>FN649739.1:2827080-2968632 GCA_000310025.1 Ectocarpus siliculosus | reverse complement strand
ACCCTTGCCCCTTTGCGGTATCGGTGGACTTGTAGTCCTTTTGAGGTTTTCCAACAGCAGAGTGCTAGTGTGCGTGCGCTTGTCCCACGAATATGGACCCAGAAAAAACGGAGACGGCGATTTTCGCGCATCCTCAACCATGTTCTGCCGGAATACCGCCACACCAGGTGACACCCGCTGTACCGTTTCAGGTACGGGCGGTTTTTCCGGTCAAAACGTACCGCCGGAGGAGGGGTTCTACCGCTTCGCTTTCACGAAGCATAGACCATGGTGGAAGACCAGCGAAAACAACCGAATATTGAAATGAACTAAATGATAACTGTTTCAGCCAATGGCGCTGGGATAAAAATGAACACCTCCAACAATAAAATCTTTCGCCGTTTGCAAGCACCGGTGATTTGCTATTCCGGCCGTTCCATGCGCAAAAGTCAAGAAATGCCGGCGTATCAAGTTCCAAGCGATTTTGGACTCCTGCAAAAGATTGTCCCCACCGTCTGCCCCCCCACTGTTGCGATTAACGTCGATAGCAAAACGTCCACGTTCGAATCGAGTCCCGCCCACCGGAAGAACATGTGGAAATGAAATTTAATTATACACAACAATCGCAACAAATCCTCTCACCTGTCTAGCGTGAGAAGAGGACTGCGCTTGCTGGTCTCTCCCCCCCTTGCCCTGCTGCTGACCCCTCCCCCCGCCGCCCTTGCGCCGGCCGCCCTCCTCCACTTGCTGCAGGGACGTGAGTAAATTTCTGAGAACCTTCTTCTCGGGATGGTCGGCCAGAAACTCCTGCAGCGATTTGCTTTCCGCGCCGTACAACATGTAGCACTGCTCCGAAAAGGCGCAGCCAGCAGAACGGAGGGCATGAGGGGGAAAACATCAAGTTAAGCGGCGAAAAAAGCTCAAAGTGCGGGTAGTTTGGGGACTGATACATGATTGTGGTGTTTCAGGCAGTGGTACCTTTCAGAATCAAGAACTCACGCAGCAGGAGGGGGGGGCAGGACAGGTTGGGGGTAGATAATGCTCGGAAAATACAGCCACGTGGCAAGGGTGAAAGAGGACGTTCAAAACCACGCTCAGGCGGTACGGGGAGAGAGGTAGGGTAGGGAAAACGACGAAAATCAGGAGGAAAACAGGTGAAGGAAGGAATGGATATTGACGTTAGGGCCGAGCTAGACAACATGCATTTTGGCTACGTTTGCCCTATATGGAATGCGAATGGCAGCGTTGCTCTGCTCACCAGTCACCAAACAGTGCACAGCACGTCCCATTGGCATTCTCACCATATCATAATATCATACGGAGACCAGATATTGTAGAAGAGGCGTGTGGGGGCACGGGGGGCCACAACGGCCGCGCTGTTTTGGAACTTCTCTGGTGCTTCTGCGGCTGTCGACCATGGACATCAGCTGGAAAAAAACACCGCAACGACACGGTTCACCATCTTGCTATATGTTCCTCGCTATTTCGGTGGTTAGAATCACGAGGACAAAAACAGAGAAAAAACTAAAAAAGTTCTTGACAAGACTCGAACAACTGCGAGACACGTGGTGTGTATAATTTAGCTCGAACGATAGATCATTGTCTCCCTCCACGAACCGTCCTGTCCCGGACACAGAACGTGGCATCACTAGAACCTTGCATTTCGTTTGTTCCCCAAGGTTTGATTCTTTTTTCCTCTCTGGGGGAACCCAACCAAAAGACTGGTATATAGGTTATCGCGTGAATCGTAACTCTCAGCACCTGTTCTTACGGCCCGGTTCTTGGAATTCATCGTTTTTGAGCCTCAAGTTCAGGTTCAAGCGTAAGAGTCGTAACTCTCAGCACCTGTTCTTTTGCTCAAGTTCTTGGAATTCATCGTTTTTGAGCCTCAAGTTCAGGTTCAAGCGTAAGAGTCGTAACTCTCAGCACCTGTTCTTTTGCTCAAGTTCTTGGAACTCATCGTTTTCGAGCCTCAAGTTCTGAACTCCCAGGTTCTTCAGGTGGGTATCTAACGCGCTCTCAATACGCGAGAGCAACGGACTGCTTACGCAACGAAAGAAAGCTTATAAAGAAAAAAGACCAGGCAGGGGGCACGCAGACCAAAACCCTAACACCAACCCCAACTTAGCCGATTCTACACTTTATCGACCATCTTCTTTTTTTTTTCATTGGGAGCAACCGACCGGGGGAGGCACCCTTTCCTCGTGGCACGGATGGGAAGGTGGCATGGGATCCTGCGCAGACAACTTACCGTGGTCAGCCCTCGGACTGCTGCAAAGGAAGCCTCCGTCGCCAGTACGAGCGGACCGTTTCCCTCCCGTTTCCCCTCGATCGGTCCTGCCAACAAAAAAAAAAAAGATTGGGCAATCATCATCATACCAAGCGTGGGTAGGTAGGTACCCCCACACCCCTGGGCTCTCCGATCGATTGTCGCCTCGAGGACAAAATTGCAGCTGATCCCTCACCTGCGATAGCCGCGTCGAGGAGACTAGCGGCTTTCCGCTCGAGGGTGGAGTAGTTCTTGTACTCTTGACGAGTCATCTAACGAAGAAAACAGGAACAAATACATCGTCGGCACAAGAGACGCGAGGCAAATCACGTAAAGTTGCAGGGAATGAAAGACTACGCCCAATCTGCTACATAAAAGAACAGGAAAATATGAAAATATCTTCGTCGAGTAGGTATAATGAAGTGGGATTTTATTGGTGTAAGGGTCGAGTTGTAACCTCATCACCTGTCGGAAACCTGGCGTCATACGCGGGAGAATCATTGCCCTCTTTGTCTACACCCGCTAGAGGTTGGTGAACGAACAGGCGGGGCAGAAAAAATGTCCACCATTTCAAGTGCCAAAGAGTTTGTCAGAGGTCTTGATTTCCCGCGAAGCTCGAAAAGGTTCAGCGAGTCAGCGTTGTTGGGCAACGTCGCCGCAGGCAGGGAATTGCATCGATTTCCTGCGTCAGCCACCGGTATTTAGGCCAAAGATATGTAACCGTCTTGTCTATGTTGCGGTACGAATACGTGGAAGGAGGCGAATGCGGCACGGAGATACTACGTAAAACCTACAGTCACGCTGTCTCGCCTTTTCGCGATCTAGTAGCGGCCCCGAAAAATGCTGCCCGCGGTCAACAAGCGCCAACCGAACCGTCACTCCGCCTCCGCTAGAACCAGACGAAACCGCCGCCGCGCTGCTGCCACTGTTGGCAGACCAAGTAGGGTGGTGGTATTGGTGTCCGCCCGGTCCACCCGATATTGCTCCCTGTGTTGAGGTCGGGTCTGCTAGCGCCGCTAGCCCGTCGGCCTGTTTGGGGGGGGGGGGGAGCAGCATCCTCCGTTCAGGTTGCTTTTGGGGGGGGATAATTTATCGCTTTTTACTGTTGCGGAGATGACGTTATTGAAGGGTCACACCTCCTCGAAGCGTGGCTGTCGAGGCGTGGTTAATTTTTTTTTGTCATGACGAGGGAAAAAAATACAAACAATAACAGTAGCCCGACCTTCCTCCTGTGGGACCCCGGCTGACTGATAGGTCAAACAAGTACACCGAAGATGTGTAGACTGCTGCCTGAAGCGCTGGGACGAACCCACGTACAACACACACACTGGAACGGCCACATTTTCTTAGCTCTTACCACATGCTGCGCCAGGTGGTCGAGAGGAACCTCCAGTTGGCCGCCACCTTTCTCCATCACCGACATCACCTGGAAGCACAGATTCAATATCAGACGCACGGGAGTTGGGTGCCGTGCAAAATGCTGTCGCCTTCGCCCTTGATGCTG
This sequence comes from Ectocarpus siliculosus, assembly GCA_000310025.1. NCBI lineage: Eukaryota > Phaeophyceae > Ectocarpales > Ectocarpaceae > Ectocarpus > Ectocarpus siliculosus. The sequence goes on along the minus strand of FN649739.1, from coordinate 2,964,880 downwards.
TCGCTTGTGGTTGCTGTCTTGGCATTATCATCCGCATATGCAGATTCAGAAAGGTGCCATACCCAACGAAATACATACAGCAACAAAAAGGTGGCCATGACTGCCGTTGTGGAGAGGAGAATGGTGATCAAATTTGCGATCAACAAGTTGCGGAGGGGTTGGGGTATAGTCTATAGCCTACGGTAATTGGTGACCAACAACAAAGCGCGTTTTTTCCTTCCAAAACACACTGGGAAATATTGATTACGCATGCATGTATGCCTACGCGCACACACCCACCTTGACCGCCTTCTTCGCAACCAGGGTGTGCGGACGTACGACCACAACGAACGGAATCCCCAGGCTCAGGCAAGCTTCGGCGGCTCCCTCCAATCCCCCTCCCTTCCCCGCCCCAGCCCTAATAGGAAGGGGAAGGCAGGGTGTGTGCGGATATCACCGGGGTCCAAACCAATTCGCCACTCATGATAAATTGTGGGAAACCTAGGGCCGAAGAAGGAAACATGCCGCCCCATCGCCCACCCTCATACAAGAAGCGTCAAGGCTTGACGCGAGGCTCAGGACGGGTGAACCTTTTCACAAACAATCGCCTCCTTACATCATTGAAAAGAGACTAAAGTATTAACTTCTCCTGGCCCGCCGTCCCACCAACCCCCCCCGTTCCGGCTGGAACCATTTGGAAAGCCTTTTTCCTTTCGATTTTTCCGGAGGTGGGGGAGGGGGGAGGGCTTGACGGAAGGGAAAGGCTCGACACAAATTAGCGGTGGACCCAAGCTTCAAAGGAAGCACCTGGCGGTGGGGGAATGAGCCGGAGATCGGATCTGAAACACGGAACTACCATTGCCGTGGCCCGAAGGGTTCAGGGCAAAACTGGGTGTGCGCGGGTTCTTTGGTACACAAGTTTTTCTTTTTCGGATGAAAGTGTTGACGGCCGCGCGTGGCCCCTCTGGCAGTTGTATTAGGGATCCCTTCCGAACCTGGCATGGAGCGAGAGCACTACTAAACACACAGTCTAGTCTATGTATACAAACACCGAAAGGAACCGGACCAAAGCAAGCTAGCGACGACAGTAAATCGTTGATGGGCTGTGATGTGTGCGTTTCGTTTTTTCGGTATTTCTGTAATCTTCAGTTTTCCGGGGACGCAATGTGGAGGCCTCGGTTACCCGTGCTACGCACGCACCTGACGAGCGCATCGGTTGCGAGGTACTCCGCACGGATGCCGCCGGCCCAAAGTCGGGCCGCCACCAGAACCCGCTCCTGCTTCGCCGTAAAATGTTTTTGGGAAAGCTCACGTGTCGCTGCGACAGTCTGGGTAGCTCTGTGCATGCCCCCAAGATGCCATGCAAACAACAAGGTGCCTCATCAACTTTCTAACCATTTTTTAAAGACACTTTCGTCGACGGTCGCATCATGACTCAACGGTCAGCGGTCACATCATCGTCCAGCGGTCGTATCATGCCTCAAACGGTCGTATGTTGTCCTGCAGTCACATATCATCACGCCACCACGGTTGAATGATGGCCCAGAAGGGTATATGCCCACACAATTGTAGAAGAAGCCTGTCCCTACCGCCGAATCTTGCCGCAATCGTCGTGTGGGGGCTCAACGGTCACTTCAGCCCCAATGGTTGTGCCATGCCCGCAAGGCCACATTATTCCCCAGCGGTCACACTCATGTGAACACGATACATGAACATATCAACCCCGTGAGGAGTACGGCGTGACTGTATCCCACGTAGAGGAGGCCAATACGCGCTGAGGGAATGCGGGGGGGGGAGGTATCTCGCCTGCAACCCTTGCGACTCGAAGCCCCCACCGGCGCACACGATGGCATCCACAGGCCGCCGTGAAATCTGGGGTTGGTTCTTGAGCCTGTTTCGAGAAGACGAGCAACAACACACGAAGCAAGACTCGGGGGGATCACGCAATTGTACCTTAATTTTCCTGTGACCGGGTGAATCGGCTTGTCCAGGTGTTATGTTGGTTGATGTGGAGGTGCCACGTAGAGGCCAGAACGATCATTTTTATGACCATAACCTCAACGAGAGCAGCGATAACAACAACAGCAACAACAACCGCAGCAGCAGCAGCAGCAGCAGCAGTCAATCCACGAGCTCGCTCACCCCGGGAGGGATTCGTTCCTAGGGGTGACGAGCATCGAGGCCAGCTTTTCCACCGCGAAGCGAACGCCCACAGCACACAAGGCCGAGGACCCGGACACCTTGCTCGTGGCACGCAGGTGGTACCGGTGCCTACCGCGCGACAAATAGAGTTACAGGCACACACAGAGTGGTCACGTAGTCCAGCCGGATAAAGAAAGGTTGCACTACGTACGGGGAGAGGGCGACGCCGCTATTGTAGTGATAACGTCGCCTTTGAACGATACGAAGAGGCACAATGTACCGGCGAATACATGCCAAGTACGCACGACATAAAAAAAAACAAAACCACGGAGTACCAGCGCCCGTACTTGTCGTGTGCAGTGTTTCTCGTTGTCGTGCGGTAGGAAGGTTTGGTTTCAATAAGGCTTTGACCAACGAGCTCTGAACGAACGCGCCCGAAGGCACAGCAACCGTTTGCTAGAACCTCAAGAGCACTCTCTCTCTTATACAAATGTTTTTCGGCTGCACGTAATGTGCCATGCGACACAACAAGGTCGGGGGGCATCGCAATGAACAAGGCTCCACCATGCATACCCTAGGAGGACCAATATGTTCAATTTTGGGGAAAAACAGCCCGACCGTCGTACCATCGTTGTCATTTGACGATAAAAAAGGTATGACTTGAAAAAGAACAACGGCAAAGCGTCAAGCACAAAATCGGAAATCAAACTTACGGAGTAATGTAATAAACTACCGTATACTAGTACTCACTTGGCGACCAAGTCATCATAACGCCCGCCTTCGGCCACCGTCAAAGAAGTGCGGTACCCCTCGTCTCCTCTGCCAGAGAGGGACGCCTTTGGAGACGGACAGACAGAGAGGGAGAGAGAGAGGGGGGCAAAGAGAGAGAGAGAGAGAGAGAGAGAGAGAGAGAGAGAGAGAGAGACGAAGACACACAGAGAGACAGAAACAGACAGGCAGGCAGGCAGACATACAGACAGGCAGAGAGGGGGAGAGAGACAGGCGGGCAGACCGAGAGAGACAAGGAGAACAGAGTGTGTAAGCGATAAGTCGAGAGGAGCACCACCCACCACTACAATTCCACGTCGAGAGGATCGTTACAGACCAGTATCACAAGCACCGCATTCTGAGCGAAAACCCAAACCAAGGCACCACCAATACAGCGAGAGTGACCCGACCATGAGAACTACAACCCCGATACAAATATAACCGCAGCCCCCGTCGCCACCACCGGCACCACTCACTCCGTTCACAAGCGCCGCCTGGAACACCGTGCCGGACGCGTAGCTCCCCTGCCGCTGCGTCAGCCCAAGGTCAAGCATCACGAAGGAGGGCATCACGACGACCCCACCCTTCCAACACTCCCCGTCCAACTCGCCCCCCGTTCGAACAGCGCCTCCAAGGCCGAAGCCGGCTGCGGTCGAAGAATCGCCGCCGCCACCGCGCCTGCGACTTCGCCGGCCGATAGAGCCGCCCCTCGGATCCCCGTCACTGCGGTCACCTCCAGCACGAGAGTCTGCAGAATCGGTGCGGTTTCTGTCTCGGCTAGCGGCGTGTTCGCTAGCGGTTCGGGGCAATACCGGGAGGGACCGGGGGTGGGTGGGTGTAACAAGGTGTTAGTTGTCTGTCAGAAAGGATAGGGGTGTCAGCGGGAGCGCAAACGTGTTCCCAATAGTATTCTTTGGATTTCACGTGTCATGGTTTCGAACGAATATGGCTGTGGCTGTTTCTGTCCCTCTGTTTTTTTCATGGCATCAGCATGGATGGGTGATGACTTAGGCGCAACTATCCTCGCACTTCACAATTGTTCGCTAGAGACGAGAAAGCCGGATGAAAAAAAAACATGAAGATAAATTCTTCCATACAAGCATCCTTGACAGCGTCGGGCAGGGTCGGAGCGAAACAAATAGTCACTGTTTCCTTTTTCACCACGTGAGTTTCGACGAAAAAGTTGAGTGTGTTTTCCGACGCGAATGCGAAAACAAGGCATTTGCGTGGAGAATTCTACTTCCCTAGTTGGTCGTCGTTCCATATGCAATCAAGACACAAGGCACGAGTGCTTCTTCTTGCTAAATACACAATACATAAAGGCCTGAGAACTGCTGCGAAACACACAGCAGCAGTCCTACATCTTGTGAAGAGAGGCCAAGACACCACTAGCTACCTCTGGTAACCGCGAACAAAACCAATGCGGTCAGATTACTGCTCTTGTGGCTGCTACTGATGATAATGATGAGATTATTACTGCTGCTGCTGCCGCTGCCGCTGCTGCTGCTACTGCTGCTGCTGCTGCTGCTGCTGCTGGTGCTACCGCTGCTACCGCTGCTGCTGCTGCTACCGCTGCTGTTTCGTTTACCCGCGTGCTTGCTGCTGCCTCCGTCTTCCCGATCGCTTGCCACCCCCGGACCGCACCGACGACACTTGAGAACCGCCGCCGCCGCCGCCACTCTTACCGCCCTTGTCGACAGCATCGTCCTCCTTATCCCACGAAAAAGGAAGCGAGATGATTCCCAGACGAGCCAGGCCGGTGACGAGGGCGGAGAGCCCCTCCCTCGCTTCTCGAAACACACGGAGGGACCGCTTCATCCGCACGGCCTCCTTTCGAGTCAACTCCCTGGAGGGAGGAATAACGGTCCTTCGGTGTCTAGAGAACGGGTGGAAGACGTGTGCGTGCTGATGTGGCGAGGAGCTTGAAGCATCAGTTTGTGATTCGTAGACGTAATGACTTTGCAACATGAAAAGTCGCGGGCTCGCAGGAGAGTTCGGGCCTCCATTATAGCGCTATGGCCGATAACGCAATCACCATCAAGCAATAGCAGCAGCAACAGCAGCGGCAACAACAACAACAACAACAACAACAATAATAACAAACACCTCCGCCTGCCCGGTAGCTCCATGACGCTCTTCACAGCCGGGATGCGCTGCACCAGCACCTCGAGACGCGACAAGGCCTCGAAGGGCTCCTTGCCCATGTGGTGCAGGAAAGGGCGAACGTTCAACAGCGTTTCCTCGGATAGGCCCTTGGACCCCACTTCGGAAAACGCCTGCAGATGGCAGGAGGAACACCCGGACGTCATCTTTCGTAGCGCGTGTGTACCAGTATATGGTTTCTCCGCGAGGACGAAGAGGATACACATGCATAACATGGAATGATGCGTGTTCAAAGATCTCTCGACGATATGGCCCCAACGCCGCCGTTTCTTCTTCATTCGTGTGGTTGTTTGTTCGAAACGGCGCTTTCATGTGAAAACACTATTTATTTTGGTTGCCTTTTCGACCAGAAAATGGCGTTTTGTTGTTTCTTCGAAGAGCAGGTAAACGGTGCCGCTGGGCAGCGGTTGGAAGGGGTCACAACAACAATCAACGCAAAAATGTTAAATAGTATGGATGTGCCCGATGACATGCCTTCTCCTGAGCCAACAAAAAAAATGCAAGTAAAATTCAAGCGTTTTTTCGAGATGATGGACTGCTTATGATTGGTTCAGTGATGAAATTGATTCTACCTCAGCGATGGAAACAGAAGTAGCAAACGACTATTTGGCGAACCGCTTGGACTGTGCTCGTTTCTCCACTGATGCGGTATGCGTGTAAGGACAACTTTTCTAAACCGCGGGCGTGTGGGTGTGAGACCATACAGAGAGAGCGGAGGCCAAAAAAAACACTCGAGAATGGAAATACTAACCCTAACCCCACGAAGCAACAACACAAACCGTACGAATGGACACACGAGAATATGAAAATAAAGACGACAGAAAAAGAAAAAAAAAAACACCAAGGGGGCATCCAGACGAGACGGACTCTCGTCCCACATACCTTTGCCGGGGTGATGGAGCCCCTGGCTAGCTTGCCAAGCAGGCCGGTCACCTATGTAGCAAAAGTACAGCACAGCGAAGCAGAGCAGAGCAGAGCACAGCATGGCATGGCATGTCCCGCACAGCAGCCGGTGAACGACCAACGCTCAACAAGTCGATTATATGTCCTCCGGTTAAAGAGCACGACTAACTTCAATCACACCAGAGGTTCTGCACGCAAATCATGATGTTAGGCACAGGGTCCACTCGGCACATGATAAGCTCTCCGGTACTTCTGTGGTGCTTTCTTTGCCCATATTATTAATCTAAGTGTTGCTGTTTAATGTCAGCCATACTGCTGTCATGCTCGACATGTTGTCTGTTCATGCTTCGGCGACTCACAATAGGCCTGACGTCTTGAGGCACCCCGCATAGCTCCAAGATGGCCTGGGACATCTTCACGTGGCCGAGGCGGAGGAACCACGGCCCGAGAAACCCTTCGAAAGTGCCCATCACCTGAAGAACACAAAAAAAACGACGTTGTTGTTGTTGTTGTTGTTGTTGAGGACGACGATGGTATGATAGGTCATTTTTATCGCTGCTGCTATCGTTGCTGCTAGCGGCTACTGTGGCTGCTTCTGCTGCTGTTATTGTTGCTGTCTTGTTTGATTTTTTCCCTCTGGTCTGCCTCCATATTCCTTGTCGACCCACATCAGCCAGAAACGACACCCGATGCTAGCGAACTACCTCTTGCCTCCATACGTTCAAGAGCGATATCTGTCTCTGTGGCACCAAGGCAAAAGACGCACTATGCTTTGATTCACGTTGGCGCCGTGCCGAATCATTGGTCAACTACAGGCAAGATTGAAGGAGGCAACGAAGAACGGGCGGGACTATCACAGACCGGAGGAAGAGGCGCCATTCGGTTCAACATTTGCATTAAGTGATCCTCGGTATGGACAACGACAGTCGACAGTCAAAAACCGCCATGTCACATACAAAAAAACAGAAACACAAAAGACACAGCGTCCTTATCAGAGGTATAGTCGTCAAAATTCCTACGAAACGACAAACCACAACAATGGCGTCACAGGACGCACAAACCGTAAATACTCCCACCGTACTGGAGAAACGTCACCAACACTATGCTCCGAAGACCTAGCCACAGCAATAGATACATCAAACTTGACACGGCACTTTAGCATGGAAAATGACCAACACGGCTTCCTCCCCTCTACAAAAAATGGCCGAAGTTCTTAATCCCCTCCTTAACCGAATATTCACGTATGTATCAAGGCAAAAACAGGTTCAACTGCGCACCTGGGATATGACTAGCACAGCTTCCGCCTCGGCCACCTCGAACCGACCCTCTCCGGAATCATGATGCCCTAGCGCTGCACGAACACCTCTCCCATCACCGCCCAAACTTGTCGGAAGCCTCGCAGTGATGCCACTGTTGCCGTCGACGCCGCGGCCAGCCCCCCCATATGAAGCAGCAGCGGCAGAGGAGGAGTGGCCCGAGGATATGATGTCGAAGTCCGCCTCCCACGCCTCCACGCAGGAACGGTCCGAGGAAGGGTCGTCCGATTCGCCGGCGCCCCCCGCGAGGAAGATGCGGTCAATCTGGTACCGCTTCAGGCGGGTCACGCCGCTCCTTGCGACGAACCGCGCGAACGGCACGGTCAGGTTCCCGGGCAGGGTCACCACCGCCCCCTTACGGTCAACTAGACGCACCAGGCCCCTGGAGGCCAACGCGGGAGGCGCTAGAGATGGGGGGGGCTTGGGTCGAATAGTCGGTGGTGCCACCGGTGTGGCACCGTGGGTCTCGAAGACTCGCCGCAATCCGTCGCAGACCAAGGCCACCGCCGGTGCCTCTGTGAGAGCGTGTGTTTGGGTGGGGGGCCGCGAGGGGGAACACGCGGTCGGGTCATTGTTCGTTTGCAACGTTTGGTGCTGTTGTGGACGCTGTTGCGGGTGAAATATAGTTAGTGGGGAGGGGCGAGTGGAAGAGCAGTGTTTGGCGTGGACAACTGGTTGTGTTCATTGATCGCTGCCATTGGTGCTTGAGGTCTGAACGATTGCTACAGCGGTCAGTGCTATCCCTACTGAGCAGTAGAATTACAGCAACAGCAACAGCAACAGCAACAGCAACAGCAACAGCAACAGCAACAGCGACAACAGCAACGACGACGGCGACGACTACAGCAACGACACAGAGCCGTGAACCCTCCTCACCTATCGGTATTCGAGCCGACACGGTCTTGAGAGGCTCGTGGTCGTACCAGTGCTCCACATGTTCCGCCGTTTCTTGGTCCAAGAGCGCCTTGACGATCACCTGAAACGTATCGCTCTCGGGGTTTCCCATCACCCGTAACGCCTCCCTGAAAACCAAAGAAACACGTGTCATTTGTTGCGAACATGTTGCGGACAGTTTTCTACATCAACGGTGGGAATCACCTCACGGAAGGCGCCCCCACAATTCTGTCCGCTCTTTTTCAAACGAAAAGACATCGATAACCAAAGAGGCTTTCCGGGCACCAGGGACGCAGTGCTAAGCGTGCCTGCTGTCGTTTCTCTTGATCGTTTAGTTTACCTCAGGAAGGAAGCCTCCACCTCCAACTTGGGTGGCAAGAGTGCGCTTGACAAGAGCTCTGCTGCCGTAGGCCTCGCGTCCGCGTCCGTCATCAGTAGCCACCTGATCACCTGCAAGGTTGAGATCATGAATAAACTGTTACAAAGTCATTATTCGTGTCATCGTTGTCGTTGCCGTGGTTGCCGAGATGGCGGTCGGATAGCCGAAAGGAGCTGGAAACCCAAACACAATGCGATCGCAGGACATGATCTATCACCAGCAAGCCTATCCATCTCAAATGGCTCGAAACCAGAGCATCCGTGTGGCTACGGCGTAGCAGTAGCGGGCAGTATCGAGCATCATCGCCCACTAAGTCGTGGAAACAGGAGCAGCAGCAACCACCCCAGAGCAAGCTGAGCAGCAGCAGCAGCAGCACCAGCGGCGGCGCAGGATGGAGGGAGATACAACAGCGCAACACGCTACAGCCACTACACGCCCACCACAAAGCCAGCGGTCTTTGACCTCTTCGGCACCCACTTGTTTAGCGTTGTCGGGCACTCTTTCTTCAAATGCTGGTGGAAACTCTACCCCCCCCGGGCTCCTGAGGGCCGTCATCACCCCGGCTCTTTCCATCAGAGTGCTGAACCTGCACAGGGATTTTAAAATTAACGAACACGAGATAATATGAAACCGGTTGGGATCATTTTCAAGTTTTAAGACGTACCCGAAATCACCCAAAAAGACTATTTAGCTAGGGCGGTGACATGTTCCATGATGTAGGTGCGGGACTAAGCATGTGCCCATTTGGTGGCGTGTACGTAAAAGTATCCGTCTTGCGAGAATACCAAGAAACAAATCTCGCTCGAGCAGTACCGTCGACCAATCCTCGCTTTCCTCGTCCAGAACAACATGCTCACTGTCGGGTTCTTGGTTGTACAACGTACAAAATGCAGTCATGCACCACAACACCGCCTCAAGGCGTGCCTGTGTGTTACACCAGAACTTTAGGCACTTTGCGTGCCACAAGACTTCGGACGGAAATGCTGTGACCATGGGGGTCCGTAGGTACCGGCAGTGTGCCGCTAACCGGTATTGTGCAGGTAACATGGCGTGCACTGTTGATAATGTTTCATGCTCTGGATAGTGCCGGGTGCCCGGTATTGTGCCGGTGAATCTGGCAGGCATATGCCTGCACCATATAGGGACTCCCACTGCTAATCAACGCAATCACAACGCTCAGGATTCGTGCGAGCACCATCTGTTCAGACGCTGGCAACAACGGACGTCCCATCTCCCCCCCCCCCTCCCCGGTGTGTGCCATCGGGGTTGGCTTTTCGTCGCTCAGCAACGCCGTTGTAAAACAAGCCGATCGCTTCGTGAGCTCGACAACCAGGTTACTGTTATTTTTTGCCTTTGGTTTTTTGCGATAACAATAATGGTGGTCGAGTAGATCATGTTGTGCGGGGTCGAGAAACCTCACTCCGTGAAAGGGGGATGATCGCACCACGTTGTGTCAATGGGTCAAGCACCCTCGAGGCAGTCACACCGTGCCAATAGCTGTCTCTGGAAGTAAAAGAACCAGAATATAAATTAAGTCTTTCGCAGCTGTCCTCCGTATGCAAGGAAGTAAGCACAAGATGCCCAACACCCTTAGCAGGAAGCACCTCACCCTCCGTGCGACTCGCCGAATACCTGACGGCGCTTTGCGCTTGGTGATGTGAGAGCCTGGTCCGGTGAGAACTCGGCGTGCTCCGTCTTGGCTTTGTAGGGGTGGGAGGTCCAACGACTACGGCATGCAAGACCCCTTCCATTCCCCGTCCGATCAACGAAAACAATTCCCCCTCCGATCAACGGACGGAAGTGAACACTTCCTCCATTCTTCGTTCTGTCAACCATGTCTAGAGTACGCACACACACCTCGGAGCCAGCATCTCGAAGAGGATGACACCCAAGCTCCACATGTCCGCTTTGTGGTTGTACTGCCCGAACCTCGCACCCTGCTCCGGCGCGATGTACGGGCCTGCGGTACACCGTCGCAAACGCGGATTCATTAACTACCCCATATGCTACCGTCGTTCACAGTCTGCAGTCCCCCTTTCCCGCAACAAGAATCTGTCTTCTGAAACGACAGTCTCCCCTTCGGTCTTACAGGCCGACCCCTCGACATCAAACTACGTGCCCTGTCTCATGGAGTGATGCATATCATTTTGTACGGACCTGTCCCTACTCCGTCGGTGAGCTGGCTCGTGTCGCTGAGAGGAAGCTCTAACTCCCCGAACACCGAAGGAAACGCGGAGCTCATCGACCCCCCCCCGTCGTAGTTGCCGTTGCTTGTCGTCAATCCTCCGTCGGCGTTGGTGCTGTCGTCGTCATCGTCGTCGTAGGGGGCTCCGCGATCCTGGGGCGTTTCGAGGGGGGGGAGGGGGGGGGGGGCTTTGAGCTAATCACTGTAATCCGAATCTTCAGGCAACTGACCAGCGACCGGGCAGGTCAGCGGAAACGGAGCACAGGTCCTATTCTTTAGATGGCCACCTAAAAATGAGGTCACTTTTTTTTCGGCGAAGCGACTTCTACAAACCTGAGAACTTCTGGTGCTCTTTGCGCTTGGCTCAGAGCAATTGTCGGAGGTACAAACAAAAACGGTACAGGGCACAGATGTAGAGCGCAATCGACCTTCGTTCAGTCCAACACCCGACTTGACGATCGGATGAAACCCTACTTTTCGCAATGCTGAGTCTGTTTCGAAAGAGAATGTTCTTCCTGACGGACGCCCGTTCAGCCGGTAAACCAGGAACGCAAGAATAAAAACCTGCCGCATGCCAATCAAGACACGCACGACTCGAACACCCGCTGCACGAACACCGAATTCACAGCGGTACTATTAAAAAAAAATCCCGCTCCAGAATCGAAAAAAATACTCTGCGCAAGCACCGAATTAGGCCCGAACCACACACCAACTTGTTGACTCCACCACCCTTGGTACGAGGCTTTTTCGACGTGGCGAGGCCGAAGTCTCCAAGCTTGACGTTCTCTTCTCCATCTAGGAACACATTCGGCGGCGTCAGATCCCTGCCGTTCCACGACACAAAAGCAACGGTGTTAGGTGACACGCCACGCAATAATTCGTGTGAGGTAATGCATAACTTTTGTTGATTCGGTGGAGCGCTGTAGATAATGGCACGCCGGCTGACAGGACACACACGCGTTTTCGGCCACCTATTTCCAAAGCTGCCAATTAAAGCTTATTACTTGTCTCTTAGTGCATGATACATGTCGATCGGGGCTTGCCTGCCACATGGCGACTGGGGCTTGATTCGCGTCGATTGGTGCTTCGTATGCTTGTGCGCATTGGATACCAACTGTTTCGCCTGAACGCGCGATCCCGGCCCCCAAGCACACACCAACCAGCGCGATGCTTTCGGAATGCCTACGCTGGCATCGAAGGGTTGGCTTCAGGTAGGAGGGATTGTTGTACGTGCAATCAGCTACCATACTACCTCCCCTACCTATGTATGATGCCCTTGGAATGGATGAAGTCCACGCCCTCTAACATCTGCCGGAAGAGTCTCCAGCACCGCTGCTCTTCTCGCCAAAGCTCACCGTGGTCGATTAGGTGCCGCAGGGTGTTCTCGCAGTACTCCATCTGGCAAGGGCATCGTCATAACGCGTACACTTGTTTTTGCGTATCTCGTTCTCCATACCTCGCGGTGTTCCAGCCTCGCACGGGGGTCAACATTGAATAAAATTCATCATATGTTTTTTGTCCGAATGTTTACAATCCCCCAAGTCTCGCGGTACTCCAATCCGCAAGGGTATCCCAACTAATGGTGTTTTAACGTCTCCATCCCGAAATCTCGCAGTATCCTACAACGCGAGCGTATTCTGGGTGCGAATTATCTTTCCCCCCATTGTCCATCCATACTCATGAAAACAAAAAAATGCATCAGGTCACGCCACCGAAGACCACTACACCACCATCGACAAGGACAGTTAAAAACCCCGCTCCAAAACAACAACAAAAAAAACAAAGCGCACCTGGATATACAGAAACTGCCGTTCACCGCCCCTCGTCACGGGCGGAGGCGGGGCAATCAGGGAGTCCAACCCCCCCGTCCCCCCAGGTCTCGGGCTCCCTGGCAGCGACGACGGCAGCGATCTGTTGGGCGTTTTCGCCGACGACGAAGCGGCGGAGGCCGCCGATGGTTTGTTTCCCCGGTCCCTATTCCGCCGCGTTTCTTCGTAGAGCTGCATCAGGGCGTCTTCCGAGGACCACGAAGCGGGCACCGGCGGCGCCCCTGCGTCGCTCACCTGCCTGCTCGTTTTCGTGGTTGTGAGGGGGGAATGGAGAGGGGAAATTGCGGGCCACGAAAGCATGTATTGGGGGGGGGGGGGGGGTAGGCGCTCGTCTCTGGTGCTTCGGTCGCCTGCGCTTTGTCGTCGTTGTGCGGGGAAATATGTACGGGTAAATGCGGACCACGAGAGCATGTATGTCGTGGGGAGGGGGGTGTGTGAAGGCACTCGTCTCGGATGTTGCTTGGTCGTCGTGACGTTTCGCTCGCCCGCGTGTCTAAAACTGGCAAGAACGTGTATGTGCTGGAGGAATTGGGTGCAGGCACTTCGTTGACTGTGAAGTCGTTGTTCATGTTGTTGATGTTGTTGCTGCGGGCAGGCAAGGATGGAGTTGCGGCATCTTTCACTTCGTGATTTCCCGTTTCGATTCTTGGGGGGGGGGGCGGTTCGCCTCTTTGATAGGGGACTGGGAACTTGGCCTTGCTCGTCACGCAGCGCCTGCAGTGAGACGAGCGGCTATTCTTCCTTGCTCTTTCTCTCTGGATTGGACAAGAAAGTACTTGATAAACTGACAAAAAATTCACAACCAAACAAGCATGGAAAGGCCCGTAACACGATGTAAACCATTCACAAAATATTCTTTCTCCACCACCGCGTCCCTGCTCTATGTACTCTCTCGCTTGTCCTGAGCGGCAAACAAATCCTCTCGGACTTTCTCACTCACCTCGCTCTTTCCGGCGAGCCGAAGTACTGAAAAAACTCAGCGTCAGACACAAGCTTCCCTTGGCCGTGAGAGCGGTAGTCGCCTCCCCCGGAGCCCCACGATCCCTCCTCGCTTCCGGTGTTCCCCTGGTCATTGCTTCCTTCTTGGTCTGACCAATCATCGTCGTCGTCGTCGTCGTCATCGTCATCGTCGGAAGTGCGAACGGTTTTGCGTCCATCGGCGGCGGCTTCGTTATCGGTATCGACGGTTTCGCTGTCGCCGGAAGACGAGGACGAAGACGCCATCGAACCGAAACTTCCCAGGTGGTTAGTTCCGCCGCATTTTTGGGTCCACGGGGCCTCTGCCGTGGCTGGCGCTGTCGGTGGCGCCAATACCGCTTGCGTTGGTTCTTCTGTTGGCCCCGTGCGGACGTTCAGACAAAAACAATTATTGAGAAGTTATCATTCGAAAAAATAACGAAAACAAATATTTAGCCCAAACAGATGCATGCCTGGAACATCACAGTGCAGAATGCACGGAGGGGCTCGTTGTGGCCAGCGTAATTGTTGTTTTGCTCGTGGGAATAAATACCACACCGCGATTTCAGAAACGGTAATCTCCTGTACGGTAACATCAGCTTGACCCTGCGAAAGAGTTACCTTCATTGCGGATCTAGCACTTGGTTTCAATTCTGCGTCTATTCCAGGAGTACCTTACATTCTACTGTACAACGACTTTGCTAGGGCTGCCACGGCGACCCCTGTGCCGGCCTCTTCCTGCCTGTAGCGCCGCCATAACATGGCTTTCCGTCCCATCCCGTCCCTCCCCTGCATTGAACACACTAAGGACCATACCTCTCTTCGTAGCAACAGCAGTAGCAGCAGCAGCAGCAGCAGCAGCAGCAGCAGCAGCAGCACGCTTTCGACGCCCGCGCGGTATCCGGAGGGGCTCAGATTCCCCCTTGCCAGTCGTCCCCTCCCAGCCTTTGCCAGCAACCCCGGCATCACCACTACCAACAGCGGCCGCCGTTGCCGCTGCGACGACTAGCAAGCGCTTCTTCTTCCTGGCCTGCTTCCTCAGCAGCCGCTTGGCCTTTTTGCCCAGCACGGCCGTTGTCCCCGGGGCGGCACTGCTGTCTTCCCCTCCCACGGCAACGGTGCTGCCAGCATCGCCTTCCCCGAGCTGCATGCTGTGCCTTGCCCGGCAACCGCGGCCGCCAACGCCATCGTCGAAGTGGACATGGCTACCGTCAGCCTCGTTGTCCTCCAAACCCGTAGACATGGTCCCGGTATCCCTCGGGAGGTGCTCCGATTCGGCGGCGCAAGCGGTCGGTTTTGGTTCCGAGTTTCGGTTTTTCTTGGCCCTCGATGACGACTTCGTGGTGCGGAAGAACCCCAGCCCAGCCTCGATTTCGGACTGGTCCTCTTCTGATTGGCCAATATCGGTCGCTCCCGGGACGTCGTGGCCGGTTGCTGCTGCTGCTGCTGCTGCTGCTGCCGCTGTGGTTTCGCCCTTGGTAGCAACAGCAGCAGCAGCGGTTTTCGCGAGCGCGGGTGCTCCTTCAGCCCTTGTTGCGTCGTCTTCGTCGTCGTCGTCGTCATCTTCGTCGCCGCTGTGCTCTTCTTCGACGGCCGCCGGGAATGCTCCCCCGCCCCCTTCGAGCCACGCCTGGTAGTACCTGCGCGGACAAAAAAAAAAAACATCCGAAGCCAGGCGCTACTGAACCACGTCGGGGGTTTACCGTCAGGCGCGCCTACAGCTGTCTTGCAAATTTGTGTACCGTCGTCATTGTTGTCTATCACGTTAACATCGCTACGACCTACGCTCTTTAGCACCATTTACAACCGATACTGGTCAAGCTGAGGAGGACTCCTTCAGTGGCCACAGGCTAACTACCCCCCAAGGGGTACACCACAAAAAAAAAAAACAGAGGGTAAAACAAAAATAACCCCGAACGCAAGCATACGTGGACACGGAATTGTTACAATTGACAGCAAAAACAAACCTCTGCAGAGAAGATCACACCCGTGAAACCAACACCGTCGTTTCTTGTGTCCCCGTCTCCCTCAACACACATGCGACGCCGAGAGCAACTTCAACCGGCCCGACAAACAGCAGTGACGTCGACGAGTTCGTTTTGGTTCAAGACCAGAAAACGTTCGCCAAATCAGCGGAGACCGTAGTGTCTGGATCGAAGAAATGCGCGCGTACACGATTCTCACGCGAGACTCGAGAGATCACTTACCGGCTATCAACGAAACTACCGGAGACTATCCTCAAATCATAATATAGGTTCGGCAAGAACGAAGACACCGGGGACAATACATACCGGACGATGTTCTTGTGGATGAGGGTAGAGATGGTGGTGACCTCCCTCCTAATCTTCCGGTTGGTCTCCTTGTCGAAGGGGTCTAGACCCACTTTTTTCACGGCGTAAAGACGACGATCCACTCGGTTGCGGACCTGCGTTGTGCGAGTGTAGAACGTTTGTGATTTCGCTATTTTGCTGCTGCTGCTGCTGCTGCTGCTGCTGCTGCTGCCGTTATTGTTGTCTTCAATTCGTTAATGCACAAGTAGCGGTCGTATCATCGACGCACCGCTTGAAACACTTCACGCGCGCCAATACAAGCTCACGGGCACATAAAACATAAGAATACCTGCCACCGCGCGGAGAGTTGCACACACCCATATGGACAAGGAAAATGACAATCGTATGGTATGGGGGACTTGCTCTGCCAATGTCCGCATCTTGCTGCTGATTTCCAGCCCAAGACTCCAAAGCCATTTTTCACTGTTGGGGTCATCACCAAGCCGGCCGTGCTCGCGGACGAACACGAACACTCCTTCGTACAAATATCCAAAACCTACTTTCACGACCGTCCCGAAGCCCCCCTTCCCCAGATTCTCCAGCTCCTTGAACTGCGAGCGGTACCAGCTACTCCGTTCCTTGACGGCCCCACTCCCCCCTTCTCCGCCGCCTCCGCCGGCGGGAAACCTCCTGTCTGCGCCGTTGTGGTTGTCCTGGGGATGGTTCATCCAGCTATCGTCGGAGGCATTCGAGTCTTCGTCGTCTTCTTCGCGGCCTAGACCTCAAATGCATTAGCAACGAGGGAGAACGAGAGAGAGAGAGAGCAGAGACACACAGATATATATATATAGAGAGAGAGAGAGACAGAGACAAGAGACAGAGAGAGACACACACCCCAAGAGAATGAGAGGAAGACAGAGGCAGAGAGGGGCAGACAGAGCGATAGCCAGGCCCGGTCAGCGGGGATGGAAGATGCCTGTGAGATAAAAAAAGCCAATGGATTAAGCTCGTGCCTGAATACGAAAATACTGCAGAATGAATAGAAATCCTCCACCCACGGGTTACAGATGGCTATGAGATGAAGGTCATCTTCATGAGTCTTACATCTCGGGGAAGACTCCAGCAGAGGCGCCCGACTGGTGCAAAGAACCGCGACGAAGTGATCCATGTTCGCGCTGACTGTGTAGTTCTAATAGATTAGTGTTTCACTGACAACATATGTAAACACGGGTTCGATTCCCAACCACCAAACTATGAGGCACTGTTAAGACTATTCCAGCAGCGCATGGCCAGGGGTCCGCACCGGATATCACTGCTATCTTAGCTGGGAGGCCAAGAGCCCTAGCAAGAGCATATACGTTGTAAGATGAAGGACAAATAATGGGTTCGTTAGCCTATTTACCCACCCTTGCAGTGGCCGGGTCAACCGTACTCCCCCCCCCCCCCCCCCCGACAGTCGAAATGTAGTGCGCACACCAAACCAGCAGCCCTATGCACACAATCGTACATCACGCTGGTGCACAGCAGTGTGGTTTTGGTTGTTGACATAAACATAACAGTGTTTTCGCGACGTCAGAGCTCTATTTTCCTTTACCCTACAAGTTATGGTCTTCGTTTACTCGGGCGAGAAGCCGCAGTCGATATCGTCACCTTAAAATATTCGCTATAAGTGGGAATTGGTCGGGCTCTGTTGCGTGATGCTCTGTCATGCAGTCTTGCCCTCTAGTTCCTGCCGCAGTTTTTCAGTCTAGCGGCCGCCGTGTTGGACTTTCATCCTCCGCACGTTGGATTGCAAAACGCAGGCTGCTGCTGCTGCTGCTCATGCTTACTCTCCCTTGAGACTTCCATCATTCGTCATATCTCCACTTTCATTTAGAACCCTCGGATCTCAGGCTGCTGCTGCTGCTGCTGCTGCTGCTGCTGCTGCTGCTGCTGCTCGTGCTTACTCTCGTGCATTGAGACTTCCCTCATTCGCCATATGTCCACTTTCAGTTAGAACCCTCGAATCTGTCTTTTTTCGTGCCTTCCTGGCACGTGCAAAACCGCCAAGACGGTTCGACAAACCCCGAAAATGAAAACTACAAAATTACATTACACGTATCCAATTTGTCCCCAACGCAATTTTTTTTTCACATTCAAGCTATGTGCAGGCAGTTCAAAGTAATTTCGGGCCACACTCCATTCGACGATAACGTTTCACACCTGTTTAAAAGAGTTTGAACGCACCCAGGGCTCATTTGTTCGTATAGACTAGAGCGTTTCAAGACACAAGTAGCGTTCTCATGTACTCTGCCACGGTGCTCCGTAGGCCCCTTCGGCCTGTGCGTCAACCACGCCCCCTTCCACGCCCAAAAACGAGTTGCAAAACCCTCTTATTTTCGTTTTCCTTTACTTTCGTGGTACATTGAAAACCCAGCACTGGCCGCTACGCGCGCTGACGAAACCTACGTCTCATCAACCCAAGCACAAGATAAACAAGAAAAAAGAGGAAAATGGCAACAGGCCCGATGTGTGCGCACCTCCTCGTTCTCCGGCTGCCCCAGCCTCTTGGTCTTGTGCCCCCTCCCCCCCGGTGTCGTGTTCATGCTCGCCGCCGGCAGACACCTCGGGGATGACGCCTTCCATCGCCCCTAGAAACCCCGCGCTGGCGGCTCTCTGAAAACGTGGAAGTACGTGCGGGCGGGCGCGTGAACGTTTCCCGAAGGAACACCATGGCAAAGTTAGAGAGGGTCGGGCGTCTGTGACATGGCGGCGCGATGCCGAAGAACTCAACAATAAGGGCTCGAATGGCTGCTTCGAAATCCATGCTGGCATCGATACTCCTTTCGGGCGGGTGGGGGAGTATCGGGGCGTGTGTGTGCGCGCGCTTAGATATCGCTCACGAAAAGTCTGAAAGCTGCTCCACGTCAAGCACAATGGAGATCTATGTTGAATCGACCCCCAAGGAAACAAAAAGTCTCAACAGCTAGCAGTCGCTGCAAGAACTCAGACACCGCAAGCGCGAAATTCTTGGCGCAGGCAGCACCAACAACAAAATGAACCGAGTAGCCCGCCACGCCCATATCTACGACTGGTACACAATACACTAAGATCAGGATCAACAAGGCGCACACGCACCTCCCTTTCCTGCTCCAGTTTTTCCCGGACCACCGCCCACTGCGCTTCGCCCTTGGCCTCTTCCTCTAGCAACTCCTTGGCTTCCTCATCCCGCTGACGTTTCTCTTCCGCCCGCTCCTCCTCCTCCTGGTCCACGCCAAATGATTGTCGATTTGCGGTTCATGTGGTACTATTTATTTCGGGAGTGGGGTGAGAAGCTCTTGTGTGGCTGGCCTTCCACCTGTATGGCACCGGCTGATGTGTCCCGAAAGTGTTCCGAGAAGTGAAAAGACCGACGTCGAGAATAAATGGAACCACTCACACACATATCCCGCCTATATTCGCGGCAAAATACATGTATGAGTTGGCGCTGCGAGTGGTTACGAATTCCCGCCGCAAAAGCAAGGCGAAGGAGGGAACACACAAAAAAAAATCATTTGCATGGCCTTCATCCTGTGTGACTTCGGGTGGTACAGTGAGTCCAAACATACCGAAATGTTTTTGAATCCGACGTTCAGGATACACGATGGGATGGCGTCACAACCCGGTGATCGATTTATGGTTGACCCCCCCCCCATCCTCCTCTCAACTAACGGAAAATATGGCGTTTCAAAGGATTGTGAGGGCTTGTTTACGAATGTTCGTCCCCCTTTAGTAGGTGTCATTGACGAGGGATGTGATTGGTTGGCCAACTCTGAAAACAAGTGTTTCGTCGCCTCTCTCTGCGAACTTATTTTCCGACCGCACCGTTGTTCCGCCTTGTTGAGTACAAGCCAGCTGTTCAACTCATCATCAGTAGAGTGTCCTGAAGACACAATTTTCCCGATTGACCAATTATTAGTGTCAGTTGTTCCAATTGGAGTGGGTCTCCTTTGCCTGTTATACGGCTCTTGACGCTCACATATTCCAAACGTTGAACCGACCACCACAAACACGATAGTGTTGCCTTTCTTGTCTGTTAGTGTCTGCCATTTTTACTCTCATGACGCTGCTGGTAAATCCCCTGCTGCCGCGTCTAGGTCTCGCTTTCCGACATGCTCACCCTCTTGTCTCTCTGGCGCTGTTCCTCCGTGAGCATCTTCTGGAACAGGCTCTCGTCTCCCCCCCTGCTCCTCTCCTCATCTGCTCGGTTCTTGTCCGAGAGAAAGTCGTTCGTTAAGACCAAGAGGTCGTGGACCATCACCATGCCCGTCCCGGCTACCTCCGCCGCCTTCACGTCAAGCATGTGCTTCAACCTCGCCACCTGGTCGTTTGATATTGTTGTCAGTTGTTGCTGTTGTTGTTGTTGTTGATGATGATGTTGTCAAAGGTATTTGTGTAGTCCTTGTTGGGTGATCATGACTTGTGAACAGGCCGAGGGTTAGAAGCCCATGTCGATCTCAATAGCGAGAAACAGGGGGCCAAGACAGCGATGTGCTGCAGCTCCGACACAACAGTGGGACACGTTTGCACACAGACACAGATTTTCGAGCTCCTTGAGGTGGTCCCTACTTTTATTGCTCCAGCTCTATAGCTTTGGCTTTGCCTACCTCTGCCTTATGGCGCGTCTACCTTGCGATCCCCTCCCCTTGTTTCTCATCCCCCCTCAACCCCACGGACACACCTCATCCTCGTCGAGTTGGCTTGGCGACTCCAGCTCCAGACGCGGCGGCACTTTCGGGTACCTGAGGTCGAAGCAAGCAATCGAAACACGTCTCACAGAAATTGTTCTTACACTGGGTTTTGGTGAGCTCGGACGGGGTTTACTCACCAGAGTAACAGCTTCTGCCCTTTGTGTGACGTGTTCCATACGTCGGTCACCCCCAAACCAAATATGGGAGAAAAATCACACAGCACTACTACAGCGAGGGATGTAAGACTTCCAGAAAAGGGGAATAAATCCCATCGCTCAACTCGGAGACTGAGTCAACATGATAATTGTTTTGGGAGCACCATTGGTTGGTCGAACGCCAAACTAGAGAGACAAAAGTCGCGGCCACCCACCTGGGGTTGAAGATGACCACGACTGTGATGCGGGTAGGCCGTTTGGCGTCCAGGGAACCTGGATCGGGATAAGATGCATGGGTCACCAGCCGGACACTGTTGCACGACTGCTGCCCCAAGAGTTGATGACAGTATGGGCATCATTGCTGGGGAAGTAGTAATCAAAAGGTGGGTTCTTCGGCAGCCGGGATCAAGGGCATCAGTGGTGGCAGCCAACAACACCGGCTCTACTGGTACAGCAAGAAAGAAAAAAGGAGATCCATCGAAGGGGCATGAATGCAAGATTTTTGCTTTAGCTTCGGCTTATTCGTCGGAAAGCCTGCGTGCATGTCGGTATACGCGCGTACATGACACAAACCTACGGGCAGCAACAGGTGGCTTAACGGCCGTTCATAGTTGGAAAACAGCGATAAGTGTGTGGACACACTTGGGGGTGTTGCCATCCCGCCAAACACGCTCGTCTGTTCAACGAACGTACCTGTCGCCACAGAGGCAATAGTACCACACCACGACGTTTTGAACCACGCAATGAGAAAAAATTGCGTTGGAATGAACGGCTACCGAGGGACACCAACAGCGGTGAACATTTGAAGCGTTGGGGTTGAGCGAGCGACCTCTCCGGAAGAGGATGTGCGTGGACCCGAAGTTGCTCAAGGTAGCACCACACGGGCAAGCGGCACAATCATAGGCAAGGTTACATTCGAGAAAGCTGAATCGCCCGGGGACAACTGCGTTTCGGACTTGGGTATGAGCAAGGTTACCTCCGGCATCCTCTGAGTGAACCTGAAGGGAGGGGCGACGGGGCATTCGGCGGCGGGAGCTTGGCTATGTACCAATGTGTTACACATATTTTTCCCGCTGGCGAGAAGTATCGCGGGGCGTCTTCGCAAGAGTGCACTCTATCGGCCTACGGTAGGCCACAGTACCCGGGCTTGAAACAAGAAAAACAATTGTATCGGGGGAAGCATTCAGGACGAATATTGTTCCGAATCGAGCGAGTAGATTGCAAGCTGTTCAATATGGAGTAACAGCACACCGGACTGCAGTCTACAAGTGAAGATGGCCGCAAATTTGGCAAGAAAAAAACTCCGTTCATAGCAGTTGTTCCGCAGAGGTCAGAAGTGCACCAATATTCCGTACATATGTTATCATGCATTGCTGATGCCTATTTCGAATGGGAAGGGCATCCCTTCCTGGAAGCACACCAAAAGACACCAGCACGGCAGCAGAACGTTACCTCGCGAAAAGCGACTGCGCAAACCCCGGCATGTACGTTTGTGCTCTCGATGCTACATAGCGCGCTCACCCAGGGGGCAGACAGGTATCGCGATCGCTGGACAATTCCAAACGGGAGGCCGGTCTTGGAGTTCAGGCCAGATCGCTCGAAGGGCCTCGATCTCTTGCGCCGCCTCCGACTCATCCATGGCCGCAGCAGCGGCGGCAGCGTTTAGAGAGGGTTGGGCAAGCTGCCCTTATGCGGAGGTTTGCAGGAGGCCTGCTTCGCAAGCTTCTCTAAAGAGCCTGCTCAGCAGGATGGTGCTCACGTGTAAGGGATTAGCTTTGAGATCCAGTACCACACAAAGAGGGCACTAGGTTGCTGCAGAGAGCACTGGAGGGGAGAAAGAGGGAAAGCGTCATGCCGCTATGCATACTACGCAGCAGACGGAAGGGGAAGGAGGGCTCAAGTAGCCTGGGAAGAGCGGCAGAACGGCGACGTGCTGAATAGGTTCCAAAAATGGTTCTGAACCATTTCGTCGTGTTTGCCTTGCCGTCTCCAGGCGATCGTGGTTGTCTTCCGTCTCCCGCCTCCCGTCTCCGAATCCCAGCCGCCGCTTCCCTCTCTGCAGTCAGAGTCTGTTATCTGCCGGCTACCCTTCCACGGAGGAGTTACTTGAACTCCTCGCGCGGCGCTCCCTTAATCAGCTACTCATATTTTTCGGGATATATGCACCAACTGCACTTGCAGCAGGTGCTAGTGCTGCTGTGGACCCGCGTCCTGCTCTGCCTCGCGTCGTCACCCTCATCGCCAGCAACCATAGCCGGAGCGGGAAAAAGTGCGCTACAGCAGCACCAGGACCCTACCTTTGGAAAAATGTCCACCACAACCACAACGGGGGAGCCGGACTCAGCACAACAACATGCGCCCAGACCGCAGCTTTCGAGGCGAATAACCCTCCATACCGAACCAGCGCATATCGAAGCCGTTCTCTCCAGGTACGCCGGGATGAACCCACCGCCTGTAAACCTTGCTCAGGGCGTTTGCCACTGGGATCCACCCCCGGCAGCGCTGCGGCAGATGGAGTCAGGGCTGCGCGAACCAGCCAACCATAAGTATGGGCCTGCGCTGGGCCTCCCGGCGCTGCGTGAGGCGCTGGTAGCGAAGCTGGAAGAGGAGAACGGCCTCGATATGACGGGACAAGAGGTGACGGTCGAGACACCAAACAGGCCGCGTATGAGTTGCATGCTGCCGAGTTACGGTCTAGGGCAGGGGCTCCGAATCAGGCAGTGCCGTTGACGTCTCCCTGGCGGAAGTGTATCTGTAGTTGACCTACGTATGCGAGGTAGTATCATGATGTACGTGGTGGCCCTTATTCCTTCCATCCCTTTCTCGTGACCTATGTAGGCTTCGCGCGCCCTTCGCTGACGGACAAAACATAGTTTAACCCCCTGGTCTCAACCCTCCTTTCTACCGTGAGTTCGTGTACGAGCGTGAGCCCCCAGCCCCAAGGTTTACGGCTAACACCGCGATAGGTACCTTTTGGCCTCGACTTGAACGCGATGTTCTCCCCTCTCCCTCAAAAGACGCCGCTCTGTCAGCTTTGCGAGGCGACGAGTGCACGAGCTGGACTTCCTTCTTCCTGACAGAGCACCCCCGCTCTTGTCCCGCTCTTGTCATACTCGGATTATTGCAACCGTTTTCAGGTGATGGTCACCTCTGGTGGAAATCAGGCGTTCGCCATGGTCGCTCTGGCCTTGCTCGACCCAGGGGACCGGGTGCTTTTGGTGAGGCCTAGTCGTACCTACACCCACACAGCAGTAGTTGTGCAACGGCACTATCACCAGGACTGAGGCTATCGGTGAGGCCTATAAGAGGGGTTCGCATTCACTGTAGCTTTGGGGATTCTGGATGGTGTCCATGCTCCTTGCACCGTGTGTGGTTACCATGCGGGAAGACCAAGTGCGTGTGAGAGGAGCAGCGACAGGATCGCATGCTTGCCGGTGAAAGAAAGAGGGACAACCCACGAGGAAGGGGTACGAAGCACAGGTTGTGGTGTATTCTGTATCGTTCACACGCGAAGACATAATATTGAAGCGTTCGGTGTTGCGAACGGAGGCTGTTTTGGCCAGGGCGAACACATCTTTTGAAACGTGTTTACTTTCTCAACTCTTAGCAGCGTTGTAGTTGCCAGACGGGCCGAACGTGTCCCCCTCGTTTCGCCGAAATGATAATTGTACGTGCGCATGCATACGGCAGTACGGAATAGAGCATCAGTGATGGTGCACACGTTACGGAAATCCCCCGTCCCGCTCTGTTTTTACGCTGTCTCACCGTAGGGGACAAAAGTGTGCGCGCCGTACGCGAATGTGCTCATGGCCGTAGTATGTGGTGTTTCGCACACTCCTTTCGAAATCGTTTGGTTGAGATGCGAATGTTGTTATCCACGGTTTTCCGCAGGCACGTCCGTTCTACTGCGCGCACCAGTGTGCCGTTCAGCTCGCGGGGGGCACACTGGTGGAGTGCGACTGGGACACTTCGACGCTGTTGCCGGACATGGAGCAGCTACGACGGGAGGTGCAGCGAGGTGTCAAGATGGTGGTCATCACAACGCCAGGTGACCGTTTTTTTTCATAGTTTGTGCCGCAATGCTGTGGCGAAAACTGCAGTGCGTGACCAATTCCGATATGCAGAGGATGTACAGGCACTAGCAGCAACACTAGACGAACTAGTCAGTCGCTAGGCAAGTTTTGTTACTTCTCCAACTGCTCTGTGTCGACCTTCATCAGTAGGCTAGAACCAATAGTCGATCGTTCGCTCGCTCCCAAAGGCTCGGTGCCGGCTTGAAGACGCAGACCCCTTGAGACAAAGTTTATCTCCTTCGCAGACAACGTTATGTTGCCATGATTCGATTTCCCCCACCGCCCGCGTCTCGCCCGACAACACTTACACGCACAAAAGGAAACCCTTCGGGAGCAGTGTGCCCCCGGGAGACCCTGGAAGAGATTGCACGGCTATGCGGGGAGAACAACGCCTGGCTGGTGGTCGATGAGGCCTACGAGCACTTTCTACACGACGGCGAGAGGTAGGGAACGGGACCTGCAGGCAAAGTAAGCGCAGTGTAAATACGTGTAGGAAGCACCGTTTTGCGTAGGTCAGCGCGACGGCGATGCTCCAGGCTTGTGGAACGTGCGGCTAGCGTCGTTGCGATATTTCCCCTTGGGCAACATTCTCAGGTTTGCTGGCGGGGATCGACTGGTCTGTTGTAGTCGCAAAGTCGCTCTGTCCTTGTCGTCAAGGTTGGTGGTGAGAGCGTTGGCTCGGCCAAGTCAACCCGGGCAATAGTTGTTCTCTCTGACGCCACAGCAAGCAAAGTCATCGGAACGACAATATCATGTCAGGCCATCCCTCGTCCAAAACTCCATCCTCTTGTACTTCGGAGGCCAAACCCCTTGCCCGACGTTGGGCTCGTGTTGTTGGGCCTGGAGCCCATTCCCACCCCTCTCATTATTCTCCCACCATCTCTCAACCCTTATGCGGGGACCCCCAACTCAGTGTTCCCACATTACGAATCACCACACCCCCGCCTGCTCGATCCGTTCTTCTTCTCCAGGCACTTCAGCCCTTGTGGCAACAGCCTCGGCTGCCCCGATAACGTTATCCACCTGTTCACCATGTCGAAGTCGTTCGGGCTGGCCGGTTGGCGAGTGGGTTACGCGGTTTACCCGTCTTGGGCGAGCAAGGAGATGGTCAAGGTGCAAGACACCCTGCCGACGCACGCCTGCACGGGGAGCCAAAAGATCGCCCTCGCCGCACTGGAAGGTGTCTGTCAGTTCGATCCGGTTTCAACGTTTTCCCGGTTGCTGCCGCTGTCGCACGCGAGGATGTCGTGCCTACCGTGTCCTGTGGATTTTGCTGTCCGTTTTTTGTTTGTCCGAGGGGGCTGGTGTGCTCCTGACGACGGCGGGGAATGTTTTTCAGGAGAGTTTTTCTACAGAGACAGGGGGAGGAAGCTCGAGGAACACATTTTGACTCTTCAGCGGTGGTAGTTGGCGGGCATACCGCCAAGGGGCCATGGAAATATGAATTTCTACGGAAAATACCACGAATGTGTGAATTCCTCCCGCCCCTTCCGCTCGCCCTCCTTGAACTGGAACTAAAACATGTCATACATCGCCAAAGGTGGTGTCGACTGGGTGAAGTCCAAGGTGTCATCGCTTTCAAGGTGCCGATCGGCCATGTGGGCTGCCGTGAAAGATATGGGAGGCGTTATGGGCAAGGGGTCCTTCTACTTTCTCGTTCCGGTGCCGGTGGAGGAGGACAGGGCGGTCGACGTCCTAGCCAGGCGGTGGGGTGTACTTACCACCCCAGGAAGGTGAGAGATTGGAGGAAGATAAATATTGAGAAACTTGATGGTCGTTCGTCATGTGTTGACCAACACAACGCCGCCTCCGGTGCTCACAACGCGCGACGCTGCTGCGGACGATATACCTAGGGCCTTGATAAAGTGGCAACAAGGAAACTATCGGCACTCTACCTTGGCGACGTTGGAGAAACCTTGCCTTGCACTTGCGAAAACAAAACAAACATTGGCTGTGGCAACTTTCGTTCCCGGGATGGAGGAATTGGCCATCACATCCCATCCCTGAAGACTTGTTGTGAAATGTTGAAGGAATTGGGAATCAAATCCCGTTCCTATTTGTGGCATAATTGTTAAGCGGCAGTAGTCACAAGCTAAATACTGAAGAGCGCTGGCCTGAGACTGGGCGGGTGGAGGCAAGACAGATATTCCCAATACTGGGCAAGTTGGCAGGGTGTTTTGGCTGTGTGCGGGCCGCTTCGCCAAAGGTTTGCCCGTGGGAATCATGTCAACCGACTTCGGTGCCGGGTCCGCTCACTTCCCCCCCCCCTTCCTTCAATTTCCTCCGCTAAAATCGCCTCAATACCACACGTCGTGTCTTCCGTGGGCTCTGTTTTGCTCTTTCCAGGGCGTTCGGCGCTCCGGGACACATCAGAGTATCTTACGGATCCCTTCCGGAGGAGCAATGTCTTCCTGCTATTCGAAGCCTAGCAGAGGGCTTGCGAGAGTTATCCAACGAGACTTCGGAGACGCAGGCTGAACGTGGTTAGTTCTGCCGCATCGCAATATGTTCTAGATGGCACGAGCGGCCTAACCTTGCGGGGAGTTTCGAAACGTCCTCTCGTCTGGGTTCGGTCCGAACAGAACGATTGAGTGATTGGAGTTTTGACAAGTGAGAAAGGGCGCGTTTGCCCGATACAGGTTGCGGGTGTTCAACTCTCACTTCGTAGCTATTATAGACCTCGGGACGTTTATAGGGTAGGGGTCATGGATGTTGCCCAACACAAGGTGTGTGCTTTTGATAAATTGTTTCACCTACAGCTGCTGTGAGTTTTAAAGTTGCTGGATTAGACTTATTTACTGAAGCATCGTTCCTGAGGCTGCGGGATAAGCCGACTTGATGAAGCCATCCGACTCGATATGCTGTAACTGGGTGCCTTCAGCGGATGGATGCATCGGGCCTGCTTTTCAACGGGTTCAGGGTTAGTGGTGTTTCATATTCCGTCTGTTTTTTCAAGCCCCATTTGGCCAGCAGTTCTTTTGGCGTTGCAAATGTGGAAGACTAGATGAATGTTGTTTGGCACGCGCGTGCGCGGCAGGCTCCTTGCACGCATGGCTTAGCCGACCTTCATTGTCTCTCATGGTCACATGTCATGTTGGGTAACCCGTGTAGTGCGGCAGAGTGGACGCGATGGGCTAGTTCGGCGTTTGTTCAACGACTGGAGAAAAAATATTACAACGACTTGACACCAGCCTAGACTGAAATAACGCTCTTCAGACAGTCCATACTTGAGCGTAACGTCTCCAGAACTAGGGCACAGTGTCGGCAATACGGCCTCGTAGGTAAAGGGCAAGACATTACTCCCAGTGTTCTCGATGGCGACAAATGCCGAGGCAGTCATGTGCCAGCACTGCTGTGAGGCTGAGCGTGCCATGCGAGTTCGTCTATTATTATTTCTCATCTGTTTGTGCCGATGGCTACTACGCACCACTGGCGGTTGCCTCGAAGACAGTAAATGTGCGAGTGATCGCCCACCCCCTATGTAGACCCTCTTTCATACCTCGAGTGCTCCACACCCATGTGACCGCGAATGCCGAAAATGGTGGCATTCGGAAGGTCCTGTCGGCATTCTGTTTGCACGCATCGGTTGGTTGCGCATCCTCTTAGTTGTGAAGCAATCGGCCTTTGGAAGTCAGTGTAACGGATATGAGATCACTCGCACGTTCAAGGTAGCGAGATGCAGAGAGTGCGAGACTTGACGCAACCAAGCGAGGATTGTTTGGGGGGCATGGGTAGGGGACTTGGCATCCAATGGGAACAAACGACGAGTTTTCTGCAGGCTTAGGAAAGCACAATGTAAGGCATGTACCCCCTTCACTTCTTGCTTGGTTGCAGCTAGTCTTGGCACACTCGGTAAACCAAGACCAACACATCTTGCTAAATAGAGAGCTGGTGCATGAGGCATGAAACAAGAATTATAGAGGTGGTTTCAAATCCTTGTCCCTTGTTTTTTTTTTTGAGAGCGCTTACAGTAGCGTGTGTCGTCTTACCTTACACAACAACCGAGCAGCAGGTATTCATCTACGAGTGCTGCCTCTCCTTACACCATCGACCGTTACTTCCGGTAGGGATAGGTGCCCCCCATTCCCACTCTCCCCAGGCCCCTAATCCTACCCCATTGCCTGTACAAATACAGCGCCAAAACACCAGAGCCAACAACCGTGGGATGATCCGAATACCCTTTGGGCGCCCCACGCACGCGGTAAGAAAAAAACAATACGGACAGGTGCCAACTCCCAGACACCCGTTCAACTAAAAAAAAGTTCCGCAGACGCTCGATCCCTAGTTGCCTGTGACGTTACAAAGAAACGTTTCAACATACTTCTATCCGTCTTAGACATCTAGACACACCGGACACCACAGGCGAGAGATGCCAATGGGCACAACGACAATCTGTAGCTGTTGGAAACTTCCAACTACCCCCACAGGTGCCAAGATGTACCATTGATTTTCACATAGCAGAAGGCCTAAATATGTCATCACACCCGTCACCTAATAGTGTGATTCCAAGTCGCACGTTTTTTTGCGATCGGACATCCGTTCTTCCTGAACCCGCACGGTTTTCGGCAACAAAAAGCAGTCAAGATGCCTTCACGAGAAGACCCTTGCTTAGGGTGGAGCGTACTTCTGTCACTAAGTCTCTGCGGGTGCATCTTCACCCCGAGATTGTGCTGGATGTCGCCAGAAAATCTCGGCCATGATGGACACGTGGTCAGATGGGTACGAAGCTGTCGGCAGGCCCTTGCCGTAGGTAGCCTGCGGAATGATCGTTTCGTGGGATCATGACAACAAAAGTCGTGGTCGACGAGGAAAAGGGAAGGCTCAATCCTCCCCAAGAAACTAAGTAAGGCATGCGCTGCCGACGGTTGATATGATGAGACATAACTGCATGACCGCACGGTTTCATGTCCAACGTATATTAGATGACAACGATCACAGTTCTGAATCACGAGCTCACCGAAAACATACCTGTTTGAAAGAAGGGAGACTCAGCAGGGATCTAACTTGCAGATGCTGGTTGTGCCAGATGTAGTCGATCGTCCCCGCGAAGCTGCACGGACAGAAAACAGCACAGAACCGAAAAGGAAAGACTTCCTATAATTCACTTGCGCAAGTGGTGGGAATTGTTGTGGATCATATCATGGGATCGAGTCTTCTTTTGGGCTCGGGTTAGAATGCGTGTTTACTTTGAAGCGTGCAGAGGAGCAGGTGACATACGTCAGAGCGGTATTAACCTGAGCACAGCTACCGAGGAGCAGGTGATGGAACACACATCAGCATGGCTTTCGCAGCAACAACAACCAAACGCATACGCAAGAACGACTACACGTAATCCTTGCTGACGGCTCTCCTTGAGCCAAGACCCGGAAGGGATCGAAGGATTCTACAACAGCACGTCCCCTGATGGTATTCCGGAGTATACCGCAAACGTGTGAGTGGTCGCATGCCCGTGGACGTCAAAAGTAGCTCTTTTGCTCCACAACCCAAGAGGGTGTCACTGTCGAATAGGGGCATGCTGACTAGACATCCATGGAGAGCGCCTTCCTCGCACAATCGGTTACGTCAACCGAGGCTGAAGTTGGTCTAGGGGGGGTCAAAAGCCGGCAGCCACACGGTAGCAAGGGAGCCGCAACAACTAGATGAGCAGACAGAATCGCACGCGCAGTACCAACAAGTCTCACCTATCAGTGCACGTAGTCAACTGCGGCTCTCCGGACGGCCCGTTTCCCTGCTGCTGCTGCTGCTGGTGCTGCTGCCGCTGTTGCTTGCGCTGCTGCTGCGACTTTTTTGGTCGCACTGAATCTTGATTCTGCGACAGACTGTCGCCACCGCCGGTTCGGGCCCCTAGGCGAACGACCCCAATCTTGTGCTTTCCTGTGGCTTCGCACACAGAATACTCTCCAGGAGGGTGATTTCTGGATAACTGCCAAGGAAAATCAGAACAACGGTGGGGGGGGGTTGTGTTTTCTAACCCCCGTTCAAGGCGAAACAATGCCTATCCTAGAGCCAAACGGGTGGGGAACATAGGGAGTTAACCTGGGCATTGATTGTCAAACGGTAGGCAAATCTCAGAGAAGAAATAAACTCGACGCAAGGGATTGAAAAATACAGCATACGCTTGAAAATTGACGTGGCTCGGTGCGAGCTCGTGTAGGGAAAAGTGCTACGGTAGTTGAATTCAACACGTGCGCTCTGGACGGCGTGGAAGAGTTTCAGGAGCCAACGCAACCTGCGAGTCGAAGACACTGGAGTAGGCGCCGTAGGCACTGCTGAACCCACGGAACTCTTGCTCGTAGCACCGCACTTCCCCGTCCTGATCTCGCCCCCCTCCTCTCTCGTGTGAAGCCGGAGTGAGCTCTCCACCAGCTGTACCACTCGAACTGGCAGCAGCAGCGCTGTCATCATCAGACACCGTCACAGTATGACCCGCAGAATCGGCGGGACGCCCTTGTGTCACCGAGTCACCTCCTTCCGTAGCCCGACTCATCGAAACAGGGGTTCCTCCCAGTCCTTGCGCTGCTTCCACTGATGCAACCTCTTCGACGGTTCCATCTGCCGCTTCTGCTGCTTCCCCTATATCGTGGACAACCTCGCGTAACGCACCGGGGGACGTACTGCTCCTCGCCGCGGAGATCACGGCAGCGTTTTTGGCGCGGATCGCCTCCAGCTTGGCGTTGTATTGGCGAGCCTTTTCGACCTTGTCGGCTTCCTTAGCGCGGGCCTTCTCGTATCTTCTCCGGTGAAATGCCTCCGGCGTCTCGCCGTTGAAACCCCCTTCCGAGAGCAGCCTGTGCTGCACGAGACAGCCAGCAGACGGGGTACGTATCATGTAGAGCGCGCTGGGCTGGTTTGGTTCAAAATCACTTTCGGGTGGACGCGTCCAGACGTACCACCAAGGGGGCGGTTCCACCGCACAGACACGGAGGAGCATGCACCGCAAAAGTCACAATTAAATACAAGAGCTCACGCATTGCCCACGCCCAGCGACAAGCGGGAAGCAGGGCTTGACATATTCTATTTTTAATCGCACGATCGGCACCTGTAGACGTCCACACCGGGCACGGTGTTCAAGTCTCCCGCGAGTACGACCGGGACCACGGAGTAATCATCGCCGAAACGCCCACGAAGGAAAGCCGCCACGTGCGCCATCAGGGTTTCCGCCTGGGCGAGGCGTATGGCTCCTCTGGCACACACGCGGGAAGGTTCGGCAAGCGCAGCACGGGATGTCATGTGGAATGACGCGCAGGTTCAGGCGAGAGCACGGTATGGTCATAGTTCCACCGCAGAAAGAGCAGACCAATGGCGGAAGGAGACCTTTACACGGGTTTCGATGAGTGCGACAACAAAGCATGCGTAAGGTTCAACCAGGGTACGCTGTTTTGTTTGGTGATCCGACGGTTCAGGTTCGTGAATTTGCTTGAAACCACGGAGTCTTGTCTGTTTGCTTTTGGAGGGAAAGGTGGTGAGGGGAAAAGGACCTCCGGCGTTCGCTGTCAAACGTGCAAAACGACTACGCCGTGGTGCAATACTTGAATCGCAGCACGGGGAGGTGACGAATTGTGTTGTTTAGTCTGTGCCAGCGACCGCGAGACCTTCCCTGACCCACTTCGATAACGGGACCCGGTGGAACAGATTCATCAGCAACGAAATCCTGATACAAGCAATCCTAAAGTTCGGACATGCAACACCACGTTCGGTCGTTGGACTCTTTGTGGCAAGACCGTGGAAAAGGTGCCTATTGAAAGGTGTCGTGACTCAAAAGACGTTAAAGCCCAACGAATCAATTGTGCCTCCCGCATCGACACCAATTTCTAGCTCGAACCAAGTTTCGCTTGAGATTTACACGGATGCGGAGACTGAATGTCCTCGCTACACCACGTAATCGGAGTTCTCTACCCTGTTTTCTCTTCTAGCGCTTCGAAGTTATGCCGCAAAAGCACCGTGAAGGAGGCAGATCCACGAACGGGGGTTTCAAGCCTCACCCGTCCGGGTGCCAGTAGAGGTGGGTGGTGGCCACGCAGACCAACCCAGAAGGATCGTCCTTCGTAGTCCTTGCCGCCGCTCCCACTCCTCCTCCTTCTGCTGCCTCGCTCCCGCCCCCACACCCTCCTTGCTCAACACGAGGACCGTTTCTCGTTGATCCATTGCCCCTAGTTCCATCTGCTACCCCTACTGTCTCGACAGTTTCATCGTTGTCAGGAAGGCCAACAGGAGTAGGGTGTCTTCGTCGTCGATGCTGTCTGCGGTCTTCCAAAAGCGCAAACGCTCCTACTCCCCCCATTAGGTTCTCTCCATACTCGCACGAGTCCGAATCAAGCAGTCGGAATACCTACAAAGTGGCGGTAGAGTCGGGTATTGGTGGCAATGGCGGCAGATATTCACGCTCTGGGTGGTCGCCACCTCGTTCTTGCTTTGCGTTCTGCTGTTGTTGTGGAATAGACATCATAATAAAGACGGTCGGGGTTATCGACCAAGTTTCGTATGCTAGCAACATAAACCAGTATTGTCCGTCCTTCGCTGGGCGCGAGTTCGACAGCTTCAGTGTCTCACTATCCCCTCAGCAACCGTGGAGATGTTGCGCTATCGCATCATTCGTTATTGTTTGTTGTATGCATACGGAAGACCCTGTTGGCGTGGTTGTTATCGAGATAAATGTCAGCCGGAGTTGGGGTCTTTAGCCTTGGTCGCCCTTTAACATCCACGCGATAATGGTGGCGTCATCACCCCGGCCGAAGGCCTGAACTTACCAGCCTCTGGTCGGACAGGCGGCAAGGAAAAGCAGACCAAACATGAGACCAACTTGCATCTTCCGAAAGAATATCAGCAAGGGCTACAGTTGCAGAGAAAAGGCTAGGGCTATCGACATGAGCCTGACCTGGGTGTCGTACAGGATTGCGACGCCGTGACTTAGCCCGTTATTCTTACGTCTCTTGTACACGCCTTCGAACCTTGTTCCCTGCAGCCACGCGTCCCGGGTGAATGTATCGTTGGCACCAAGAGCGGGGGGCGATCACGGGATACTGACTGTTGTCGGTGAATTGCTAGGCCGCGAGCTGGGAACCATTGCGCCAGAAACACCAGGTAAAGCACCACAAGTCTGCGCGACGAGGACGAACAAACAGACAAATACACACATGTACGCAACAGACGCTGCTGTAGGAAGTTACAGCCACAGGTCTCACGTTACGTGCCCGGTGACTCTGTCGCGTGCGTGCCGTCCTTCGTATTGGCACGCAGGCGCACACGTGGTCGAGTTTCCCCCGTGCCACCGTGCCAGACGTACTACTAGAAATCGCTTCTTCAGCCGTTCGTCGTGTTTCGAAAGACTCAAGATTGTCATTGTCTCCCAACTACAGCACGGTCGAACAAACACACACAACACAGCAGTACACACCTGATCCGCCCGCTCCCCATGTTCTTGTAAGCTCGCCAGAATTTGATCGTAAAGATCGCACTCTTGCAGGCAGATGATGTCCGCGCCGTACCGTGAAACTTCGGCCCGCACCTGGCACGTAAGTATGATACGACAAAATCAATGCTAAGACCAAATGTTACGCTACCCCTTTCTTTTCGTTTGGCCATGACAGGTTCACCGACAGCATCCTTCTGGAGAGCCACGGCTGCTCAGCTACATCGGCGAGCGACTAGTCGCCAAGCCGCCTGCTTCCCCACCCCTCAGGCTCGACTAGAGCCGTCGCTTACAAGACAAGGTCAAAGGCGCTCAAATGCCAACCTATCCACCCACAAGAACAAGCTCTCACCCTAGGCCACCGGTTGTGCTTTCTGAGCTGGTTCCTGGGCACGTACTTGAACATCTTCGAGGTTGCCAGTTGCTGCGCCAACATATTGAAGCTACGCGAGTCGCGTGTTTGGGCATGGCAGGTGAACCGGCGGTAGCGGGCAGGCGAGTGGAGGCGTGGAACAGTATCGTCGGCTTAAACGTTAGCCAGGCGTTTTAGTTACACCCCGCCGACCTCGACTATACTACTCGCCAACACGCGACACGTGTTGTGTGTCTTTTCTCCCATCCAACTCACCTCATGACTCGGAAGCATTCAGATTCTTCAACATCCAAGTCCGCCGCACCGGGCACGACTTTCAATTTTCGAGTCATGTGGGCTTGTTTCTGCGCCCTAGCCTTCGCTTCGTCTTTGCCTTTTCTAGAGTTGTTGCCCCAAGGGACACGCCATTTCCTTGCTTTGCCTGAACCTTGGCCGAGATCTGACCGAGGATACAGCAGTCACGGCAGCAGCGGTAGCATCAATATCAGGTAGGCGGTAGTGTACAAACGATGTAGCGATATGTAGCTGAGAACTTGACTTGCAGATTCGTTTCAATATTATGCAAGAAAGCCATGAGTAGTCTATAGACAACTGTCACCAGCAGTAGCTCGATAGGATAAAAAGGATGTCAGTAGCGTCCACGTTTGAGGCACACCAAAAGAGGGTTACTTGTATTTACAGAGGCACCTCCGCAGACAATAAGGGCGGGTTTTCTAAGGAGTCGACGCGGCAAGGACTGGGAGGGCATATCCCCTATCGGCCTACCCCACCATGGGACTATCGTTGCCCCTTCGAGATGCGACGCCAAGTGTTGACCAATCACAATCTGTCGGCCACCTCCCACCCCCAACTCGCCGCCAAATGCGGGTGTTGCAGGGGTGTCAGTGTGCCATTGTTAAATGTTCAAAACGGGGCCTCAATGTGCAGACCCTTCTCGCAAGATCCCATTTCTACAAGGATCGTGCATGATCAAGAGCGCCTACAATAACGGCCGGCAAGTAGGGCAAAGATCACATGAGAAAATCCTTGGCACGTGTGCGCGCGAAAGAGTTCTGGCAGCAGACCATTGCGATGTGTTGTGCAGATTTCCGCCGAACAAGCCATACTCGTACACCCGTTGTGTGTGCCACGCGAGAAGGGAACCACTTCCATCTCTCACAACAGGAAAATGTGAACAACCCACCTCTGCTATCACGGAGTCCTGGCAGCGTTGTGGTAGCAGCTGCCGATTCTTGCGGAACAGAGAGCAAGCGGTTGGTCGCGCTTGGTATTATCCTACCATGGTATCCCAGAGCGGAAGGTCCACGGAAGAGCGTCGTCACGGCTAGCGATAACGGACGCAGACCGCACGACGTTCGGATTTTCATACCCGCACCACGTACGGGGTGGCACACCGGCCGTGTAGACTGTAGACTGTAGAAGTATTGCACATGGCGTCAGAGAGGATGGCATCTAGCCCGTCTAGGGGAGGAAGCAAGCACTCCCCGGGTTTTCCACAAAATATTTCGGTTCGTTCCCACAGTTCCGCCCCTCGTTCTCCTCGTTTCCGCCGCCGCCTGCACGCCTCTATCTGAAAGGAGTGGCCCGTTCTACTGCTCTTGGCACCGCTAGCACCTTTTTGCCTCACACAGACCAGCATATCGATATGCGATACGCATCCGTCAATAAAGCGAGTACCGTTCCTTGCCCCCAAATTCCCTGCAGCAGTATTCAGCACAGCAGTAGCGGCTGACTATAAGCATACAAGCAATCAAGTTGATTGCTCTTCGCAGGTACTCCCCAGACAATCTCCAGTTGAGAGCACCGTTGCCGT
This sequence comes from Ectocarpus siliculosus, assembly GCA_000310025.1. Lineage (NCBI taxonomy): Eukaryota > Phaeophyceae > Ectocarpales > Ectocarpaceae > Ectocarpus > Ectocarpus siliculosus. The sequence continues at coordinate 2,928,563 of FN649739.1, read as the reverse complement.
TGAACGTCTCGGCACTGGCGTGTTGACCAAGGCAAGGTTGTTCGCAAGGTTTGCACAGAATCTCGAGGAGAAACAGGCAGTGAGGGTTGCGGAAACGCTTCCTGTTTCAAGGCTTCACCGAGGACACCTCCGGGCCGGGGGGGATTGCCCAAGAACATCCTCAGCAGAGAAAAGAGATGCCACTCTCAACAGCCTTGAGCTTCGTCGCCGTGGGAGCGTGTTGGGGGTGCACCACTCCTTTCATAAAAGACGGTGAGGTTAAGGTGGCTATGTGGATACGCGTATCACCAAAGCGAAATCTAGTTGTCAGCCTCAAGTCTCGATGCATTCGTTTGGAATACCGGCATTATTGAGATGGACCCCCGCTTGTAGTCTACTTGTTGCCTGCCCGTTTGGGGACAACAGCAGTCGTCCGTAGACAACTAGACTACATACGGACTTCGGTAGGTGCTGCACACGTCGGGGTATCTGGTGCAGTCGGTTTGGTTTGAAGGTCTCGATGGGTTGGGGGTGCCGATATTGTGTCGAATGACACCCACGGGGGATGCGAACGAGAGGTGCACTCTGCAATCACATTCTAAGTACCCCCCCGCGAAAATATTATACGTTCGTCGCTATATGCAAAATCAAGAACGGCCCTACGCAACGGTTTTAGTAACCAGGGTACACCTCGGGAAAATTCCCGCCGTTTTTTTCCCGCCGTGGTGGGCGGTCCCGGTACTGGCGGGAATTACCGCCACATTCGGTGGTACCGGGAACCGCCGAAGGCGGTACCGCCGAAAAACGAAAAACCGCCGACCGCCTAAAAAGTACCGCCACATTGCAGTACCGCCGAAAAAGTACCGCCAAAAAACGAAGTACCGGGAACCGCCTAAAAAGAACCGCCATATTGCAGTACCGCCGAAAAAGTACCGCCGTACTGCAGTACCGCCAAAATGGTACCGCCAAAAAACGAAGTAGTACCGGGAACCGCCAAAAGAGAACCGCCATATATATTGCAGTACCGCCGAAAAAATACCGCCGTACTGCAGTAGCGCCAAAATGGTACCGCCATACTTCAGTTTTGCCCTCTAAAGTAGCATAGGGCACTAACTCCAACGCCATGTCTCGCGCAGAACAGTGGTTCGAGTCCAACTGGCGTGCGTCTTTGTTCACATTTATTCTTTTTTCTTTTTCTCTTTCGTCATACATATATATATATATTTTTTTTTGGTTCTGCCTTGTTCCTTTTCGGCGGAACCTCTTTCATCTGTCGCCGATCGTCAGCTGTTCGAACACACCCGTGGCATTCGACGGATCGCGTTTTGGCGCGCTCTTCTCTTTTTGCATTTTCTTTCTTCTTTTGGTTGCCTTTCGTTTGTCCATGAACAGCTCGATTTGACCATGGGTATGCATCGCATCGTGAAATCACGAAATCATATGGGAGATGCAGGCTCTCAAGCGTACATACAAGAGACAAAAAGAGACCCATCCTGAAAGAGAGGAAAGAGGTTCGCCGGTTGATGGGGCGCCAAGGGCACCGAAATGTAGTTTGGCATCGCCATATTTTATATTTTGATATTCTGGTCTACAACCCTCGAAGGCGGTGCCGCCATATTTCAGTACCGCCACCAAAAAACCGCCATATTTGGCAGTACCGGGAACCGCCGAAGACGGTACCGCCATATTTCAGTACCGCCAGAAAAATACCGCCATATTTGGCAGTACCGGGAACCGCCGAAGGCGGTACCGCCATATTTCAGTACCGTCAGAAAAATACCGCCGTATTTGGCAGTACCGGGAACCGCCTAAAAAAACCCGCCATGTTGACGTACCGCCAAAAAAGTACCGCCATTATTGGCAGTACCGGGAACCGCCAAAGGCGGTACCGCCGGAAAACGAAATACCGCCAACCGCCAAAAAAGTACCGCCACATTGACGTACCGCCCCGCCTGGATCCGCCTAAAAAACTAGTACCGAGGTGCACCCTGGTTTTACTTCAACGGGAGATAACACCAGCTGGATGGTGTGGTTTCGTATACACGCAGGGACCTCAAGCAAATTGGAGCCCGACACTCAGCAACAGCCGACGACCAACGAGAACAATCGACTCGGGAAGCTCTTCGGCCCCCTCCGAAGTTTGGCTTCGGTGAAGGCCGCAATACCCTTCTTGCTCAATCAGTCCGGGTCTACGCTTTTCTACTATCTTCTCAGCTCCCAAGGTACAGATTTCGCCCCTCCACGAGGGAACGGTAGATTGAAGACTGAGGCACATCGGGAGGAACTGCCCGCGACTCGTCTGTGATTTGCTACTGCCGGCTGAGACAGCTAACCGTCATGTGACGACGCAACAAGATAATATCGCTTCCTTTTGTCCATGGTGGGTCGCACGCTAAGTCGTACAGCCGCCCTGTTGCTTTATTGTTGAGATTTGAGGCATTCGTCGGGTAAACCTCTCGTGTTCCACGTGCTGTTCGTGTCTCCGACCGTAGTTGACCATTGAAACGTTCATCCTTGACGCCATCCGTGGCGCCTTTTCCCCAGACGTGTCTACAGCCGTGCCTGTGTGCAACGCGCTGTCGCTCGTGTTCACCGCCGCCACCGCCATGGCGCTAGGGGAGAAGGTGGACCGTCCACTTCGAACGGTGTCGGGCATTGTCCTTGCGCTGATGGGACTCGCCGTTTGTGTCGCCAGCAAGGCGCAGCTGTTGACGTTAGTTCCATGAAGAACTGTAGCCACGAGATGTTGCAAGGCAGTGGTGTGCCGCGTACGCCCATGGTACTGCGTAGATATTTGCTTGTGTCGAATGGGCTTGACAACGCCGGATCAGACGTTTGACAATCCCGTGACGCTTTGTATTATTTTATTTGTGTCGGCGGCAGAGGTTACTTTCGGATCGTTTTAGATGGTGTTGATGTGGGGTAAGGGAGCGAGATGCATAGAAGGACCGACAGTAATTGTAACAACGTACGTAGTGTTTTGCACGTTGTTTCGTGTTACATGTAGCTCGTTGTGATGACATCTTAAAATATATGATTAGTTTCAGCACAAGGCTCGTTTCTTTTTCCTCCCTGTCATACCATGCCACATGTGTTGTGAACTGCATTCCGTGCTGACGCTGTGTGGAATACGTCTGACCGATGTGGTTTAGGTTGCAGTTCTCTTATCGTATCTATCATGGGAGCACGCTGTAGCTAGCACGCAGATCACAACCACCCATCAGATCATGTTTGATCGGGGCAACTCTCACAATCTGCAGGGTGATGGCAACGAACGTCCACAACTAACTCCGTAATGCTGTCACTCAGCCAGCTCCAAGCACCATATCAAACGATAAGGGCTACACCAATTCTGCATACGGGAGTAGGTATACTTGAATGCCTCCGAATCCATTTCCAACAATCAAGCTTCCTGTCGTTTCTTGCAACCCTAAACGCCCTGCACTAGAGGGGCGCGCCGTTTTCTGGCACCCCGACGGAACTGGCCATTGCTCAGGAAATACACTGTTGGGGTTGATGTCTCTGTGAAGGTTGCAGCGGTCGACGGCATACAAAACATATCGAAAAAAAAATGCAACGTGCGGTATAAAACATATAGGATGGCCGGGGAAACCGAAGAGCAACATTTATTTGAGCAGTCTCAGGACCAACAAAACTAGTACGTCAAGACGCCGTTGCCTGCACCCACTCCCTTGACAAAGGTTTCCACGTGTGGGCAACAACAGTACATTTAACAACCTACAATACACAGACCATCCGACTGAACACGATGCATCAGCCTAGTGCCAAGCCGCACGTTAACTACCGAACATAGATTGGAACAATACTGTGTGGCGTAGCCGACCTACTCTGACCAACTCATGTACGGCCTACAAGTAGTCGTCCACTATTCGGGCAACTCCCCATCAAACTCCCAAACTGGTACGACTTGCGCACAAGAAAACACACCGATGCACCCAGGTGGACCAATCATTCTCGACTACATCGTTGGCGCGCGATCCCCGGCGTGGCACACACGTGCTGAGAAACATACTTGTTTTTACGGACAAGTCTAGTAGCCTTTTGCCGAGAACTGCTATACGCCCCCGCGAAACAAAAATTTCCCGCGACGAAATCTGGCCGGCAAATCCTCTCGCAGTCTCCGCGTCCACAATCCTGCCACAACAAAGGTCTCTACAACAACCGAAAGTATCATGCACGCGTGGACGGTAACAAGAACCGCTTCAAACACGCTCTGGCTGTCAGCCCGCTCGTCGGATACGTCAACCTTCAGCAAGAGGGCAACATACATACTTACAGCTACCACCACATGGCCCATACGATTGACCCAGGTCTCCCACCTAGACGAGTACGGAGATATCGCTTCTGAAAGCAACGCGAAAAAGAAGGCCATCATCAGCGTGATTGCAAGCTGGGCTGCGGTGTTAGGGTAAATGAACACGACTATCCCAGTAAGTAATATGCGTCGGCCGCATTCGATGACCTCGTAGTAGAACACCGATGGCTTGTACGGTTGCCAAAGCTCGGAGGTCGACTTCACGCGAGCACTGTCGTCTCGGTCGGCTTTGTCCTTTTTTAACACCTCACGATCCTTAAACAACAGAATGCTATACAACATGGGAATGCCTAGGGGGTACAACAAGATCATGAAACCTGCGTACACTTGGAAAACCTTATGCTTGCTGGAGTCGCATTCGATGCGGTAGTCTGTACGCAAGTAGTTTTTGCCGTCCTCGAGCTCGTCACACGCAAACGTTTTGAACAAGGTGGAGCTTACACTTGAGTATACCAGAAACGTCAGCAGCAGGAACACAAACACGTGCTTGTCCCAGATGATCCGCAGCTTCTCATTGGCCTCGCGATTGATACGGGTCGCAGCGGCGTAGGTTCCAGCTAAGAGAAGAACGGCGAAGATCGGGCCGATCGTAGCTGCGAGCAGTCGACCATGGAAGCCCATGTCCAAGACACATCCGGCAGACATCAACCATCCCAGGTCGAAGCCAAACACCTTCAGGCCGTCTAAGAATTGCTGGTACACACCCGGGTAGACGACGTTCGCCGCAGAAGCGAACTACAGTAGTATGGGAACGGGTGATGAGGTAGACGCGGGCAAGCAGCTGGGCGTGTCATGTTTCTGCGAGTTATAGGAACCTTTTCCCGATTTTCAGCTCTTGGCACAAATCGGAAGGCGGAATGAATTCATGAAGGCGCATCTATTGTAGTAAATCAATCATCCCGTTCCCACCCAAAATCGATGTCTGCAAAAAGTCATACCTGTGTCAGAATTTGCCACGAGACGATGACGATCTTCACAGATTGCAGCGGAACGTACCACCCCAAGCGCTCCAACACGTACATTCTCCGCTCCCCTGCCTCCCCAGACATGATGTACATGATCACAACAACGGCAACGAACAACGCCAAAACGGCCATACCAACGGCGAACACGATGCCGCCAGAGCGGCTGAAGCACTTGCTGCATGAATAACCCAGGTTCGACGCGTAACCATCGCTGCAGATGGAGCAATCTGTTTGATTTGGCAGACACGGGAGATGGCAGCATGTCGCACTTCAGTAACGATATACCGTAAGGTTGCGAGCCAGCGGACAGGGGAACGGTCGATTTTCCAAGAGTCCTTTCTCCACAACCAGAAGGTTAGCACTGTCGAAAAGGGTGGTTTTGGAAACATCTCATCGAGAGCTTTCGGGACAAGTATCAGTTGGCGCTCGCACCCTCCTGGTTTCGGAGTAATTGGGCTTTGAAAATCGATCGCACCCCTGTGCGCTGAATCGCAACCTTACGGTAGTGAATCTTGGAGCACTACGCGTGTGTGATGATATTGATGGGCACCAACAGAAACAAAAAATAGTTCGAGTGTTGGCCACTCTGTCTTCGAGTGTTGGCCACTCTGTCTGGAAACTGACGTTGGCGTTAAGGCACACCTCGAGATAAGGCCAGGGCACTTGCAACCTCGTTGTTAGAATTCTCAAAGCTGCACACACAACCAGCACAGCGCTCACATGGTCCTTCATAGCTCTCAAGGCAGTATCCTGCAGTGCCAGTCACTCCTCCTAGGCAAGCGTCAGCGTTGTAGCAAGGAAGAATCTCTTTGCTGGATGACGTAGCCCTCCAGTACCCAGGATCGATCGACAGTGTTTCCAGGGTAACCTTGCCACCCGTGCTTGTGCCATGGTCCATCACATCCGAGCAAGTTGGGACTGCAGGAGGTTCATCAAAGGAGCATCCATCGCACGCAACTCGACATCCATCGCAGACAGCCTCGAAGGTACCATTATCTGTCTGCGAAACAACAAGACGAAACATTGGGAGGCAAACCACCGAGTTTCGAAACAAAATGCGCTTGGGACTGTGGAATAAGCAATTGGAGACGGCTGAGGAAAGCGGAGATGGACGTCACGGCTCCCCAAATTCATGCTGCTACTACTGCTACCTCCCTCACCCCAGGCCTGCAAGTGTTCCGAAGGCCACGTGAGTAGGGTGTGCGCCTCCTCTCGTCGGACTAGGTACTTTATGAAAGGCTATCCTCACTTGTGCAAGACATGTCTTCGGGACCAACCTTCCTGTTGCTTCCGAGCAAACTTGTTCGCGACCTATATTCGAATAATGTTTTTGGACCTTGAGCGGCAAACATCATCATGTCTCGATCATCAACATGCACAAGTAGTGTATCGAAACCCCAACCGAGTTTGCTGCTACGTAGCATGACCTCCAGATCCAATGCAGCCACGACTCACCGCGTCGTATTCCAGGAACAGGTCTGGTCCACAGGTGAAGCCGTTGCCGGTGAAGGAGGAATTTGCCATCGTGGACACGAGCCCAATGTTGGACACCGCGGCCCCCTCTTGGCGGCCTGAAACGTTCTCGACAAAAGAGCAATTTTCCACAAATGCAGTGCCTGCCAGTCTAAGCGCACCCCCAACCTCCGCCGAGTTCCCCTTGAAAACGGAGTTGACTACAATGTCTTGCCCAGCTGCGCTGTCGACAGCTCCGCCGGATGTTGTCGCCACGTTGTCGATGAAGCGGCATCGGTCGAACTTCGTTGGAATTATGGGACTCAACATACCTCTATCGTTCCCAGACCCAAACACAGAGGCGGCACCCCCAACCTGAGCGAAGTTGGAGATGAAGCTCACGTCTGAAAACGTCGGGCCAATCCCGGCCCCAGACACGAATACAGCCCCGCCGGCAAATCCAGCTGAATTTCCGGTGAAGCTGACATCCGCAGTGTTGATATCTAAAGAACATGCATCGAACAGGGCCAGACTACCCCCGTTTTCTCCGCATGTGTTGTTGAAGAAGGTCGTGGTCCCGTTGATAACCAGGCTTGATTCTAGGGGGTTGTACTCTGAGTCGTAGGACGGCGACATCATCGCACCTCCTTCGGAGAGTGCCCTGTTCGACGTGAACTCGGTATGTTCGGTCCAGCCAACCGAAGTTCCATTCAACATGTAAACGGCGCCGCCGAAAAGAGCAGTATTTCCAGAGAACTCTGTCCCACCGCTCCAGGTTACTTCACTGCCACTGACATAGAGTGCGCCTCCGACGAAGCTCGAGGAACCCCCGATGAACCTTGTCAAACCTCCACTCCAGTAAATCGTGGAAGCGAAGACTGCACAAATGATACCACCTGCTGCTGCATCGCCGGTGACTCTGTTTTCAGTCATGGTCGTATTCCCATCCCACATAGCGACCGAGGATGAAAGATAGAGAGCCCCCCCCGTTTCGGCCGAATTATTGAACATCTGCGTATCCCCGAACCATGACATGGCCGAAAAACCGGAGAACACAGCACCTCCTGATACCGACGCATCGTTTTCTGCTAGAATTGTCTCCCCGCTCCACCCGACGCTGCCGTGAAGCACGTACAGTGCGCCTCCGTATCGGGCGCTGTTTCCGGTAAACTTCACTTGTCCGCTAGAAGAGGCATTCGAGCCATCTACGTGAAGCGCACCGCCCCACCCTATCTCTGTGTTTAGGTCACCCAACGCGCGGTTGCTTTCGAAGGACGTGTTGCCGCCGAACGACAAGCTCGAGTCCAATTCAACCAAAATGGCACCGCCCCCATCAAAAGCCGAGTTGTCGAAAAATGTGCTAGTTGTTTCTGTTGTACATGAGACACGGGACCTTGCCGACACCGCCAGAGCTCCTCCGAAACGTCCGGCTCGATTCCCTTCGAAAACGCTCATGGCTTCCCCCCTCCATGATGCGGCAGACCCTTCGTCGACGAACACGGCGCCACCGTTGTACCCTGCTTCATTACCCAAAAATGCCGTTTGTGCGCTAAATGAGGCCATGCTCCCGTTCCACAGGTAGAGCGCGCCCCCATATCCAAAGTCTCCGACCCAATTGTTTGCGTGTGTTGTCAAGTCGCTCCATGATGCGCTCGAGCCATGAATGCTGCTCAATGCGCCACCGTAGAGTCCAGCGCTGTTTGAATAAAAGCCGTTTGGGCCACTCCAGGACACGCCCGAGCCGTTGTCGATGCTCACGGCACCACCTGCACGTCCCGCGGTGTTGGTGGCGAACATAGACTCTTCGCCCCACGATGCGCTGGAGCCGCTCTGAACCCTGAGGGCGCCTCCCGAATCGCCTGCCGTGTTGTTGACCCATGTTCCGCCTCCTGAAATCACCGAGCTGCCGGTCACATACATGGCGCCACCGTCGATGCCCGCCTCATTGCCGCTAAAGGTCGAGCCTACGCAGTACACGCTCGAGCCATCGGACACATAAATGGCACCACCGTATGCCGAAGCGGTGTTGCCGACGAAGTTTGTCCCATTGAGCGTCAAGCTGGACCTTGCCGCAGCGATTGCTCCCCCAGTTGTGCTGGAGCCGTAGCTGACGTTGACGTGGCTCAAGTATAGGTCGGCGTTAACGACGGTAAATATCCGTGTCGACGCATTCCCTTCCACAACGGCACTCGAATCGGCACCTGAGATAGTGAGGACGGTACCATCCACCACATAGAAGGGCTGACCCACCACTACGCGGCCTCTCCACTCCACCTCGAACAATCCGCCGGAGCAGTTGACCGCTGCGGCCAGAGCCTGCGCTTGTGTCGAGCTTTCCACCACCCACGTCTGCTGAGCGTCTGCTGTGCAAGGGAGGGCGAGCTGCGGCGATGGTTCGCAGTCATGGAGCTCTTCATTAGCACTGGGATCCAAGCACTCGAACGAGGTTCTCATGCAGTTGACACCCTGGCAGCTGCACACACAACAATCTCCACCGTCATAGCCGCATAGATCGTTGTTGTTGGCCTTGGAGCATGAGCCATCGCCAACTGTCAGGTAGTCCCCGGTGCAATCCGGGAACTCAGCGACAAGGGAAAGGTCTAAGCAGGTGGTATCCCGGCAGTTGAACCCGTTCTCCCCACACGAATGCTCAGCAGAGCTACTGGAGGCACACGAGCACTCACAACACTGACGTGTTTGAATGATCAAAAGTTTTTCGTAAATATCAGCAGGACGTGCAGGAGGGGGGTTCAAGGAGGGCGTCATAGCAGGAGGTTTTCGTCGGCAACAGGGACATTGATGGTTTGCATCACGGGTGGGGATGCCTCGTGTTAGTTCTACTGCAGAGAGAGGCAGCACTGTTGACCAGGATTGATGCCGTGCCAGCAACAACGTTGATTGCATCGCCTGGGGTCTGATTAGGTGGTTTTACAAGGGTGACCAAAAATGCAGGGATTATTTCAGGCACCAGACGTATAGCGCATATGTTCAATACGGCGGGCTGAGTTAGTTGTTAGTGACAGGGCTCAATGACGAGGGATGCCCGATGACAACAACGTGGTTGATTGGGCGGTCTCGGTGGTCCGCTTTTGACCTTGTGGTATTGGAGCTCGCTGATAAACATGCACAGGAGGTTTACTGATAATTTCGGGCTTCCAAGAAAAACGTGATATTGTGTGTCGTGTACTGATGCCGCAACAATGTAATGGTTGGATCTCATCTTGGCCTATGGATCTGTCTACCATAGGATGAAGCGATCATGCCCGAGGGACAGCGCGGCCTCGAGGAAATTGGTACTAGTAGTTCGTTTTCGTTTTTCCCTCTCCTCCGTGCCCACTGGTAACACACGATGCAACACACCCATGCAGGGAACACCATCAGGCAGCAGCTCACAAACTTACATCCCCCCCATCGTAGTCGCACGACGGGTTATTGTTGATTGCATCGCACCAACTATCCCCTTTCCAGCTCTCTTCGCACGTCGCTTCCTCGGTCATAGACATCGGATCGCAGTCGGAGTACATGCAATCGAAGTCGCTGTCCTCACACAAGAGAGACGACGTGCAGTTGCCCTCACAGCCGTCGCGGAAAAGTGCCAGCAGCAGAGCGGCGAAAAGGCCAACAGTGATAGCATGGCGAGTCATGCTTCGTTTCATCGAGGCCACGAAAGCCCCTCGTTCAAAGGTCCTGCGGAGAGGAGAATGCAGAGTGTTCTTGAAGACAGGAAGACGGATCTGATGTCGGGAAGAACACGGTGTAGGAGGGTTTCAAAGAACAAAGGCGCCAGCTACTACATTGAAGATATAACTACATGTCAAACCTCTCCGATGACATTTTGGAGGCACTCCTATATTGGGGTAGGCCATGGTGCACTTGATGCGTTCCGAGGGCGGCCGCGCAGGGACATCGTTCGAGGAAACCGTGGTGAGTAGTATTGTAACGTGCCCAATTCTGTCATCCGACTCGCTGTGGTGTTGGGGCTGTGTGCTGGAGGTTGATCGATGCTGTGCTCGGATTGGATATGAGCGAGCAGATTGGGTGTAGCTTTGGGTCTAGGTGGGTGTTGGACCTTGTTGGACCGCCGTATTGGGTAGTGCTGCGTGGTGTTGAGGCTGCCTTTGGTCGCCAATGTCGATCGCGTTGCCGTCGCTCGGTTGTTACTCGTCTTCTGACGCCTTCTGTGGACTTCAACTTTCAGAAATCGAGAGATGCAGAACACGCCACTTTTGAGAAATCTTTGGCAAAGAAATGGGTCGATTGTCGCGGAGAAAACGTAATATATTCCCGTCGTAAAACCGATACATTCCCTTTTGGTGTCTGCAATGCGATCGCGATCGGGGGCAGACCCGACTAACGTAGAGGAGCATGAGGTGTTGGGACTCGATTTTATCTGTTATGGGCCCTGCTCTAGTTGAGCGCGGGCAGAGTGACAAAAAACCTCTCCCTTGACTCTTCACAACGACCAACTTGTCGAACAGGATCTGTGTATATGCGGCACAAATACTCCAAAGCCCGTCCCGCTGACGACACCAAGCAGATTCTAGGGGCTCTTGCCCAAGTGTCGCCCTATGGATGGTACCTGCCTTGCCTGCCTATCTACATACTTAGTGTCGCCAAGACCACCACATTTGCGTACTGATTAAATGCGGAGGGTTGGGAAGGAAAAGAGTTTCCTATTGGTGGCGCGTTCTGCAGACGTAGTCAACGTTTTATCGCCAACATAATTTCCTTTTTGTTTTCGATCAGCAAACTGCGTTCCACCGTTGCTGGCACACATTATTACCGTGCCGGCCCTTTTCATATCAAAGACCTCGTAAGAATTTGAGCCTCAAGAAAACAAGACGAAAGATCGTAAGAATTTGGGCTCGCTGTTGGACAGGAATAAGAAATGGAGGAGTAAGAATCGCACAATCCACCCTCTCAATGACAAAGAAATCATCGATTTGGGGATGCACGAGGAAACAAGACAGGGCGGCTGGCCCATGCCACGACTCGACAGCGACTACCATCTCGACGCCATGAGGACATCGTTGCGATGCAACTTGAATTCGGATTTGGTCCTCAGGAGCCTACCCCACCGAAGCAAGACTGCGCGTTGATTAAGCGTTTTTGGTGCTCGTTGAGGTGTGGTTTTAAGTGGTTCTGGGGACAGATCAATCGGGCGGCTACCGTGCGAACCAACCAAATGAGTGTCGGCATATAATCCAAACACCGTCAGCTTGACGCATGCATTTATGGAGTGTAGACGAAGCAAACGCAGCGGTAGGAGCATTGGCGTTGATGCAGACGATCGACAGTCGCTACAAACCGGCGGCACGCCGGCTTTCAGAGCGCGGATTCCCAACGTTCGCAACAACAACCCCAAGGGATGAGGATAGCTGCAATAGTTTGGGACCACACGTGACGGTTGAACTTCCAAGGGGACCAAATGTCATTTGTCCGCCCTCCCGAGAGATGACTCAATGCATGCAGTGGTCTTGGTAGCGGTAGTTCAACAACTTCTACCGTATGCCGGTAAACATGCACGCGCAACAGTGGGTGAAGACGTCTATACTGTGTTGCGTACGTTGGTCGTTCATGCGTATGTTACATAGTAATTCATGACACACGCCATGATACAAAGGCGTGTTGGGGGGTTCATAAAAAGTAGGCTGTTCACGCCTGCCTACTGCGCCGAAAAACGCCGTTTCGCGGGGCGCGGTTCCGCCCCCTCGAGGTTACGTACGCCTCCTCCTCCTCCCCTCCTCCTCTTCCTCTGTTCCCATTCTTAGGTTTTGACACAGAACATGCATGTGGTTCATATTTTGGCTTGTGTCTTTTTGACCGGAGTACATGTTTGCCATCTCCTTTCACAATGAAACTTCGAGGACATCGCGCCGAACCAAAATGCGTGTAGTTTGGCGTGAAGAATGTACAGTCTGTGTCCGAAAAATATTAGGTGGGTAGGCGAACGAAGCACTCAGCAGAACTGCCGAGCTCCTACAAACAAATGAATGCAATTCGCGGTTACCGTCGATCAAGAGGGATCTTCGTGAAAGCGCGTAGAGCCGTGGCGTTACTCCGTTTTTTCCCGCAATTACTGCAAATTGACTCGAGATTCGAGTGCGGTGTGGCCTATTGGCGTGGATGATTGCAGTGTGGTTTCTACACCACGAACAACGCGTTTTGACGCACCACAGGCATCGAACACGTATGTTAGTGCCAGTGTTTCATCTGTACAACTTTAGGTCAAAATTTTTGATATGCACACTATTGTACACTGACTACTGTGTACGCCTACTGCCTGTCCACAAAAACGAGAGAACAAATCGGGGGAAACAATGCTCTGCAAGTTTCGCCTTGAATTGGGACCTCCCTGGGGTACCAGGGTGCGCGGGATACCTTTTTTTTGGGCACCCTCGCCCACAATTATTAGATGTTTCCTGTGCATACGACCGGGCCAACACTACTGTACATAGCACCTGTCTCTCTACAACGTCTCTCTACAACGTGTATGACAGCAGAGGAGTATGTGTTGTGCAGCAAGGTACACAACCTATCGATTTAGACTATATCGTCGATGTGCACGTCATCTACACTGTACTTTGTTCAACATGAAACGGACCAGCCATCCGGAACAACAACAGTGGTTCACGGTATATAACCGGGAACGGAGATAGAAGTAAAACAGCGATTTCCGAGGAGGTTCCCGAACCATGGTTCGGGAGCGGCGACAGCGACAACAAATTAACTACCAGGTGTGAAGGAAAACCCCAAGCCTGAGTTTGACATAGACGCAGATCTGCGGCAAGGAAGAGTGTTCAAAGGGAATGTCCCCTGGTCCTCTGGTTGCGGTTAATTTTTTTCCCCGCGTGGGTGAACATTCAACGCCGCAACTTAGAAGACATACCGAATACCCGGTAAATAATGAGAGTACAGTATGTGATAACCACCCTGCTAGGCTCTTGCGTTGCTACCATTGGCCCGTTTGCTACGCAGCAGCAACATATTGATTGAGTTGTGGGGGGCGCCAATCAATCAATAATGTAAATAGATTCGTCGAACTTCTTATTACAAAGGAGATGTAGTCTGTATATACACGATGTATGTGTGACGAAGAAGGGGGGCTGTGGGATGAGAGGTATGCTACGGAGAGAGTTGAACCAACGCACGTACACCATGTCCTTTTACTGCTGCTGTTGTCTTACTGCTGTATCTACATCATCATAGCTACGCGCGTCTCCAGCGAGTGATTAATTGAGGAGGGTGCGATCGACAAGATCGTGTGGGCGTGCAAAGAAGCTCTGCATGCAGTAGTAGGGAATTTGGCTGGTGTTCCGGTGCCCGAGGGGCAATCGATGCATCTCCCACTGGCGCAGAACTTGAAGCAGTTCGCCCTGGGAGACATCATTCGCAGGGCAACCAACATTCATCCGTGGCAAACAAATTTTAATGTGAAGACAAACAACAACAACAACAACCAACAAATCTGGGCTACTCCAGTACTCTACTGCCGCCGTGCCATAGCCAGAGCTTCTGAATGCTGCTGGTGTCGTCGCTGCGGCAGCAGCTAGCTGCTGGTGCCGCTCTTCTGCTGGTGTGTACACCGGACGCTAGCTACGTCTACGACAGGCGACTGCTTTGTAGTGCCTTGTATACAGTAATTTAAATGTGTAGTGTGTGGGATAAGAAAAACATGGAGATAGAAGAAATTTTCGGAGGACCCACCTTCACCTTCGCGAGGACCAAATAAATCTTGCCCAGGGGCGAGCCGCGCTTTTGCCAATAGGCAGCACAGTTTCTCCGGTGTTGTGTTAGCCAACACACCACCGCGCGTACATCAACGAGCGTTTTTGAGAAAGGTGATGTACAAGATCGTGTGGACTTGGAAGTCGCACTTCGTCGACTTTTTTTTTTTTGCCGTGGTTGTGTGGTGTGGCCAGGGGGGAGGGGCAGGCAGCAGGCGGGACCGACGGACCAGCCGCCGGACGGAGGGAAAAATGACGAGAGAAAAACGAGAAACGCCGCATTTTTTTTTTTTTCTTGCACACGTTCTCATACACTTGTTGTTGTTGTTGTTGTTGTTGTTGTTGTTGTTGTCTTCACATTAAAAACCGTTCCGATCTCTCTCTACCCAGTACCTTCGTATGTCCGTACTGATCCAACACTCGACGCGGTCGATTCCCGCGGTCACAGGTTAACTTACCCTAAAAAGGCAAACTCAAATAAACTGGCCCCGAGGGGTCCGCAAGTCAATAGAAATCAACGGCAGATATTCTGGGATCCTCCGCTCCCTCTTCGCGCTACACTGTTATTGCTCGATTACTTGAATCCTGGCACGAACACTAGAAAAAGCCTCTATAATCTGACCCTAAAAAAAAAACACAACAGGTTAATGTGAGGTCAGTGTACCTGGGATGGATGCGTAGACAAGTCTCGCGTCCACGTTGGCGTGCACGAATAGCAAGGGCGAAAGGCATCATGTCATCGCGTGCCGATATGGAGACCACCGCACGTACGCATACAGCAGATAATTCCCCGCCAGTGTGACGAGGCTTGGTTCAACGACAACACACATGCTATGTGTGTGTGAGGCAGTCGGGTAGCCTAGGTGAGCTGGCCTAGGTGGTGCATGTGGACATGGGGTTTCTTTCATTCGCCAATACAGGGCAGCTTGGCATACACCATCGATGTTGGAAGTGAACATTACATACTTGTACTTGTTTATCGCATGTTAGAAACGGTTCCAAAAAACACGGTGGAGATGTGGAGATGGAGATGCACACATACCGCACCGCATGTCAAGGAGGTGTCCTTGTTGTTGTTGTTCTCGTCTTACTTCTGGCGACATACCCCCCATTTGCATAGTCTAGATATCACATCGTTCGTTTTATAGCTAGCCTCCAATAGAGATATGTATACGCATATTTCGTCGGCAGCACGGGAGCGGGGAATAAATCATGGAACTTTCAGATTACCACATGAACTACACCACGTACAAGTGCGCCGATATCCTACTGTGATGCGAGGCTGGTTTCCTATTCACTTTCTGGTGCTGTTGTTGCTTGTCGTCGGATATTTCAACAGCAGACAGAGAAGAGAGTGTACCATCCACTCTGTACGTGGCACCAGGAGGTAGTTGCGAAACTACTTGAGTTACCCCCCCCACACACCCAGACACCGCCCTTCAAAAGCTGAGTTCACTGTAACTAAGAAGGCGATCCCACGCAGCGACGCGTTTCCGGACAGCTCTCCAATGCCGTAAATATGGGCACATACATTCTTTTAACGGCCGTGCGCTCCAACGTGGTGGCACCTGTCATGCCAGAATATGTGCAAAAACATCAATGTCCTTCCCGCCAACAGCAGTAACACATCACGCATCACCAACTCCCTAGCGGAAGAGCCTGAAGGCAGTATACACATGACGCTCGGCGCAAAAATCGTCGAGAGAGAGAGAGAGAGAGAGCAATTTCCAACCCAAGGATGCACCTCTTCAACTAAAAAGAGTGCTGAGTGTCGAGAACAGCAGTAATTCTCGGCGAAGGTCATCGTCATAATTTCGGTGGGCAGTCCGCAGAAAACGTCATCTTGCCGAGGAAGCCCTTGACCTCCTTCCGCGAGCAAATTCGAACCACGCTGCGTGCCAAATATTAAATGATTCCAGGGCAAAAAAGAAAATGCGCGCGAACGAGGTGGGCCCGCGAACGGGAGTGTGAATCGATACGGGAGGACGTTGGTGTGGCTTCCGGTCAATATTGTAAACGCCGGAGAGACGTCTGTTCACATTTTTTTCGGATTCGTCCCAACCCAAACTAAACAGTAACCTACGGCGGTTGCGTGTGATTGGTCAGGTGTTGACGAAAGGTTTTACAACCAGCCCAGACTCTTCCAAGCCGTAAAACACGTGAGGAACTGTCCGCGGCATAGAGGCGGATGAGGCGCTCGAGTCCAGCACCACGGACTATTCATTTCGCGTCCGAATCAAACTTTCAACGTGCGCTCAAAGAGCCACTCGTGGCAAGACCCATGAGCAAAAGAAATGACTGGTCGGCAAGCGATAGTCGGGCGTGTGGTATGACTATCCAGTGTTGTTCCGAACAAGCGAGATGTGCAGAAAATAATTCCAGTAACGGCTGCCTGCCTCTGGGAACGATATTTTCATTTCGATTGCCGCAGAGGGAGGTTGTCATGCTGGATGCGGAACTGCGCCCACCCCTCCACTGCTCGATTCAGCAAAGCTCCCCATGCTGGAGCAATCGGATCAACAATAATTACATTTGTGTCAGGCCAGCTGGGGTACATGGTCCCATTAGCAGCAGTTGATAGTTGATGGGCGAGAGAAATTCGAGAAGTGCCATAGAAACGCGGGCCATTATGTTCCAAGGACAAGCACGTTTGATAAGAAATGCAGAATCGTTGCAAGCATCATGATTAATTCTCGGGCGGTGGTTTTCCAATTATTATGGAAGGCACAGAATGAGAAACGCACAAGGAGGGAGTCGAGGCACAAATGATCTGTATCAAAAGAACAAACTACTTTTTGTCTGCCTTCTACACAACCATGCCACCAGCGCTTACCCAGTCTGCTTGGAAGCTATGACAATCTCCACGTTTCTGTCCGTGAGAGCAGGGGCTCCTTTACCAGACGACGCCTGCGGCCGAGGTGGGAGCGAAAACACGTTGTTTGTGTCAGTACCAGTACGAATACCAAGGCCTGTCTCCTACTAAGTTGATGGGACCGTTTTCGGTCATCAGACCAACGGCCACAATCATCAAACCAACAACAAACGTTACCGGAATAAACGCCTCCAAATCCTGTGAAATAGCCTAGGGCAACAAACAGCTTGGTGAAAAACATTTCCACAGAGTAACCTTGGAGGTAGGGGGGGGGCTGGCGTACTCATAGTCGTGCATGCGGTAGTCGTTAGACCATTGCCCTCGCATCCCTACAAAGCCGGGACGGAGCACGCCGGGTTTTCACCGGACCAGGCTCTTACACCACCAAGCGCGAAGCGCCGTGAGGTATTCGGCGAGTCGCATGAAGGGTGCGCTGCATCCTGCACAGGGTGATCGGCATCTTGTGCTTACTTCGTTGGGTACGAATGACAACTGCGAATGACTTAATTTATTGGGAAAACGACACAACAGGGTACACCCTGGCCGAAAAGCGACACACCTGGGTACACAGTCAATACAGCAGTAAATGCACTCACATGATTGGTCAGCGCCCAATTTCACCCCGGTGCGTCCGAAAAGGCGCAGGGTATACCCTGCCGTGACTACTTTTCTCAACAACTGTACCCTGTTTTCGGAAATGTACCCTGACCTGACGGGAAATTAGACCCTTTCATCAATCATATCCCCCACATCAATCTTCCCAACTCCTTTTCCCCTCCAACCTGGGATACAACCTGGGATACCAAACGGCGAATCTTCCCGGCCAATAACAACCATGGCAACGGGGCAGGAATCAGTTTCCGCCCCTGCGAAACAACACCAACCATCAACTCTTCCGCTCTAAATCAACAATGGCCAGGCAACACCCCAGCACAATTGTTCCGTTTGGAAACATGCACACACGCGTACAATACCCCGTGCACTACTGCTTGCTGCAGTCTATATGCGAGATGCACGGGTCACGCTGTGAAAGCGAGACCGATCCAGCATGGTTGACATGCATATGCATGTGCCAATGTGCGGCGCTGTGCTGGCGGCAAGCTCGCGCCCGCAGAGAGGGTGGAGGAGAGAGGCAGGACCAGCACACACAGACACGCCCTTGACATCAATCACGCACACACGAGTTTTATCCTTACTCTAGCAGCAGGACACTGCTCTGTCGTCAAACTCAATCACCCTCCCTGTCGGTAGAGAGGAGGAAGAGTGCTCGCGTTGTATTTCATCGGCTTATCCCGCTGAAGCCTGACGTCTTCTTACTACATTGATTGATTGGTTGGCTTGATCGGCTGGTAAGCGTGACCGCTGCTGCTACAGCAGTAGTTCAGGCAAGAAACACATCGCAATTGAGACACAACATACAACACACGCACGCACACATGCATATGCATGTCAACCATGCTGGATCGGTCTCGCTTTCACAGCGTGACCCGTGCATCTCGCATATAGACTGCAGCAAGCAGTAGTCCACGGGGTATTGTACGCGTGTGTGCATGTTTCCAAACGGAACAATTGTGCTGGGGTATTGCCTGGCCATTGTTGATTTAGAGCAGAAGAGTTGATGGTTGGTGTTGTTTTCGCAGGGGCGGAAACTGATTCCTGCCCCGTTGCCATGGTTGTTATTGGCCGGGAAGATTCGCCGTTTGGTATCCCATGGTTGGAGGGGAAAAGGAGTTGGGAAGATTGCTGCGGGGGATATGATAGATGAAAGGGTCTCATTTCCCGTCAGGTCAGGGTACATTTCCGAAAACAGGGTACAGTTGTTGAGAAAAGTAGTCACGGCAGGGTATACCCTGCGCCTTTTCGGATGCACCGGGGTGAAATTGGGCGCTGATTAATCATTGCGATAGCAACTCGACGAGTATCGTCGCGTTGCCTGTCTGAAGCTTTCCAGTTTTTTAGCGGTCAATGAAGTCGAGGGCGCACACCGCGACACGCTCGCCCACCGAGCACGACAAAGAGTTCTGTACACAGAGTATATGACATAAGATTTCACACCCCCTGAACATTTTTTTTTAATTTTCAAAGCTCGATTATAACCTTACTCCACAGCAGAAAGCGTGGCGTGGCCGGGCGGCGTTGGCACCGATAGCTTTCCGAAACAAACCTATCGTTTGACATCCTCGTCGTCGTGGACTAACATTATTAGCTGTGAATATCGATGATGCGATATGTTATGTCACCTACTGCCGGTACATGCCATGCATAAGAACAAGGAGCACCCTCCATACTCCAGTAAGTTGTTATTGTATTTATTTAGTAGTTGAACTGAAACCTCTCATTATACCCATACATATGCGGGTCGCCCTGGTGGTCTGGTTGGTATCCTCGAAACCTTCTAAAGGTCAGGTCATGGGTTCGAATCCCGGCGTAAGCGAGCTTTTCTTGCAAAGTGAGTTTTTCTCTCGCTTCCGCTTCTAGCCTAGTGGATAGCGCTAGTTCGTGTGTACACAGAGGGAAGAGAGTGCTGAACTCTTCTCTCATTAAAAACGAAGGCAAAGTACCGCAGGAGGGGAGGGTAGAAGAGAGGTTCTTCTGTGTGACCACGGGTTGGAGTAAACGGCACTAGTTAGTGCTGTGAGCGCTGATTTGAAGTAAAAAAAAAAAAAAACATAATGAAGAAGTCGTTTTGTACGCTAATACTTCATAAGTGCTGCAAAAATTATCCATGGACGAACCCAGCAGTTCCGTTATTATTGTTGTCTTCACAATTAATTACAATCCCGTTCGTTCTGCTCTCTCTACCCAGTACCTTCTTCGTCTGTCCGTACTAATATGTATGATAGTCTGACAAATGACGCGGTCGATCCCCGCCGTGGTCACAGGCTAACTTACCCAAAAAAGTTACACGAAAATGAAATTGACCCGAAGAAGGGTCCGCAAGTCAACGACAGATTAGTCCAGGACCCCCCGCTTGCTTCAATACGCTATGCGAGGTAGTAGCCATAGCCTGGACAATAAAGAAAAAAGCAAAAGTGTGTCCGCACATACTCCGAAATGTATCCACACATATACCACCCAAATACCCGGTACATACGTGTACCACATTGAAAATACGTTTGTAAACTGAGGGAGATTGCATGCCCTACGATTACAAGGGTGCCACACACAAAACGCCCGACCAGTACCTAACACATATCATCTGCACCTTCCCAACATAACATATATGAGACACACAAGACAGCTACCAAACTGTCTTGTTGAGCCTGTTACCCGCAGGGGAGATGTCCCTATATGCTGTCTGGGAAATCGTAGACATACAGGTACTTTCTGACGCTATGAATCCATTGCTAATCTGTCTCAGACTCTTTTCTATGATAGAGATGGTTTCGCTGTGTCATAGAGGCGACCTCGCGCGCACCCGAAAAAACCGTCAGTCTTCGACCGGCACTTCTCACTACGCCCATCCATGCGCATGCACTTTTTGGTGCCGAGGGACTCCATGCTTTCAAGAATGCCGCCAATCATCTCGTTGATCTTTTTCTGTCGTTTACATACTGATACATACATGTAGTACGCACGTCACACCCGAATGAAAAGGAGACCACACCAGAACGCGCTCTCCGCACGCTGGGAAAGAAACCGGGACTATATGAATGCGGACCCCAGAAGATGCGCTTGCTTTTCTAGAGTAGGTTTCCTCTCCGAAACGAAAGAAACGGACGGGAGAGAGGGAAAAAAGAAAAGAGAAGAGGCGTAGTATGCGTGCCCGTCATGGACATTCAGTAAGAGTCGTATTGTGGTAGTGGCAGGAACCTCTCTCTGCGATCAGGTCAGAAGGCCACCAGTCCCCGGGGCTCTTCTGTTGCACCCACCCATGGACGGACGCAGCAGTAGTAGTAGCGCATGTCCTGACTAGACAACTAACTACTGCTGAGAATATTGGAGACCACGAATCAAACCGACAGGTGTGTCGTGGGTGGGCGGGGGACCCTAAGAAACAGCCAGACTCAGCCAGTTTACATCCTCACAGTTTCTTGCAAGCAAGAACGAAGGGTTAAGGGTTATAAAAAAAGAGACCGCCAGCGACAGGAAACAAAGAAGTAGAGGAGAGCAGAGCTAAGAACCAAGTGAAGAAACAAGGCCCCCTTGCCGCTCTGACCCACCGGAAGCTTTCCATGTACCGCAGCAAACAGCAGGGGCAGCACCCACTACCTCACAACATGCATACCTGGGTACACGAACTGGTACGTGTTGTAGTAGAAGTTTAGTCTCTCTCTCCGGGAAGACTAATAACGCCCGGGCGAACTTGAACTTGTAGTCACAAGCAAGAAATAGCGTCATGACGACGTACTTCATTCTGCTTGCCGTGGGAGATGCGCATCGTTACGCGAGGAAGGCGTTAACTCCTCGCACAGAATACTATGCTGCCGTAGACAGACCCTATCCCTCAAGCTCACCCACAGCAATACCCGATAGATACATGGTAGCATCATATCCAGCTGTAGAAGAATTGAAAAAAAAACTGTCTTCTTGGTGGCGAAGCGGACCCTCTTTACTCTATTGTGATAGCAACTCGACGAGTATCGTCGCGTTGCCTGTCTGAAGCTTTCCAGTTTTTAGCCGCTAACAAAGTCGAGGGCGCACACCGCGACACGCTCGCCCACCGAGCACGACAAAGAGTTCTATATACTTCGTCTATTCGTACTATTATAATGTATGATAGTCTGACACTTAAGTTGACGCGGTCGATTCCCGCCGTGGTCACAGGCGAACTTACCCAAAAAAGTTATACAAAAATATAATGGATCCGAAGAAGGGCCCGCAAGTCAACGACAGATTAGTCTAGGACCCTCCGCTCGCTTCAATGCGCTATGCGAGGTAGTAACTATAGACTGGACAATGAAGCAAAAAATGAGCAAACGAATATTGGAGGCGACCTCACGCGCACCCGAAAAAACCGGCAGTCTTCGACCGGCATATATATCTCACTACGCCCATCCATGCGCGTGCACTTTTTTGTGGCGAGGGACTCCATACTTTCAAGAATCATCTCGTTGATCTGTTTTGTTTGTTCGTTTACATACATACATGTAGTGCGCACGTCACACCCGAATGAAAAGGAGACCACACCCAGAACGCGCTCTTCCGCACGCTGGGAAAGAATCCGGGACTAAATGAATGCGGACCCCAGAAGATGCGCTTTTCACAGTAGGTTTCCTCTCCGAAACGAAAGAACCGGACGGGAGAGAGGGAAAAAAAAAGAGAAGAGGCGTAGGACGCGTTCCCCGTCATGGACATTTCATAAGAAGAGCCGTATTGTGGTAGTGGCAGGAACCTCTCTCTGCGATCAGGTCAGAAGACCACCAGCCCCCGGAGCTCTTCTGTTGCACCCACCCATGGACGCAGCAGTAGTAGCGCATGTCTTGTAATAGACCACTACGCTGAAAATATTGGAGACCACGAATGAATCATGCCGACAGGTGGGTCGTGGGTGGGCGGGGGACCCTAAGAAACAATCAGACCCAGCCATTTTACATCCTCACAGTTTTTTGCAAGCAAGAACGAAGGGCGATAACAAAAGAGAGACCGCAAGCGACAGGAAACAAAGAAGAAGTAGAGGAGAGCAGAGCTAAAGAAACAAGTGAAGAAACAAGACCCCCTTGCCGCTCTGACCCACTGGAAGCATTCCATGTACCGCAGCAAACAGCAGGGGCAGCACCCACTACCTCACATGCAGTAGCCGGATACATGCACGGACTGGTTCGTTGTAGAAGTTTAGTCTCTTTCTCCGGCAAGAACAATAAGCCCCGGCGAACTTGAACTTGTAGTCACAAGAAATAGCGTCATGATGACGTCATCCATTCTGCTTGCCGTGGGAGATGCGCATCGTTACGCGAGGAAGGCGTTAACGCTTCGCATAGAATACGCTGCCGTAGACCCTATATCCCTCAAGCTCAACCACAGCTATACCCGATACATGGTAGCATCATATCCAGCTGTAGAAGAATCGAGAAAAAAAAACTGTTTTCTTGGTGACGAAGCGGACCCTCTTTTGTGACTCTCCAACTGCTGTTCGTGGATGGCGACGACATGGCGACACAGACAGACAAAATCTAGGGTTTGACGTCGGTCTTATCCGCCGCAGGAGGTGGAAGCTATGCTCAAAGTCGGGGAGGCGTCGTGATTTGCAATTCCCTACGGAACCGTACTTGAGGCGCCATGAGATTTGCACTGCCGTAGACGAGGCTATTTGTCGGCAGGGAAACATACAACAAACAAAATCTTCGGCGGACCGGACCCTCTTTTTTTCAACTCTGGCCAACTAACTGTTGTTTGGATGGCGAGACAATTTCCGGTCTTCTTGTCCGTCACAGGAGGCCGAAGCTGATGCTCAAATTCGGGGAGGGGTCATGGTTTGCGAGTCCCTACCGAACCATACTCGCTCGGGGCACCACGTCATGGACATGACAAGAAAAACACCCCCCCAACGAAAACTGCTGAAATTCATGAATGGGTGGGTGAGTGGGGGACCCCAAAACAATGAAACAGTCGCAGGGTTCGCGTTGTTCTGGGGCTCTACCGGCGAATGACACCGTCGACGCTCTGAACCGCTGGAAGTTGTCACACAGCACTGCATGTGCGGCGAACCGTAGGGGCCATGCGCATTGCTTGACGGAAAGAGGCGGCGCCCATTGCCTCACATGCAGGGTAGCCTCATAAACAGCAAGACGCAAAACGATTGCCGTTGACGTTCGATGTTATTGGGGACCCTAACGGCAAAAATGCAACAGAGAGAGAGAGGTAGACTAAAGGAAGGGAGACTCGAGAAGACAAGGCATGAACTCTCGTCGAGAAGACACTCAATCTGATCCCTCTGTCCACCGCAGGCTTGAACACGTGTAACGAACGGCGACATCCGATGTGCGCTCAGCAACAACAAACACGACAAAAGAAACATAGTCGTCATTTCCGAACTGCTGTGGAGATGATGTGGAGATTCTGTAAGTTGGTGGAGACTTTCTTTCTTTTCTGGTATGAAGTGGCAACAAAGAAGAACACGACTATCTGTCTGTGTAGACTAGAAGCGCGACGGACGAACTATTATCTCAATGCGCTTGCCGTCGCGATAGATAGATGCGCACTGCTACCGCTACACGGACGAGCAGACTGTTGTCAAACCTGACTACGATAACCGTACGACCATTGCAGCACATTCCGACAATAACAGCAGAAACCGCAGCAGCAGCCGCATGTGTACAATGGTCACTCAAGAACAAACGCAAAAAAAAACAAAATGTGGCGCGCAGCACGCAGGACCCTTTTTCGCTGTTCAACCGGCCGTTTCCGTGGCGAAACAGGCAAGGAACAGTCAAGGTCGACTCTTGCCGGCCACAGGAGGCGGAAGCCGCTCAAACTCGGGGACGGCTCATGACTTGCGATTCCACACCGAACCATACTCGAGGCGGCACGAGATTTGCACTGTAGCTCGAGATCAGCATTTTAAACCGGGTCGGGCAGGGGTGGGGCATGCGAATGAAACTTCCACGGATATTGAACGATGAGACTGAAGCTAAAGCTTCAAAATTCCCCAAGCCTTGGACGTGGCGGTGGGCATGGTACAATAGGATGTGGTGGTGTGTTGACAAGTGGAATGGACGGGGTGCGAGTAAAAAGTCCGGGGCCCAGTCATGAACATGGCAAGTAAACACCCCTCCCAACAAACATTAATGGTGAGCAGGTGGCTGGGGGACCCCAACAAACAAACCATGAAAAAAGAAAAGAAAAGATCAAAGACAAGTGAGCCAGGCGCGACAGGCTTGAGGGAGGAGGAAAAATAAGCATAGAAAACCCACCGTGGTCGTCGCTCGCTCTGGGCCGCTGGAACATGTCAAATAGCGCTGCATGTCCAGCATTATTAGGTAGGGCCCCCAAGTCCATTGCTTGTCCATTGCTTGACATAAAGCAGGTAGCGCACATCGCCTCTCATGCAGCAGCCCGGTGCACGGGTAGTCTCTTACTCAGCAAGATGGGGAACCACTGCGGTTGACGTTGTAGTTCGATATTGTTGGGACCCCATCGGCGAAAGGCGAGAGAGAGACAGGTAGACTAAAAGAAGAGAGCGGAGAGAACACAAGGCATTCACTCTCGAGAAGACACTCACTCACTCTCGTCCCTTTGGCCCACCGCAGGCTGTCAGACATCTGTACCGAACGGCGGTATCCAAAGTGGGCTCAGCAACAACAAACAAACACAACAACCACAAGTCGCCGAGTTGGAACTAGACTAGAGTAGTGCGGACTTTCATCCTTCTGTGACGAAGTGAGAACAAAAAACATGAATACACGGACGAACTAGTCCGTCCGTCCGCGATAGATGTGCACCGCTGCACAGAGCAGCAGGCTGTTGGTTGCCATTCCTCACTTTCTGTTGTAAATAAGATTGTGCTGCCATCTACCTTATCGCTCAAGTTACGACTGACTACGCAGCAGACTCAAAAAGCATCAATACCCTTATTCGATGTATGCCACCCATCTATGCATATATATGCCGCTTAGACTAATACGATGCATACCATACCACCCATGCATATGCAGCAAGAGAGAAAAAAGGCCTGTTGTTGTCTGTCTCACCTGTTGTGCTGCTGTTGCTTTTCATGTATGTATGTATAACGACACAACAGGCGACAAAGTAAGCGACGCGCATCGCCTAATGCGCGACGCGTGCACCCCAAAGCGACAGACACGATAGCCTTCAACCTTGTCTGAAGCAATTCAGCAACAGCAGCATGGTCACTCAAAAAGAAAAAAAAAACAGAATGTGGCGCGCAGCACGCAGGACCCTGTTTCGCTGTTCAAACCGGCCGTTTCCATGGCGAAACAGAAAAGGAACAGTCCAGGCCGAGTCGTGTCGGCCGCAGCAGGCGGAAGCTGCTGAAACTCGGGGAGGGGTCATGGTTTGCGATTGCCCACCGAACCATACTAGGGGCGCCACGAGATTTACACGGTAGCTCGAGATCGGCATTTGAGACAGGGTCGGGCAAGGGGTGGGCTATGCGAATAAAAGTTCCACCCACCCACGGATATTGAAAGATGAGACTGAAGCTATGACTCTCCAACTGCTTGCTGTTCGTGGATGGCCACATGGCGACACAGACGGACAAAATCTAGGGTTTGACGTCGGTCTTATCCGCCGCAGGAGGTTGAAGCTATACTCAAAGTCGGGGAGGGGTCGTGATTTGCAATTCCCTACGGAACCGTACTTGAGGCGCCATGAAATTTGCACTGCAGTAGCCGAGGTTGTTAGTCGGCAGGGAAACACAAAAAAAACAAAATTCATGGGTGGGTTGGGTCAGTGGGGGACCCAAAAACAATGAAACAGTCGCGGTTCGTGTTCTGGGGCCCTACCGGCAAAAAACATCGTCGCCGCTCTGAACCGCTGGAAGCTGATACACAGCACTGCATGTGCGGCGAACCGTAGGGGCCATGCGCATTGCTTGACGGAAAGAGGCGGCGCCCATCGCCTCATATGCAGCAACCGGGTACACGGGTAGCCTCCTACTCAGCAAGATGCAAAACGATTGCCGTTGACGTTCGATGTTACTGGGACCCTAACGGCGAAAATGCAACAGAGAGAGAGAGAGGTAGACTAAAGGAAGGTAGACTCGAGCAGACAAGGCATGAACTTTAGAGAAGACACCCACTCTCATCCCTCTGGCCCACCGCAGGCTTGAACACGTGTAACGAACGGCGACACCCGATGTGCGCTCAGCAACAACAAACACGACAAAAGAAAAATAGTCTAGTCGTCGTTTCCGAACTGCTGTAGGAGATGCTGTAAGTTGGTGGAGACCTTCTTTCTTTTCTGGTATGAAGTGGCAACAAAGAAGAACACGCCTGTAGACTGGAAGCACGACGGACGAACTATGATCTCAATGCGCTTGCTTGCCGTCGCGATAGATGTGCACCGCTACCGCTATACGAACGAGCAGACTGTTGTCAAACCTGACTACGATAACCGTACGACCATTGCAGCACATTCCGACAATAACAGCAGAAACCGCAGCAGCAGACGCATGTGTACAGTGGTCACTCAAGAACAAACGCAAAAAATAAATAAAAAAAGAGTGTGGCGCGCAGCACGCAGGACCCTCTATCGTTGTTCAACCGGCCGTTCTCATGGCGAAACAGGGCAAGGAACAGTCAAGGTCGACTCTTGCCGGCCACAGGAGGCGGAAGCTGCTCAAACTCGGGGGCGGCTCATGGTTTGCGATTCCACACCGAACCATACTCCAGGCGCCACGAGATTTACACTGTAGCTCGAGATCGGCATTTGAGGCAGGGTCGGGCAAGGGGTGGGCTATGCGAATAAAAGTTCCACGGATATTGAAAGATGAGACTGAAGCTAAAGCTTCAGAATATGAGTGCATTTACTGCTGTTATTGACTGTGTACCCAGGTGTTTCGCTTTTCGGCCAGGGTATACCCTGTTGTGTCGTTTTCCCTAATTATTTTCTGGTGCTTTCACTTCCAGAGACAGTTATAAGCACTGTGTAACTGCCTCGAAGACTGCCTCGAGGATGCTTGACCATTTCAACACAACGTGGTGCGATCACCCCCCTTGCGCGGAGTGAGGGTTCTCCACCCCGCACAGCATAATCTACTCGACCACCATTATGGTAACCGCAAAAAAAAAACAGAGGTAAAAAAAAACGGTAACCTGGTTGCCGAGTTCACGAAGTGAAATGGCTTGTTTTACAACGTCGTTGCCAAGCGACGAAAACCCAATCCCGATGGCAAACACCGAGGGGGAGGCAGGGGGGCGCAAACAAACGCCGCCACGTGCTCCTAACATATTAGTAGTGCACTGGTCGGGGCTTTGTTCGCGGTTGGTAGTTGTCATGGAAATGGGGGATGAGGGTGATATGGGGATACTACAGTAAGTCGCTCAGACGTCTTCATACTACATGTACTGATAGTCGAAAACCATTGTGTCAAACAATACAGTGCTAGTTGGAGTGAAACGGAAGTTGAAAAATCTGGTGTTCGGGACGTACCTGAAAAATCTGGTGTTCACGATGTACCACACGTGTGAGATAATTTTTATGAACGAGAAAACGCACTGGTGAATTCCAGGCCGTTGCTTTGCCCTTTGTCGCACCCGCGTCCTACTTCTGGGGCAACCAGAATGTGAATTTGCAACGAAACAAAGCTCTATGTTCATTCCGTGACGCCGAAGCTCGAAACAACCGTAGTTCAGCAACCACAACGGAACTTTCGCCTAGCCCACTGGGGAGTTCAAACATATTTACGCCCATAGGTATATGTTTCCAGGGTATCCACATCCCATGGCACAGACTATATCCCAAGTAAGCGTGAGCCTGGATCCCTCCTGGGACGCCTCTGCTCAGTATCGCCCCAGACAGCCTTTCCTCAACGGAGCGTAGATGTTTTTTATCCTGCTGGGTGTGGGTGCTACATAACTGGACGACACAAAGAGGACGACTCTCGGTCGCAACTCCCCGGTGTCACCATGATTACGGGCTCCTTCGTTGTGCGCAGTTGTGCTGCGGCTTCATTGCGCATGGGGGACACATGCTTACAATTGTCACGATGAAGGAAACGGGCGATGTTCGGCTCGACCTTAAGCAAACAAGCACAGACACAGTCAAACCCCACCTTGGACAAAGCTTGTAACGCCAGCTCCACAGTCTCCATCTCCCCCACCACCCCGAACCCGGTCCCAATCTCTCCGCCGTCCCCCGGCGTACTTTCATCTGAGGGCTCTGTCATCTTCCCCCCTGCCTCACTCCCTCGCTTCCTGTGAGTTTCTTCATCTGGCCCTTGGACGTCAACGTTGTCGGCGTCAACATCATCATCGGAAATTTCATCCCCTTCACGGTCCCCAACGATCTCATGAGCGGGTGCATCGCTTGTCGTACGGCCTTGACCATCATCGTCTTCCTTCTCAGCATTCATCACTGACGGATTAGGGACTCCTGGAAAATAATCTTTGTCTGGAGTGCGGTGCTCGTCGCCCCCCACTGACGATGTGGACTCTTGTCGGCTGTTCCCTCTCCCGTCCCTCGATGCCGCTGCTTTCAGGGCCTCCTCCAAGAAATCCGAGGAGGCTGCGCTGCCGCGGCCTACAGCGGTGCCCTGCATGGACACAGCACCGCATGCTCGCGAGGGTGAGAATCGCCAACACCGCGGCTACGCGAGCCCAGTATTCTCTTTGGGGAAAAGTGAGGCTGTTGGTCATGTGATGATGCCGTTCGGAAGGTGACAGAACGGCTACGAAGACCGGGCGCTAACTGCGGCAGCGTCGGCGCTCGTATGATGATGATGAAACCCTCAGAGCGATTTGGGAGGACTCAGCCTGGGCTCAGCTCAGAGAGATCAAGCGTGTCTGAACAGCAACATCGAGAACCGCCGAAGGTCTGCATAGGTACTTCGCCCGAATCGGCCACGCTGTATTCAGCTCAGGCAGGCAACAACGAAGAAACGATCTGGCAGCTTCACTATGAAGTTCATACCCGAGAATTCTGCCCATGCACGACACAGCTTCCTCTGGCATGACGAATAAGAGGCAAGTATCGGAACACAAACGCCTCACCCATGCTTGGAACACCTGCCCAGAAGGTTCTATCCGAAACAGAGCGGGTCCCGTCGGATCATCCACGCTGCAACGTAAAGCAAACGCAGGTTACGCACAATCAATGGCTCAGGTCTCCATTGTTCGAGAGACGCCTGTAGATGGCGTGAACGGGCGAGCTGTGTTGAGGGGATGCCGACGCGAACGAATCAGCACAGGGGGGTTATCCTGGGAGCAACTTCGGTCGAATCATTCTCGACAACAGAAACCAACTTCAGTGCCATATGTTGCGGAGAAGTGCAGGTACCTGATAATCAAGGAGACACAAGCCATCGGCCGCAGAGCCGCGTGCTGAGTGTTCACCTGCGGACCGACCAGATTGTTCAAGGGCGTAACGGTCAAAGCATGTTGCCGTGGCTTGTGTAAAGTGCGCATCACTTCCACCAAGACAGGTTAAAGCACACCAGTGACTTCGCGGCAGGATAAAAACCGAACCCTTGATGCAAGACTAACCCGTCTCACTAACCTGGGCGGCGTCGGCCATCGCGAGAGCAAGCAACCGCGAAGGCATAGAGCTGCCGTATTGCCTCTTGTATTCTAGTGCCTGAAGCCGCGCCCGCTTCACCTGACGGCACGATACGGTCATGCGTGCGTGCCGGCCCTGCAATAATGAATGTACCGGTCATATGGCCCGCCCGCTTCACAAAATGGACTTTGTGGCCACCAGCTAGTCGTCGCTGTGCTGCACGCCAGGCGTTTTTCTCCATCGGCTTCGGCGAGTCTCCACCAGCAAAGACAAACAAGTGGATGAAAGAACGCCCAACAGACAAGAGCCTGGGCATTCATGGGGTCGCGTTTTTCGTTCATCGACATCGATTCCTTCGAGTAAAGCACCAAAACAAGTCGACACAAACGAGTTGTCCCGTAAGGTTCTGCACGGCGGGCATTTTCTTCTTAGAATATGTAGGGCATGACGTACATGCCGGGTTCTTACTCAATCTGTGCTGAACACCCCAACAACCACCGTCCATCGGAGGGTTGTGACGGTTTCGTCTTCTCACTCGCAACGTGTCATTGTCGCGTTCATGGAGCTGGCGGCAACGGCTAGATGATATTCACCTGATACCGAACGTCGCCGGTCATTCCAGTGGCCGCACTGTAGATGTCGTCAGTTATCCGAAAGATGCTGGTTACAGAATCGGGGTACACTAGCTCATCCTGCTACAAAAAAAGCAGCAAACGCGCGCGAACATTTGTGACAACGCACGAGATGTGAGTCAACAGAGACAGGATCCTCCATAATTTCATGAGGCAATGGAAATTGAGCCTTACCTCGCAGGCAAAATGTTCGACTCGCCTGGCACGGTGGTATTACCTAAATTCAACCCCGCCTACACCAGTAGTACGACACCTCTTTTGCTCCCCACGCATGTATACTACCAAATGTTTGGTAGGTGCCCTCTGTCCGGTTGAATCTGTTGTCACCAAAGTCCTCCCTTTTCGGCTGGACAGTGTGGAAGAGACAAGTGTCATGTCAAAGAGGCCATCAGGGTAAATACATAGGCGGGACGGGGGGAACACTTCACACCCTGTTCAACTACAACTAACAACCTACGCACACAACCGTTTGATCACGTTCAACACCAACAGCAGCCAACTCCACGACTAGTGTCTTTACCAATCGTTTGCTCAGCTGTTTCGGCCTGCAGTTGCCCGCGCACAACTGTGTGCACAGCTTTCTCGAACAATAGCCATTTGTCAGACCACTACAAATGGTTATTTCGCTGTGCGTGTTGTCATCTACCTTCCGAATGTATGTTACACCTTTCGGTAGGTCTTCCGAACGTATGAGGCCTCCAGGGGGAAGGCCGTACAGGAGTTACTCTCGTGTTTCCGTTTTCCTTCAGCGGTATGCGTACTTGCCTTGGTTTCCTGGCAAGCAAGTCCCATCCAGCTTAACGCAGAAAGGCATACTAATTCCCGCGCTTCATGATACTTGCTAGCTCCTTCCGCATACTCCGACCGCCGAGCCATCGTGTAATCTCACTCACCAACGCGTTCGCAAAGAAAAACAGCAAGAAAGTCCAATAAACACTGGTATTACTACGCTTGCGGTGTGTTCGGTGTCACACAAGACTTGCCGGCAAATCTCGCTTGCACGCGACGACGCAGCAACCTTCTCCGTGCACCCCGACCGCTGGACAACCGTAGTGCCCCACAGCGCGCATGACGTACTCCACTTGGTAGAGCCTGCCCTCCGGCGAGAACAGCGTCAGATCTGCATCGTACCTGGAGCGAGAGTGCAAGACAGGAGGCGCCCGAAGCGATCAGCAGCTCGAACACGTAAGAAAAGGTTCCAGACTGACATGCGAACGATATTTTAGCGACCTGCAGCCATTGGTAATCGGCTTTTGGACGCGGGGGGGACTGCAGTGTCTCCTCTTCAAAAATCCAGGAAACGCCTGCATATCTCAGTTTTCCAAAGTCTAACTCCAGTACGAAACTACCATCGCGAATTAAACGCCCACCGCGGTCGCTGGTGGACAATGTTAGTTTCTGGGATCGTAGCTCTTGTGATACGCGGCAAACTAGCGGTCCGCGATGTTCCAAACGATCTTTCTATCATCGAGATCGTCAGCTACAAGCAGGGTTTTTTAAGCTGCTGTGCGGTCCGATTTTTAAACGTCTCAAGCACCTTTGTTTGTGGCGTGACCTACATATGCATGACCCCAGGCATTCAAATCGAATATGGCGACGAGTAGGACATGTCAGGGAAGAGCTGCGCAGAAGTTCGCAGCCCCACACACTCACACTGGTGCATATTCGCCGTAACTGCATGCTTGAAGCATTTTAAATTCGAACCGCACAGCAGCAAACCCTGCTTGTAGCTTGCCGATCTCGATGATAAAAAGATCGTTTGGAACATCTCGGACCGCTAATCTGCCGTGTATTACAAGGGCTACGATCCCAGAAACTCACATTGTACCCAAGCGACCGCGGCGGGCGGTTAATTTGCGACTGTAGTTTCGTACTGGAGTTAGACTTTGGAACTCTGAGATTTGCAGGCGTTTCCTGGATTTTTGAAGAGGAGACACTGCGATCCCCCCTGCGCCCTTAAAGTCCGTAGCGTTCGTAACCCAGAGATACCCGGCCGCGCGGCCAGAAGCGTGGTGTAAAATAGTAGCCAGCCACAGCGGATTACAGTAAAGCATCCCAGAGGAAACAGAGAGCCAGCACAACCATCGCTGTCCAGGGATGCGACACAGAGCTTGTTGACTGCAGACAGACACTGATGCGTAGTACATGTCGCACTGGCTCTGCTGGTAGAGCAAAATTGGTTATTGCTCACAGTCACAGCACCGCAAACACTTGGGACACGTCAACACGTCAAGCACGCGCGGCGCCAGGATTGCACACTGCTTTGGCAATGTGGAGGCTGTTTCCCAAAAGCCGCCCATGTCGGACGAGCTCCTATCCGGATGAGAAGATGCACGTCTGTACCTTCAAGGCACACATGATTCTCATTCTGCCGCAGCAAACGTCATGCAGCGTATCATGTTGCAGAAATGTACCAAGCTGTCTACAGCACCTCGTGCCCACATACATCGACATCAATGCGCTGCGAAGTGGGTCATGGGGTGTACGAAGACGAGTGCCGTAACGTTCGGCTGTAGGTTGTGCGTTATGCATTGCTCACCCTTTGCTAGACTCTCTCGCCCCTGACACCGAGCTCAACAGCATCGCACAATAGAAGAAAACAAAAACGGCTATCATGGGAGTGCCAACATGCCGCCTTCTTCGCTCCAACCCATCCGGCCCAGCCATGGCAACGTTGTTGACGATGAGCGAAAACCTGCTGCCATGTGGGGCGCTAACCCCAACCTAACCTAAACCTGGGGGGCACATCAGCTGAGAATTGCTAATTTCGACGTTCCAGAATATCCACGAGGCGATGTGGTTCGGGAAACCGGGGGCACATTTTGCAGCGCAAAAATTAAAATTGATCAGATCAACAGCCCACACTGACGATCTGCCGAGATCAAGATGCGCTGTGCTGGGCGTGTTGCGTTGTCGTGTGGAGTGGTCTTGTGTGCCCTGGTTGATCCAGGGGCCAGTTTCGTGCCGGGGGGGCAACGAGCTGCAGTTGCTGGAAGGGGTCGGCAGGGGGAGAAGCGTCCTCGGTGCGACGGCGTTATGGTGCGGTCGAGCAGCAGCAGCAGCAGCAGCAGCTTGGAGACCTCGACCACGTCTGATGAATATGAGGTGAGAGGAGGGGCGATGAGAGTCATCAGAGACACGGGTCCTGGTGTCCTTTGTCGAGTTTGTGTCGTGTTCATGCGTTGATCTACATATTTGAACTGCTCGTACCCCGCGGAAGGCGCGCTGACTGCCTGCATTTGTGACAGCTGCGGATGATCATGTCAGGTTGCCGTTCTGACGGTAGAGTTGGGTCGCGCAAGGAGTCCGTGTTTGGCCGAGCTGAGTGTTGCTTGCAACGATTGAAAGGAACATGTATATGGAGCTCCTGGGTGGTATTTCTCCTCCATTTTTGCAGGCCCGGGACTCGGTGCTTTTGATCCCCACAACTCTACTTTTTTAGAAGGCGATGTATGCATGTACAGCTGATAGCGCCTAGACACATGGCGTAGTCTATGCATATTGTAGCACCTCCAACCAGCACCTCCTTCTTTGGTATCCGAGAATCCGAGCATGTCCGACGTCCTGGCAGCTTCCTATTACTGCAGAGAAATGGTGGGATGATGATGCGATAACAGTCTGTGTTTATTGATGGCTGTCGGTCTCCGACCTATGACCATTGCTGTTGCGGTCTCTGTCCGCTTGTGATCATACATACGGTGGTGTAAAAAACATTGCTGCTACCAACGTACTTCTCGAAATAGAATATTTGTTAGTCAAGTTTGCGGACCTCTGGTGATCACAGCGCTTGCTTCTCCTTGCTGTAGTTATGTTTTGTGACACTTAGTCCCCCCGGAACACCAATTTCTGTCGTTTACCTTCCGAATTCTTCGTCCCTCAAGCGGTTCTTGTGCTACAGCCCTCCCTCTCTGCATGTTCAGGTCTGCGAAGCATGACTCCACCCCGGCTAGGTCGAAAAGCGTGGGTTTTTTGTGTTGAGTCGACCCACGCGCACTTCGAAGACCCCGCTCGCATTGGGGGCCATGATATTGTAGTACTACAGCGTGCCAGTGAGTGAGACAACGTGTCGACATGATACAGGGTTCCTTCCACACGGTTCGGTGCATGGTTCTTTTGTTTGACCAACACTTGATAGTGTTGAGGAGATGGCGACGTACTCGACAAGACAGTTTCATATTCGTGCGGGAAATCCGGGGTTGAAGTGTTTCGGGTCCCGACAGTCTGTTCCTTCTCTCTGTACGCCCCCCGCCTCCTCGACAACAAGGAAGACCCGTGCTTCAAACGAACCTTGCCATGGAAAACAACGTGCTCGCCCTTTGGCAGTTGCTGCGTGGAGTTTCCGTGAAGAGCGCGTCAAGCGGCAAGGAGATGGACCTCCTGAGCGCGTGGGAGCCGGCCCCGGGCAAGAAGACGATTGTGGCCTTCTTTACCCACACGGCTGACTTCAACTCGTGGTGAGGCAGAGAGAGTGGGGTATCCAACGAACTCGAGAGTGGTCCTGCAGTGAACCCTGATGAAAATGGTGTGAGCCAAGACAGCCCGGGGTCGACGCAGAGGAGCATGGAGACAGGGTAGCACCATCTCACTGGCCCAATCCCCAATGTGCCAGCCTGTGTTTGAGTTCGTCTGTTTGATAAACTGATGCGCCTTAGAAGATACCAAGGCGTGTCATTGCAGCAGCTAGCATACTACGTTCGGGTGCTTACGTTGCCCTCCAACTAGCAGAGTGCGTGCTCTGGTGCTGGGTCGCCTTATAGAAACCCAGGTGTAGAACGGTCCTCATGGTTCCTGTCGCCTCGCTCACATCGGAGACCAGGGCATTGTGTTGTACCGATTTCTCTTGTTCACGAGAGAGGATTGTTCCTATCTCAAGGTCCCTTCTACGCCGGTATGCTCGTCGCCGTCTGTGTTCCTCTCATAGGGAGTACGCGCAAAAGCTTCGGCATTACTTACCGCAGATTGACGATGCAGGCGTCGGGGTAGTTGGAGTTAGCCTCGGCACCGTTGACGCTGCCAGGGACTTTTGCGCCGAAACTGGTTTCCCCCTGGACAACATGTTCATGGTGAGCTGCACTCGAACCTGATCCGCATTACCTTTCATTGGCTGTACCGTATGAAGTTGCGTAATGCGGTGACAATCCGTTGGGTCGGTGCTAGTTGTGTCACATAACACACAGATTATGGACTATTCGTTTCCATTGCCATTTCAGCACCGTTTCAAGATTCCATAAGCGTGATTTGCGCACCGAGACGCCTTTCCTCTGAACAGATGATGTTATTCTTGGGGACTTGTCCGATTTTTTTCGACACGTTCGTTGTTGTCTCTGAGACAAACTGTCATCAATTGATGCGCGCCAAACGGCCGTGTTGTTTCGCCCACGCGTTTCTGTCTTAGCATATTCACATCTTTTTGCGAATTGATGTATTGTGTACTCGTTGTGCAAACATTAGACAGCTTATCGGTTGAAAATGGGGTATGCATATTACAACGGATGTACCGGTCCGTCCAATAACGTTGTTCGTCTGAGCATGGGTTGTTATCGCTGTTGTGCCAATCGCATCGAAGAACGAGTTAAATGATCGTTGCAGTGCTGAGAGCCGTTAGGCCAATTTCGGGAACGCAAACGAACGTGGTACGTACCAATTTGCGACTGTGCAGGATGCAACGGGGCAAGCCTACTCCGCGCTCGGCTTCTCGAACGGCTTCGAACCGCGATTGCCCGGAGACAGGAAGATCAACCCTTACCTTCGACTACTTCCGATGCTTGCTGGCATCGGGTGAGCATGCAAAGCCTTTCTCAACATTCCGGACCTGTTAGGAAAGAAAGCGACAGATCGATTGCGAGGAAGATGTGCTGGCTGTGTGTGTTCGTTCAACACCTGCGTTCAAAGAAACTTCCCGCGACTGTGGGGGCACGGCACTCATAAACAAGCGTGATATCTTCCCCGTTGCCCCGTGAGGCACCCTTGATATGGCCGTACCAGTATGGACAGGATTGTGTTCGAGTACAAGTACGTCTCTGGGCATGTTGATGGAATTCGTCATACAGTTGTTGCGCTCATATATCGCTCCCCTGCCGCATATGGTATTCTGGTCGATCAGCGATTATGGTTTCTATGCTTGGTCGAGATGACGCCATGTGCATGGTGTGGGCGCACGGTGTCGGGGACGCCAACATTTTACATGCCACCCGCTAGGCTCTGCATGCGCTCTTCGATATCAATCTGCTCCAACCCAATTATTGTGTGCGCAGAAAATTTCATGACTCGAATCAATTGAAGTGCCGGACTGTTCCTGTACTTATTCTGAAGTGCGTTCGGCATGCCCTTTTTTTACCGGGGAAGTTGATCCCCACCTCGAGTCATTGTGCAAGAAGTTAACACTCATGATGCGCGGTATTTGATCGTTCACCACGACATAGCAACCACGCCAGTGGGCACACCTGCGGAAGTCATTTTCCCAATTATTTCCGGTACAGTATACTGGCTTATTTCACCCGGGATGCCATGGCGAGAACTCTCCTCTTCCGAGTCGCGCAAATCGCGACTTGTCGATGCTATGAGCGTTTCTGGGGCGATCCGCCAAGGCAATGATGCGTTTGGTGCTGTCCTTTCTTGATGTTCTCATGGGTCTCGGCGTCCAACGTCAACTTCGCCGTGGAATCCCAACCCTCCCGGACGTCTCTGCAGGTCGCCTGGCACTATCCAAGCGGTGAGTTCGGGGCTGCTGCCGACCCTGCCCTGTGCTAGTGCGGTGCTGGCCAATGTTTCCATAGTGATCCACACGAAGCCACGCAATGGCGAGAGCGCAGACTCAAGAGTTGCGGTGATGTGTTTTTAAGCTCGGCAAATGTGCTGCAAGTTCCCACGACTCTATGCGTGCGTCCAAATGTTGTCGTGCAGGCTGTATCATTGTCGATGTTGACCGCTATGACAAGGAGTTTTCGAGTACAATCTAACGAAACGGCAAGACTAATCATAACTGCACCGATGCACGTGCCCTGGTCAATGCATCACTGCGGTAGATGCGCCCGCCTTTGTGTGCACATCGTGCCTCGGTATGTCGACAGTCGCTGACTGGGGCGGCACGGGTCTGAAGGACTCCAAGCTCTCGCTTGTGCAACGCGGACCGCGACCCTAGACCATTCGACACGGAAAGAACGTTCAATAACCTAACGGGACACCTCTACGTTTGCGTGTCTATGTCAGGTTTTGAAGGGGTATGTAGGAGACCCCAACTCGAACGCGGACTGGGTTTCGAGCGCTCTGAGCATGGTCGACAACAAGGTATTCCAAACGGGGGACCAACACAGGACCGTACCGCTCAATCGTTCTCACCCAGTCGGATGTACAAGTTTAGTTTACTTACGTACTGCCCGATTTGGGTAGTATACGCCCCAACCAAGTCCTCCGCATCGCAGAGAATTAGTGGCTTGCGGTGAAAACTCCTATCAGCTGTCCTTCCGGCAGCGACTCGGCAGCACTTGCACGTATGCAGTTCTTTGCTCGCGCGGAAGCTTTGCTTCGCAGTGAAAATCCCATCGCTCGTTGTGTCGTTCTACAATATATTTCCTTTTTTTTTTCGGTAGCACGTGCATGTTTGCTTTCGTGCAAACCTGGGCGCGCAGAAGCAGAGGCCCGTGTGCGGTGTCTACGACATACCACGGTACCTCAGAAATATCACCATCTCATACGTTGTTAGCTGGATGTAGGGCTGTTTTGTCTGTTGGCGAATGGCAGGGCTCTCTCGGAATTGCTTTGCTCCTGATTATGCACGCAATATCGCGTCCCTCGCGTGCTGACTAGAGCGAAGGACTGACGTTCTTCCGGAGGTAAGAAATTCCTTGTGGGTAGTTACACCCGTTTGTTCCTGTCCCCGTTCGTCCTGCTCCTAAGGAGTTCGACTTCCTTGGGACGCGTGGTTCCAGACCCCTTGAGGTCGCCACCTTACGGCTGCAGAACATGCGCCAGATCGTCACCAAGTGGAATAAACTTGCCCCCCCGGACAAAGAGCTGATCACTCAACAAGGAGGGACCGTCGTCTTCGAGGGCAGGGACAAGATCTACAATTACAAGGACAAGGCAAGTCTGTTCGTTGCTTTTCATTGCTCTCGGCTCGACGTTCCCCACGCACAGAAAATTCAATTTTGTTGATGGCACTTTTACCGACCCCTTGAACCATCAAGAGTGTTTGCAAACATCGATCTTGGCATGGTGCGGTGCAGACACTGAGTCGACGTGAAACGCCCGATACAGGTTACCATGCAACGCCCCCTGGTGCCGTATGCATGCCTGGGGGGTGGTGCCTTCTCAAGACCATCACTGTCATATTTGTCTCAGGCCGGTATTCCTTCGTCTGTAGCCTTAAACATCGCAGTGTCAATTTTCCACCCCCTGTTAAAGGCGTTCGATCTAATCGTCTTGATGGGCGGGATCCTCTTCTTTCGAAGTCTGCATTCGGACCACCCCGTTTCTTGCTGCATCACGTTACAACAACCTATGTTTACTCGCGCCTTGACAATCGAGGACACGTGAAGTGTGTACAGCAAATTCATCTAAATTCGTGTAAACCGCCCCAAACGAAGTACCAACGATCTTCGGAACATTACGTGTATCATATCCTGTCCGTCACTAGCACGGCGTATACGTCAACTGGTGCCCGACATGCCCTTGTTCGCTCGTTCGATACGCCACTAATTTATGTAGCCGTGCCGTCCACGTTCCCCTTGCTTACCTCACCAACCGATAGCTCACCATATCGTCGGTTACCCAACTGTGTGCGTCACACAGGGAATCCTTGTCTACACGGACGTCCTCGAAATGCTCAAGACAATCGGTGTGAAGCTGTAGAGTCCGGCGTTCACCGTTTTTATTGTGGCGGTAACCTGGTTGGAACCCCACCCACACTATCTCTTCACGAACGCGGCGTTGGTGTGCTTTTGGCTTCCCGCTGCGATGTACGTAAGCGCTCGGAACACATGGCGGACAGGCGATGATTAGCCAATTTCCAATCAGGAGCTCAAGGCTCGTTTGCGCGGGTTTGAACAGGCTGAATCAATCCCTGCCTAGCTGGATGGGCCGTGGACGGATCGCGTAGTGTTGTGGTTAGAGGTTGTGTGTTCCGCATTTAACGCCCCGTGGTTGATGGTGCCGGAAGATCATCCTTGTGGCAGACCACACCAACTTTCTGCCACTTTGGTGCCACCGAGATCTTGCTGCGTGGGTGCGGAGCGTCCTTCGTCGAGACTTGGGAGCGTTTCCATTCGAGGTGCACACCACTACCCGGGTTAGGCCTTCGATGAGGCCAAATGTTTGCCTCTCTTCCGTCTCAGAACAGCAACGAATTCGAGGAAAGGAAGTCGGATGTCTGTGCTGCTTGCTCTTGTCCGGAGATTGTTCGTTCTGAGAACCTCTGGGGCTTACCAATCCACCTGAGTCTCGGCGGGGTATCTTCTGTATCGTCGTTTCGAGAGAACCGCTAATTTGTGGAACGCGGCAGATTCAGACGGTATTTAGATGATAGTTGGTCCAGTGCCGAATAATGATATGAGGGAAAAAATATTAAACCCGTTGAAATTGGAACGGCAACATCGGGAGCACAAGCAAAAGAAGCGCTCTGCCTTCCGATATGCAGAGACCCGTTTTGGGAGTGGTTGCTTCGGAAAGGGCAAGCCAATGTGGAAGCGCCCGCAACGTGGCACGGGGAGTTTCGATACGCAATTTGCTCGTGTGGGGTGGGACTTTGGACTCCGTCATGGATCCGGAATTTTCGTACAAGTGTCTTGAACCACTCGACGGCGCGCTTCCAGGAGATGACCTTGTTGCGCTCTTTGAAAGGCCAGTGCTGTAGGACACGCGAATACAGAAGGGATTGGAACAACCATATGCGGAATAAGGAACCCAACCAACTTCGTCGATTCGGTTCTTCTCGATGTCTGTTTGGAATCTACACGAGGAAAACACGTCGTGCTCTTGGACCAGGTCCCTTACGTAGGTCGGATCCCGGGAATCACGAGTTGGTCGATAAATAACAAGCACCACCTTTGCCCCTGCCACCAAACCCTATCCATTCTATCGGCAATCGCCAACTCGGGGTCGCCGGTGCTCCCCGGGATAGACGGCTCACTAAGACAACAGAGTCGCACCGGTTGGTCGTCGGTTTGATCAACGGCGCCACCCACGCCTCACGTCGGGCGATTCCTCCCACAACTCCAACTTTGCCTTATTGTTCTGGAGCGCTATCCCGCGTCCCGGGTCTGAAAATTTGCATCAGAGCTTCAGCTGCCTCCATCTCCCAAACCTCGTCGTACGAAAATATGCGATTTCCGCGACTCGAGTCATACGAAAACGTCGTCCTTCCCACCACGTCGATCGTTGGACCTGAGATGCAGACGGGGAAGCAAAACCTTGAAGTGGCCATTGCGGTTGCGACCACACAAGACATTGGTCGTGGCCACGGGGTAAGAACTGCAAGATAAAAACATTTTCACACCCACCGCAGGCGAGCAGAGTTCAGAGGCAGCAGTCTTGCACAAACGTACAGAAACTAAAACGAGGAACATGTTTTGTTTTGCGTAGAAATAATCGTAGGGCCGTGTATTGCCGGGCGTATCACCAGGGCAACTGCAGGGGTATTGAAGTGATCCAATCGATGATACCCTACCAACGAACGCCGCGCGACAGCGAGTAGATCCGGCTTGTCCAAAGCGCCGAAACCTGCGGATGGTCAAGGTTCCGAGTCCAAATCCTGGCTAGGCTACTCGACAACAAGTATTCTTACGTGAAAAAAAACGACCTGAGTGAGATAACAAGGATTGATAATTTCTTCTCACGATGAACATGAACATGAAGGCATCAACACATGGCATTGTTCGGCACGACCTTGGTTCGTAGCTTCTCATGGATGCACGCCACTACGTGAGGTAGATAAGACACCGTGATGGTCTTCTGTCCCAAGAAAAGAGAGAACCACGTCAACTGCATTACACGGTGAAGACCTAACAAAAATCGGGGACTGTGCAAACCGTAATTTCCGCCGTTTTCGAAGCAAGGGTCGACTTGCTCCACCTACGCACCCCAAGGTAGTCGGAGGTCCCCCACCATCCTCCATCGAGTCTGGACGCACGAATCCTCCTGGACAGAGCGCCGGCGACAGACGAAAACAGAAGGACAGAGAAAAAAAGCTTGTTCGCGGGCATATCCGCACGTTTACGAAGAAAATAACATAGGTTCTCGGGGCACATGCCCGCTGGTATCAGCACATGCTCCCCTGCCCTCACGACACAACTGACTCACGCCTCCATCAGCCCTAAGAATGCCTGTGCCGGAAGGTTGAAACAGCGGAAGAGCAGAGCAGCCATTCGGGACCATTTGCTCCATACTGTTGGGCTACATGCCAACCCTTGCGTCCACTTGCCAGCCCTTCAAGGAACGTGGTTCAATCCAAGCACAACTTAGAGAGATTGTATGGGGAAATAGAGACAATGATGGATCTGCGACAAGGGGCACAGGAAACGTGTCCCCAAGTTGTGCCAGCATGTGAGTTTCCATACATGAAAACGTCGTTTGTACAGCGTTCTGACTACTCTCTGGAGCTACGATTCGGATATGTGGCGTGTTGGCCTGCTAAAATCCGCGCGTGCGTTGGCGGGAGACTTATACTTACGCAGCAGTCGGCAAGATTTTATAAAGAAGCAGGGTTTTCTACATAGAAAATCAAATTTCATATTTCTCCAGGGATAGGGGAAGTTACGTCTTAACGAGAGACGCCAGATGCCTTGACAGTCATTACGCTCGACCGACAACCGCCGTCCTTGATCCTGTGGATGACCGCAAACGGGAGATGCGACAAGCACGGCAGTTCAGGCATGTTCGCCATCAACGTGCTGTACCTGTCGAAGCTCGCACGAGTACAGCACGGAGCGGCTGTTACGAACAAACAAATCGAGCACGCCTTGCAGGCTGCCCACGTTGCGTTTATACGTCGATAGCCCGGAGAACGACAGCGTGGGGTCCGTGAAGTTGCAGTCCTCCTGCAAAGGCGAAGCACACGGGAACCCCCGTCGGCAGACAAAACCTTTCAACATTCGCTTTGCATTATGTGTGTACGTTGAGGCTGACAATGAGGAAACAGCAAGAACGTGGACAACGGTCGAGCTACCGTGTATCGTATCGTTTATGGCATACACGAGGACTTTGGCATGGGAGAGCAAAAAGGGCAACCTGTCCTCTACGACAGGGACAGACTGACGGTGTCAACCGTCCGTTGTGAGGATAAAGCAAGGTTCTTCGCTCCTATTGCTGCTTCGTCACAGAGATCGGAATCGGGGCACTGTTGTGTTGAAAGCGTCACCAAGTGCTGCTCGTATTGCAATTGATGGAAAATCCCACAGCAGGCGAAGATTGACGAGAGGGATACCGGCCCGAACGGGTGTTTCAGAAAAACCCACGCCACCCGCATGCACTCGAACGGTAACGATGTTCAGTGGTATGGCCTAAGGAGATGGCTTGCCCTGAGGTGAAACGAACTATGTAACGAACGCAAGCAAACTACCTCCGTCGGTACGGGGTCACGTTGACGGCGAGTCTCACCGCCAAATCTTGCTTCTTGCACTCTACAACATGCGTGTAGTCATTTGTTTTCGACTGCCCTGTGAAACTCCCCGAAGAGCATCAGATGGGAAACCCACCTCATACAAATCCTCGTTGATGTCCCCCGTCCAGAGGTAGTTCTTGGCGTACTCCTGTCTTATACCGGCTTCAAGCTCCGCCTCGGATAGGCTAGCCTTTTTCCGACGGTAAGTCGCGTGAAAACCGAAAGCGTTAAGTCGCACTGGTTTATGTTTGCATGCGTTCGGCCAATTGGAATCATCAATGACAAAAGCATCCGGCACTTGGATTTGAGACACGAACGGTATGTATGTTGCGGCTGATCACTTCATGGAAAGTGCGCGGAGGCCGAAAATCACCGGGAGATGGTGTTACCCGTTGTTGTTAAAGACGGCAATGACCATCACATGCTAACCGACCATTTTTCCCGCCAAACTGGCAAAAACTCTAACCCATTCGCCCATTCGTAGGTTGCCTGTTGAACTTTTCGTTGCCTCTAAGAGAGAGGCACCGCACGGCACGACGTACGTTGACCCTGCAACGCAACTGCCGCGGCGCGCACATGATTTGGATGTACGTGTCGGTTCCACGCCATATGGGCGCGTGACATCAGACAACAGCGTGGAAGGGGACTCAGTATCCCAGCGATTGTTGTGCGATTCGATTATTAAGCAGAGGGCACAATCTTTCCGTCATGAACGATCCCGGCAATAGCTGCACCAAGCATCGAGAGGAGCGAAAGAGACATCGGTGCATGTACATTGTAGTTCGTATGCATACCTTGGCAGAGGTGTCGGCAGAGAGAGCTTCGCTGTCCTCGTCGCCGCCAG
The DNA here is from genome assembly GCA_000310025.1 of Ectocarpus siliculosus. NCBI lineage: Eukaryota > Phaeophyceae > Ectocarpales > Ectocarpaceae > Ectocarpus > Ectocarpus siliculosus. The sequence continues at coordinate 2,884,045 of FN649739.1, read as the reverse complement.
CAAAACGCACGAACAAATCGGTCAAGCCACCAACAAACGCTTTGACCGACCCGCTCGTCTGCTCGAATTCAGAAACGGCTGTGCTGTGACTGTCGGTGTCGCCCTCGCCCTGCTCTTGTCGAGGAGCGAGTCGCAACGCCCGCGATCGATATCGATGAGATGGCGCCGCTGATAACCCTCCTGTCCAATACGCCGACGATGTGCAACATCGGTGGTTCATGAAGCTCGCCGCAAGCGAGGAGACACCCAGCGCCAACCCCACAAGCCTCGTAGGGGAACATAATGGTGTCAATGCCATGTGACTCCTAGCCTATAGCACGAGTTGTGGTGCACGAGAGGGCCAGGCGGGGAGGTGTGAGTAAGTCAGCTGGAAATGCGGTGGAATCAAGAGGGGGAGTTCACCAGGTTCGGTAGGGATTTTTTTTTTATTTTTCTTAATATGACACCACGAAACCATCTCCATCATAGAAAAGAGTCTGAGACAGATTAGCAATGGATTCATACTGTAGCGTCAGAAAAGTACCTGTATGTCTACGATTTGTTTTTTTTTTGTTCTCTCATCAACAATGGCGACAAAGATGATATCAAGATATGTTACTACTGTAGTTCTGCAGGGTGTTTCGGTGCTCGCTGTTGTTTCGCGCCCAAAGTTTAGTACACGCACCCTGTGCTTTAGAATCGTCTGGTCTCAACTGGAATGTAAGCATTGAGCTATTCCTTGCTTCTTCAATAGTGTGAAAAGGAAGAGGGGCACCGCGCAGCATCCGCGGTAGATTGTGTGCCGGTTCGACGAAACATTCCTGCGAAACCGTCTTTTTGAAAACGGAGGGGATCATGTTCCAAATCGCCTGTGCTGCACTTCTTCGCATAGCCTCTCTCGTATTGCATTCGAGCACAAGACAGGCACACATTAGCCTCTCGCGATTCTCTAGGTCCCGATCCCAACGACAAGGATGCGTGGTGGTCTTGCTCGCCATTAGAATATAGACGACGGACTTGACATGATGCCGACCACTGTCGACCAGAGAAGCACTCTCCTGGATCCATGGGTGGATCTGTCAAGGGACGGCCGCAGCACCAATAACAAACGAGTTCGTTCTTCTGCAGCTGCCCACAACCCTGCCACTGCGAAGCGTCCTGCGCTATTGCCTGGGTCTCGACAAAGGGACTTGGAGCGAGCCAGAATCCTCGACAAGTATGAAGCCTCGTTGTCGAGTACAGCCTCCGCTAGCCGCCGGGGGCGGCCCGGGTCTCAATCTCCCGCAATGGACGTCTGGGCCCAAGCGCTTGGCGTAGACATTGACAGTTCCAAGTCCGCAGAGAGAGCTCGCCGGAGAGTGGAGCTTGAAGAAGCCGGCCTGCGCACGGTGCCTGGGGCATGGACTCTGCCGGTGCCACGAACTACGAACCAATCGCTGTTACCTCGCCGGAGACCACGTGACCGTGATGCTCCCGGGGGGGCAGCGGGAAGAGCGCGCAGTCCTGTTGTGCCCGAGGTAGATGCGTTGGAAGGCTTCCTCACGGACTTACAAGGTCGGCTGACGTCATTAGAAGGTGGAGCTGTGAGGAACAGCAGTACCGTGGTATCGACGCGTTCTTCTGCGGCAAGGGCGGGTCATGGCGGAGATGTTACATTAGGTGCGACGCCATCGGCGGGCTTGGCCGACATATATGGTATCCCCCAGGCTTTCATCGACAACGCAGAACAGGTGAGGGGCAATGTTTCGAGGATTTCAGAGTATGGCTGCCTCGATGACGTCGCAGGACGATGGGCTTGACGTGTGGCATGAGCTATTCTAGCATCGCAAAGATACACAAGAAGATATTTGATTTATCAGTGAAATCCGCCTCGATATATGCAATGAAGTGTAGGGCAAGGGTATACGCGTGAGAGAAGGTGTATGGTGATGGGCTGAGAGGAAACCGCAGCTTTGAGTTTGCCATGATTGTGCTTGAGTGATGTAAACCTCCTTTTTGGACGCCGCCGGAACTAGACATTTTTGTTCTCGACACTCTAACGCCACCTCAAGGCTGAACAAAGGCAGCCAACCCCGTCCACATGGGTGCAACGGCGTTGCTTTTCTCTGCACGTGGTTCGCCTAAATTTGCTCGGATACTCTAGGCACGAAGGTACTGGAAGGGATAGACAAAAGAAATCTTAGCAGCGCAATGTCCAGCTATATAATTACGGTTTGGATCGACATATGTATATTTAGCCGTTTCGAATGCGTCAATCGTTTGTTAAGGCGAGACAACACTGGGACGTCCACGATGCCAACCTCGAGATGAGGGACGAAGAATTCCTCCAGCGCTACAAACGCAGGGCGCGGATGTCGGGAGTGCAGGTCTCCATCGCGAAGACTTGGCGAGGATTCGTCTTCCGGCGGAAGTTTATGGCGTGGAGAGGCCGAAGGCAGTGGTCCATCAAGGTACACTGCACGATCATCGATCCATTCATGCGTACACGTGAAAAGTATGTGTTTGTTTCCCTGCACACCAATGGCTTTTGTGGGTGTTACTTAGATTGCTCTTCTACCCTCACAGTTCAATTTTTCAAAGTAGTTTTCGTACCCGGCATTTTAGATCTGCTCCCAGGTAGAAGATGCACTCGTTGCCATCACCTTGACGGGGATGGGAAATCCTCTTTCACGTGCGTCACGTACCCTGTTTGGCGTCTTCATGGAGGCTTGGCGCATAAAAATACTTTGTTGATGGGTGAACAGATACCCCGGCCTTCGCAAACGTCCATGTTTCGTGAGGTCAGTCCTTTCTGTGATGGGTACCCGTTTCTCTTGCACGTCTTTAAGCTAAGTGCATCGATTGTGTGGGCGAGCCTCAGTCTTCCAGTATGGGTTAAACGCGTTGCTATTCACGCCCTGATAGGCCTGATTCGAGCATATATAAACAAATCACAGCCAACCACAGACAAATATGGACACCAAAAATACGAATAAATTATTTCACGCTTGAACCGCAGTGCGCGCTACAACAGATAACATGTAAGTTGATACGCCCAACAACATACCTACGCCTTTCGGCCAAAAAGCCTACACCCTCCCGTCCTTCTGCCTGGTTCTTACGCCTGTTCTCCATCGAATTCCAAACTTGTGTCTGTTTCTCAGCTCCACCTCCGCGCGTGGAGGGTCACCGTGAGAGCCCACCGACTATACTCGGAGAACCTCATGCGATCTGTTTTTTCGCACTGGAACGAGCTTGTCGAGGAGGTTGGTGTGGGAAAGAATGATTTTTTGTTTTGTTGCTTGTCGTGTCGAGCGATAGTGTGAGAGCGGGTGGGTCAGGCAACGGGCATGACATAGTCGATGAGCACCAATAGGGGTACCTGGCGGGAGACTGGAGACCACTGTGAGAATTGCCGGATGTTGTACCCTACCAAAAGGAAACCACATATGAACGGGGAGGAATGGCACGGTCTCGATGGACCCATCTGTGGTCAATACAGGCGTAATTAGCGGCGGGAAGAATTACCATCGATTGAAGGAGATTTGCGGCACAAGGAAACTGGAATTCGACATTCGATACACCGTCGCACTCCGGTAGTGCCATATCGCGTACCTCTGAATAGCTTGAGCGACGAGTCACATCATGCGCGATACCACATTGGAAAAAAATCGTTTCCGCACTCTGAACACTCTTACGCAGCAATGAAGCGTGTTGATTTTTCCAACCCAGCATACGCGGTCGTGTCCTAATTTTTTCCACTCGATGCGAACAAGCGGAACTCTCAGTTGCTTATACCCACGTACGCTTAATCGCTACCCATATTGCTGCTCATCCATACGCGCAACGCTGAGGCAATCAGGAGCGCAACGCCCGGGTCGTGGGTCAGTTGTCCTTCCAAGCTGCCGTCAGCAGCACCCGATTGTCGAGGCAAGCCGTCGTTCAATACTTTCAGGTGAACGCAGAGTACTGCGGTGGGCGAACTTACGGTTTTCAGGTTCAAAACGCCTCTTCGTATCTCGCCTGAGGTGCAGTGTACTTGTTCGTCAGATACCTGGAATTACCTGCATGATCTACAAACAACAACGACGCCACCACAGAAATGGATATTGATTCGGGAGCTCGACGACACCTTGTTGCCACACATCCTTTTCAGCTCACCCTGTGTTTCCTGTCCATGTAGGATGACACAGAGCAACGCCATGTTAACTATTGTCCCCTATAGTTCTGTTGGCGGTATTCAAACCTATTCAAATTCTGACCCTGACCTCTTGCCTCCTACCTGGTACTTCCCTCCTATAGGATACTTCAACTCCGTCGGACGATTTGAGCCCCGCGGTACGACGCAACAAGGCGAGCGTCAAACGGCGCATCCTACAGGTGACTGTCCAGTTCAAGCATGGATGGCCTATCAAGATGCCGCTTTCACGGCGCTGAAAACCTTTCTGCCAAACGAATAATGGAAGCTGGTCATCCCGGATATAGAACCCTCGTGCACCATTGAAAGACAATCGCAACGAACGGACGTGGTATTTCATATCTGTGATAGTTTTGGACTATGTACAGATCTCTTCGAATTCTACCACGCATGCATACCCTGTGCTCTGCCTAGTCCAACGGACGATCCAGAACGCCTCTGGAACGAAACTCCCTGCTGCACCTGTTGTAACCGTTATTGTCACAGATCTTATTTCAGGGCTGGAGAGACACGGCCAATCACAAACGGAAAGCGGAAGCCCAAGCGGGGTTCAAAATGTGCAAGGCCGTGCGGCTCCATACCGCGTCCAACATGCTTTGGGCCCCCGAGATTGCCAGCTTGGTGAGACGAAGTTGACGTGGGCTGGCCGTCTCGAGGGCCAATAGCAAGCTTCTCAAGAGTGTATTTCGACACAGTGCCAGTTCTGGATTGGATTCAAGCTAGCGATCCCTTGTGCTGTTCTCGAGCAAATATTTCCTGAAAGAAAAAATGGTGCGAAAGGTCTAGCGACTGGACTCCGTTCTCGGGGGGGGGGTCTGGTTGGCCTTCGAAGTAGTTTTTTTCTTCTTCGAAACACCAGAAGCTCCACTGTAGGGGCAGAAACCATGAATAGTGACAGATGCTTCGGGGCTGTTTGCAATTGCCTGCTGTTTTGTGAACTTCGTCCAATCCACGGGTCGCATGGTGTCCGATCGTGTTGGACGGTTGCGGGGGGTTTCATGCAGCAGAATTGACGACCAACTCCTCGTGCTATTCTTCAAGCCTAATTCCATGCCCGTCTGGTGGGCAAGTCGCCGCCGTGTACCTCGATAGCATTATACATTGCGATACGCGTGTTGATGGTTTGACGACACATGGCGAGAATCTTCCCCACTCGCGTGTGTCTCGTAGCTTTTTCACGTGTGGTCAAGGATGGTCAAGTTCAAGAAGGCCCTACGGGAGGAAATGGAGCCCCCGACATTCCCGCCCGAGGACGGTTTCAAACCGCTGCCCGAGTGGGATACGTGGGTTTCCACCAGGGGCAGGCACTTGGCGCTGGAGCTGCAAGTGAAGAAAACTGGGAGCCAGGTGTGATACGCCACAGTACAGAATACCTTTGCTTTACTGCGGCTGTTGCACGTGAGTTGTTGCTGTTGGTATTACGGTGTCATTTCTGCCGGTCGCCCCGGTGGTCTAGTTGGTATCCTCGAAACCTTCTAGAGGTCAGGTCACGGGTTCGAATCTCGGCGTAAGCGAGCTTTTCTTGCAAAGTGAGTTTTTCTCTCGCTTCCGCTCCTGGCCTAGTGGATAGCGCTAGTTCGTGCGCACACAGAGGGAAGAGAGTGCTGAACTCTTTTGGCATTAAAAATCGAAGGCAAAGTACCGCAGGAGGGGAGGGTTGGAGCAAACGGCACTAGTGCTGTGAGCGCTGATTTGAAGTGAAGACAAAGAAAAACAAATCAAGCCGAACATCTTCTCTAGCTAATTGCCTGTCCGCTTCTGCGATACTTTGCGTTGTCGGACCCGTGGAAACGTCTGGGGTGGGCAGTCATGAGCCCCTAAAGATCGCCCGCACGGAATCAGGCAAATTACTTGTTATCGACGTCTCCGTATGTGTTGTTCACAAGCGTTGAAGTCCCCATCGCACGCTCACATCGGGTGTCATCGGGTGTGAACCGCGTTTGTATTATGTGTGAATTCAGTACTGTCTGCTAGCTTCCGATTCCGTCGCATGCCTTGGCTGGCCCATAGCCACGGGGTACCCTGGGTTTGTCAGGCTACACAGAGGCCAATGGCGACGTGCAGATTCGCGCCCTAATGACGTTGCTGCTGCATTTGCTGGTCTGATGGCTCAGATATTTACACGCAACAAATTTCGGCGGTGGGTCTGGTTTACGAAGTGGTCCCTGTCCCAAGAACAGAGAGAGATAGAAGCTTCCCAGGTGAGAGAAAACACATAGCGCCGGCTAGGGATAAAGTGTTTTCGGTATTGAAAATTCGGTGGATCAAGGTTTCCCTCCCCTTGCGAGCCCACTCCACCGGATCACTGCAGCTTGCTTCATGTTTCATCGTGAACGAAATTACGTTTTTTCTGACGCGGAAATACCCGTCACTGATGGAATACCGCTAGCTCGACAAGGCACGGGAAGAATGAGCCACATTGTCTGCGCTCAATACTGCCCAAACACGTGTCCGCAAGCAGCTCTCTACGCTCGCCCGATAATTCGTCTTTTTTTTCGTCTCGCCGAGTTGGTACGGCGTTGCCCAAGCTTGTGCTTTGCACGCAGTACCTGAAATTTCGACAGTTAACTGTGGGAACACTGCGGTGCCCGATGTGGTCTACATGAAGCCATAGTTGCGTGTACGTTGTCGTTCATATATATTCACACTTGTGTTCCGCTGGCGCGCATTTCTCTTTGCGTCTTTCGCCGTTCTGTTTGAATCGAATCGACGGAATGGAACGGACTGAATTGGAGCAGCACCACGACGTGCACAAGGTGACCAAGGTTTTCGCGGCGTGGGCGAGTGTGTGCCGTGACCGAGGCAGCATGCTACGGCGGACAACCCGGTGCTGGCAAGGGTGGAAACGCTTTACGTCTAGCAGGAAAATATCGAAGATGCTCAAGAAGAAAACCGTGAGTCTTGCACGCTTCTTGCAGGTGCCTTGTGGCGTTGTTGATGCTACATGTTCATTATTGCTGTCGCTCACACGTTCGGCAAATGACCTCATTTCGACACTCCTTCCTTCGTTCAGGTGGAACACATAAGGCTGCTCCGGACCGGCTCTGTGATGAGCGATGTCACGGCGTACGCTAGGGATGGAAAGGTACAGAGGAATGTTACTCGTGGTGATGATTAGGCCCTTTGAAAGCAATTCCGGTGTTTGGGAAGTGAGACTCGGTATTCTGAACAATTCCGATTGATCTTAGCGAAACGATGAGTGCAGCAGTGAACCCAAGTAAACTTCACGAAACCACCTGGGACGTTGTTGGGGGGAAGTGGTCGAACGAATAAATGGTTGTTTCCCCAGAAACGGTCACTGCACTCAGCTGCTTGTCATCGCTCTATGCAACAGGAGGTCGCGATAGTGTCCAAACCCTCGAAAACACTTGGGCAAACCCTAGCGATCTTTTAAGCGGTATTCAACCTTTTTTGACAAATCAATGCGAAACCTTAACGATCACCACGGACAGCACCACTAACGCGGACAACAACAAAATGGTGTGGAACATATGAATGAGGATAACCATAACAATAACAATAACAACAGGCATGTGTGCACCTTGTCTATTCCTCTCTGGTGACAGATATTGTCATCCTTCACCGTGTCCAAGCTACTTCTCACCACGAAGTTCTTCGGGGCAATGGCGCTGGGCTACGTCGCGACAGGGCAGATCACGCAATTGTTTTCGCTGCTGGCCTGGCAGGCGTGGAAGCAGTAAGTAAAGACAGTGAGCTCATAAACTCTATCCTTTCCGGGTCCTTCGTGCGTGTCTTCCAACCGTGAAACTTTTCCAAGGCCAATATATCGATGATAAATGAGGTCAAAATTGGACTAGATTCACGTTGTCACGAAAATCTGTACCTGGACCATCAACCACAACTCAACAGTTGACTACGCTCTATATGAATTCCTCAAGGTTTTGAACTGAAGGTTGCACATTCATACCTGCGGACCTCATCTGTACGAGATGTATTCGTAACTCTTCGAAATCACGCGACTTCGCCAACACACCCCTCGTAGAGCAAGAGTGCAGGGAACAACGCTGACTGACCGGAGACAATTCGCATTCGCGGTAGGTCTCGGCAGAAGAAGGCGGTAAGACTGAAAACATTGGTCGACTGATTTACTTTCTCTCTGCCTGGCAATATATATCACGCAGGTACACCGTCAGACGCCGAAGGTGGAAGTGGCTTTTGTATGAGCACACTAAGGCAGAGGCCTTCCATGCGAGGCAGTCGGTTTTCAGAGCTTGGTCGTATGCCACAGGGAGGAGGTACAGGCCAGATGCTGCGTCGCTCACGCTTTCGGCGGCTCTGCCGTTCAGCACATGGGACCGGTTGTTAAAGAATTACGTGGACCAGGGAGTGATCCCGATGGAGCAGGTGTGTGGGGGGCGACCTTTTTTGCAAACTGAGTCTGGCCATGAGCTACAGTACAAGCGGGGTAAGACCGTCTTTACGGGGAGCTCTGGTGGTCGTGCTTAAGAAGTTCTGCACGAGCATTTGAGTGCATCCCGTTACCACTTACCGCATCGTGTGCTCTATTTGTGTTTTCGTCACGACGACACTGTCCGCGAAACGGTCCGTGACGCAGTGCGAAACCCCACATAAAAGCAGCGCATTAAGCTGCGAGCGAGCGTGGCCTGGCCTCTACGTTGGCACGACTTATCCTTGCTCGCCAAAGTGTCCGCGACAACAACAAAACTTTCAGATGATTGCTTCAGCTCCATCAAGGAGGGGTGCGTCGTATCACCGCGAGTCCTCGGAGCTCTAGGATTTGTTAAACGTTTTCTTGTATGCATACGCTTGTCTAATTCTGCAACGCGTTTCCCGCTTGGTATCTTGTAGCTGCACAAGGACCTGGTGGATCATTCGGTGATGCAGCAGAACACGGCGTGGTGGCTTCTGGGCCAAGACTCCGCCGAGAGACCTATCAGGGATTCATCATCAGCAGCAGTGCTGAGTGGACTCGGTACGAGCGAGGAGGACCCCTCCAGAGGCGGGGAGTCGCGGATGGAACTTCCTAAGAGCGGCGCAGGCGGGGGGGGCGTGCGTGGACGACTATCGCGACATGGTGTTTCGGAGGTAAACGTGTGTTGATGAGGTTAAGATTAGCTCCAGATACGAGGTGCACAGTCATTCCCAGACGATACCCTTGTGCGTTTCGAACGACTCCGGCGCAATGTGCAATGTGAAAAAACACAACACAGAATTTCGTCTACATAGCATGGCTGGTGACACCCAAGGCATTTACAGTAGTTTCCCGTACAACTCAATCAAAGACCCTTCCTTGGTTGAGCTCCTAGGCCGTATACTCCGTAGGTGAAGGAAATCGAGGCGTACGGCTAGCGCCAACCCCGGGATTGATTGCCTAAAACCTCTCCACCTCTTCTTGGTTCGTTTACCCTAGAGCATCTGCCTGTTTGGGTCAAAAACAATTTAGGTGTCACATACCGTACAACATGCGAAGACACGAAGGGAAAACACCTCGGGGCTACTTGATTTCTCGTGTCAAGCATTCAGGCACTACACCACGGTTGGCCGATTCTGTAGTTCCCCGTCTGGTCAGACTTTTTCCAATCGGCACCTCAGCAATCATCGTGCCGTGTCCGTAATGAAGCATGCTACTCGCCCTTGTCCTTACGGTGTTCTTCCCGTCTTCATTTTCCGGCGTCTTCCTGCTGGTTCAGGGGCCCGCCGCCGTAGACTGGCGAACCTTGGCGCCTGCTCTTTTCGTCGCTGTGGATGACTGCGACGAGGCGGAGGTCATGGATGTGAGATGGTTCTAAATAGCAGCAAATGGACGGAGTTCGTTATAAATAGATTAATGCGTGTAGCCAACTGCAGTTGGAATTTAATACCTCTTTCATGATACCGGGTGGTTTGTCACTGACAATGTACGATTCTGACATGGGTCTAGCGCCTGCGCTCGCCAAGCATTGTTTCGGTGTGTCCAGGGTGGCTTCAAAATGTTGCCCGTATCGTATGTATTCATTGCCCAGGGTGGTGGCAAATCGTCAGATGCGGCGGTGAACGGCCTATGACAATGAACATCAGAGAATTCGTCGGACGTTCGATGCTCGTCAGGTCTCCCGTCAGTTCACAGGTGGCCAGGATCTTCGTGGTTGAGGCGCTCCGTTGACCTTAGCTCCCCCCTCTCTTTCACGTTGGTTTACCTTGAATACCGACAAATCACTTACCAAATGTTTTTTGCTCTTCTTCGATGGCGACTACGGCAGCTGTTGCACCGAGGAGCCCAGGTAAACTGCGTGTATGTGCCCCCCGAGAGTGCTCCTCTCAGCGATGGTGGTGTCTCGAAGCGGTCAAGGGGCATCACCAAACAAGGTAACTCGCTGATTCCAAAATAGGTCTAGTCTACAGGTCTAAATGTCAACTGTTTGTGGTGATCGAAGTGGATTGAGGCTTGTAGAAAGAAGATTGCTTCTCATCGACGACCGTGCTTGCTCTATAGTACGTTAGAGGGGCCACAAACGGCGAGGTCTTTGCGGCGCTGACACATGATGTGCCAGCAACCACTAGCCATGATGCGAAAATGAATTTTCGATGCGGCCCAAGAGTTTGAGGGGGGAGTGTATGAACAATCATTGAAGGTGCTGACGAAGCGGCTATTCACTGCCGGTTGTTGTATTTTCGTTTTTTGGGGGGAATGAGAAGGCATGCACACCTCTCTGAGGCTAGGTGATTTCGTTACCATGTCTCTCTAACGCGGTTCCAAAGCGTACCCCATATCAACTCCAAGAACTTAACGCCCGCGATCATTCGTGTTCCGGGCTAGTGATCCCGAACGTGGTTGCTCTCGTGCCATTGCTTTAGTGCAGAAACAAACCTCAGACTCGTGCTACGATTTTCCAACGCCAAGCAGATAGAAATGGTGGTGAATCCGGGAGTGGAATCTTGGGGGTCGGCCGAATCTTGGACCTACCCCCACCAGCACTGATCGCCCAGTCCGACGGAACCTTCCAGGTGAATGGACTTTCGGTCCAGACGCATTATTCGACGAGTTCGCGGGTCATTGTTTCGATGTTACGCAAGTGGGTTGGCGAGCGGGGAGCATTTTGAACTCGGTTCCGTGGCTCACCGATTCTGCGCATTTTCCAGTCAAAGCTATCTGGAAATACAGAACTTTATAATCGGTAATCTCGGCACTGAGTCACCCTCCCTTCACAAGAGACACTTGAAGAACGGGTGGGACAGGCGGGCTGAATAGTGAATGTTTCGTTCTGTCAACGAGCCTGTTTCTCTTGTAGGGGTGATTGTGTGCGACCTATCTAGCTCGACTAAAAGGCGTGGGTCTCCATCTGCTTGGTGCCAGATGAGGGGAACCACCCCCCTGCACGCGGCGGCCGGACACTTCAGTGGCGACTACACCTCGATTGTCGTCGCCCTCCTACACGCCGGAGCTTCCGTGGGCGCACTCGATGCCGCCGGGAAAACGCCTCTTCAAGTCTGCACCAGGTATAATTGTATGGCACGTACACACATGTACCGTACAACAGCGGTTGTACGATGCTGTAGTGGATGATATCGTCTCTATTGCATAATGCGCCAAAGTGTGTCGTTTTTGAGTTACCGTGTGGTGTATCCCAATGGAAATCCTTGTTTCACGTACAGTTCGACCACTTTCCAGCGCGTGGAATTGTTTTCATGCCATGCTGAAACATGTTTCGAAAACCCGTTTGGACAACACGAGTCAAAGTAATTGACCCCATACGTGTCTTTCCGCACCAGCTCGCACCTACATAGCCCCTCTACAACGTCAAATATCCCCGTCCGCAGCCCCCAAATTGCAGCTGTACTGAGCGAGCATGCGAATCGACTACAACCGCACAAGTTTTCTCCGCAAGAACTCCGCTGGGGGCAACAGGTGATGCTTGTTGTCTAATCTTGTTGTTTTTATGGATCACGGCGGCGGAGGCGGTGACTGTGTGCGTGTCGCTATTGCAAGAATTCGGCCTTGCGCGTTTTGAGCTCCACGGAGAGGAACCGCGGTCCCTCTCACCCTGCGTCAGGGCATCCTCGGTTGCCCGGTCTAGTAGGTATCAGTATTGAAGAAGGATCAGACGGCCTTCCGTGTCTGAATCACCCGCCTACTGTGTTGTTCTGGTCGCTATTCGATCACGTCCCTCAATAGTTTTTTGCGTCCAACTTGGCGAGTGCTGTGGACAGCCGCGACATCCGTCTGATACACCAGCACCATAGCTCGACATCCCGCTTGGCTTGGTATTTGGGCCGGTCTTGGCGTCAAGGGGGGACGCGTTAAGGCGATGCCAACGTCGCCACACTAGTCTTTGCCTCATGTGATAACATCCGTTTGCAATGTGTGTGGGGGTAATTCTGCATGGCTTTCTCCCGACAGGTTTGGAAATCATCTCAACCCAGCACCGACACCTTCTTTTCCATTTTATCTGAGTAAGGCCTTGGACCCCCCTGAAACGCATGCGGTGCTTCTTGATTGGGATTTGAAAATACGAACCACCACCACCAACATCATGATCAACCAAGAGCGAGGCACGAAAACGACACGTGACTGACTCTGCTGCTATCTTCGGCCCTTCTTCCTTCTCGCACCCTTGGTGTCGGCGAGATAGATCTTGACGAGCGAACGGCACGGCTGCGGCGCCACAGGTTTGTGGAGGTACGTCGTCCGCGCCGCCGTGGTGGCCAGGTTGGACAAGCTGAGTGCCGCCTTGCGTGCGGAAGACACGCGTGCCGAGGACGATTCCTCCGAGGCTACTCACCAAACGAAGCAACAGCAGCAAAAGGGCGGTCGCTCTTCTCCGCCTCCAGGGATGGGTAAGTAGAGTGGTTACTCCCTCCACAAGCTATATCCTCTTGTAGTAGGTTTGTCTTTGTGCAACATGCTAAGTACCGTCGTGCGCTGGGCGGGGGTGGCACGAGACGAAACGAATGCGGGACAAGTTCCTTTTTTTTTGTTCTGATGCCGTGGTGTTGTAGAGCTTTGTGTTTTCCTCTTGCATGGAGTCATCCACAACTTGCAGCAGATGGTGTTCTTTGATTTTATCGCGATGACGGACGTAAGCACGATTTTTCTAGGTGGAAAATCTTCCTGTTCATCATTTTCACTCACCAACCTTCGAGGTGTCAAGTGCCCTGCCAATCAGCCACCTGTATTCGCCAGCGACGACATGATCTTGGTGAACGGGATTAGTCTATCCCCGGTGTGTGTGTATGCATTGGAACCACACGTGCAGCTGCAGGCAACAGCTTTGGTACTACCAACGCCAGTACAGGAGCTGCTGGCGCAACCGGGCTAGATGAAAGAGAAAAGGAGCTGATTCGGATGAAAATGGAGAACCTGGAGGCCACCAAGACCATTGTGGACCGTGAGCACGTCCTGCACAGTGGGGGTACAGGAGCACCGGGGGGGAGTTCAGGGGGAGGAGGAAGTGGGGGTGGGTGGGGAGGCAGGTAAGCGGTAGGCGGAAGCTGCCCCATTACCGATTCGCTGCTAATCGAGTAATGAAATACAGCGGTCAATATCGTTCAGCGTTGGTTTGAGGGTATCTATTGTACAGAACTTGAAATTGCGCTCCATTGTGGAACCCACTGCCTTAAATTGATTTCGACCTTACGGTGAATACCGGACGGATACGGTACTGAGTGCCTTGTACTCTCTCTCAATATACACGGTGCCACGTGATTGCCTCCTGCCACTTTTTCAGTGCGCAACACGTCCGAGACCTCTTTCATGATTTGGACAAAGTGATCACGCTCCGAGCTGCCGCGAAGGAAAAATCAGCAGGGAGCAGCAGCGCCAGTTGGGGCAAAACCAAACGAAGGTCTGTTGCTGTTGCGGTTGCCGTTACTGGTAACGCTTTTGTGCGTGTTCCTGGTCCGATTCCTCGAGTGAGAAGAGGATGTCCTTCGCGGCTACTGGAAATCTTTCGTGTGGGCGTCTAGGCGAGAGCAGTCGAAGCCTTTCGCCTGAGGCACACTTTCTACCCCCATATGGATTCTCGGATTCCAAACGCTGGACCTCAATTAAAAGGGCTTGCACGTGTGAAGTTCATTTTTGTGGAGGAACGAGTTCTCTAGAAGACGTTCTCGAACAGACGCGCATATAAGGATCCGGCGTGGATAGGCGGAGGAGATCATTCGAAAGGAACGACTCCCCACCAGGAAATGTTAATGTTTCGTCACGCGGTTGACTCTCATGCGCCACCCGCCAGGCAAACATATCTTCTCACGCTACCAACATCTACTTGCTATTTCATCTACCGCTGTATCATCTACCTCTCTATTCTGTCTGTCTGCTCTCTTTCAAACACCATATTCCTCTACTGCTCCCTCGAACGTGCCTCTTCCATTGGCTCTGTCACAATAATATGATATTTTATTATCCGCCCTACCTCTTGTCCGACAGCATCGGCGTCAGCAGAGGGGATAACCACGCGACGAGCAACCAGCGCACGGGGAAGGAGCGGACCGCGGCCGACCACCGGAAGGCGTTCTCGGTCTACAGGGCCAACGCCGCCGGCTGGTTCCGGTCTTTCCGAGAAGAACTCATACGAGCGAACATGCTCTCACCTCGTGGCACAACCGCTCAAACGAGCGTTGTCGACACTGCTGCTCACGCCGGCGTTACTGCAGAGAAGAACACCGCGAAGAAGGTGTTGGCAATCGTTCGTGATGCGGGTGTCGACAGTCGCAGCTCGGGCGCGTCCCCGGGAGGGAGCAGGGGTGTGGCCAGGGGAGGCGTGGGTGGTGGCGGGAAGTTGAACCCCATGGTGATGAGTGTCGGAGGGGGAGGAGGGATGCTAGGGCGTGGGGGAAACACTAGGTATGTCAAATCGCGTTCAATGGTTGCACGGTGAAATTCGGCGTGGTTGTGTTATTTGTTCATACTGGCGTCCTCAATGCCGTCCAACCTCGTACGCATACGTTCCCAATCGAACCAAAAAGAGGAGCGACGCACGTTTGGCTTGTTCTCACACAAAAATATGACCGTGTTTTGCGTGTACAATAATGAGACTTTGTAGTCTTTCGACCCTACGAAAGAATTTTCCATCAAAACCAGCAAACAACGCCCCTTTGCAATAACGTTTTCCACGTTCGCATTTTCTTGTCCCCGCCTCTCGTCCACCCGTTTTGCGTGGGAACCTCGGCCGGTCACCCCTCGCGGGAACCAATGACGAAAACAGTGGCACAGACGCCTTCACCATGACAGAAGTGCACGGCTGTTTCATGGCGCTCAGTTCGGTGCTAGAAGAGCGGAAGCGGGTGATGGACCGAAGGACGGCGAGGGACAACGGCCTCATAGAAAGGGGGAACTGGGTCGGGTTGCAACGGGCGATGGAAGCGAGCAAGGTGAAGTTTGTCTACCCCACGTGCGTTCTCGGACCGAGGGGAGATGGGATCGTGCTTCCCCCAGCACCGAAAACCAACCTATCCCGCTTGTTCGTTACTCGTCGGAATTGAAGCTTATAGCAATTCGTTTGCCGGCTTACCAATGCAGCAGCACGGGCAGCAAGATGCCCACAGCACGGCGTCCTCAAAGAGTGGCAAGAGAAGGCGAAACAAGCGCACCCTCTCAGGTCGAACGCACCACACAGCAACGACGACACCGACAGCATCGGCGGATGGCTCTTCATCTCTGGGCCCGTCTTCGAGTTCCACGGCAACGGGGGGCCACCGCTACGGTGACTTGGTTCACGAAGAGCCCGACTCGGGCCTCGGGATAGTCGTTGGGGGGATGGCAGGAGAAGGAGTCCAGAACCAACAAGAGGACCGAGCCGCGGCTGGGGAGCTCACGATCGACGTTTTACCGACGTCCTCTTCGAAGCGATACCATGCCGCCAGCGTGGCACTACGAGGTACCGTCGACATCGAGGTGCGGACAAGACTAATCACAAAACATGGTTTGCTCATGTTGAGGGCAGCCCGTCTTACCCTGGTCGGGTGGCAGCGCCATGGTTACATTCTCCAGGGTAGGTTGGATGAGGCTACATGACAAACACAAGACGAAATGAAGACGAACACGCGACTCCATCGGGTGTTTGTAATTCGATGGGGCTACGGCGGAAAATGCCACCCTGCCACACGGGCGTGTGTCCTGTTGAACGTGGTTGTGTATTGATTGTGTTTTTGATTTAGGGTAGCAATATCAACTTCTCCCCACATCAATATGGTACCGAATCGAAGTCGTCCTACCGTCTCGACTCGGCACTAACACCACGAAACTGGAAAGGTGCTGCGACGTGCTCATCTAACGCTTGCGGCTTGGAAGAGGGAAAGCGTCACGGACGAACCGGGCGGCGATTTCGGCACAAGGCTGGCCCAAGCTAGGAGGACAAGCGTCAGTAGAGGCGTCATGTCCAGGGTGCCGCGCTGGTGGTGGGGCCGGGGAGGGGAGCGCGTCCTGGCCCTCATGCGGGAGCAAAGGCGAAAACTGCGCGAAAAGGGGTAAGTCCGCTCGAATCCGAATCTGGAAGGTACTGCTAAGCTTGGCTCTAGACAGCAAAGTAGTTCGACAACTACTTCGTAGTCTACGGCTTGGTACAGTGCTTTGGCGATATCATGCTGCGCCACGCCTTCTACCTGGTTCCCGGCGCCGTGCGAAGGGTTTCCTCAAGTGTGCTTGTAGCAAGACAATCTCAACGTGGACTTTGTACAATCGTTCAGAGAGCCGCAACGCGTGCTTCACGAATGCTGCAAACAAACCAAACGTCCCGGCCTTAGAATTTGATTCTTGGGAGTGCGGTTGCCCCTCTCTTACTATTAAGAGGCCATTCATGAACGACCTTGTCCGCAACGTACGACCGTTTCTTTCGTCACTCTTTGTCTCTTGTTCTTCCCCTTTGTCCCGACATCAAGAGCGATGCTAACCGCACAAGCGAAGGAGCTATCGGATCGACTTGCATCCAAGTCAGAGAAAATGAAACATGTACGTATTGCGCTAAATAGACATGTGTGCCACCACGGGAAAACTTAAACAGGCCAGGCGGACATCTATCAGGATATGTTGACCTACTCCATGTTTTGATTTCTTCGCGTGATGCCCTGGCCATACCAACCATTGCCCCAATCGCTGAGTTTCCGAACTGATGCGCCCAACGCATTCCGTGGGTAATCGTCCAAACAACCGGAAGGCGTCATGGTGAAAGCATCAATGGAGAACTAAATTTCCGCGCCCGCATAGCGCCCATCTGTGGCACCAAATTTGAAATGGTGCAATTTTCAAGGGCCTAGGAAAGCGAAGTTGGCCGTGTATGGGGCTGGTTGAGGGGCGCTTTTGGCAAGCTTTTGACGCTTGGACACGGCAGCAGGACAAGGGAACAAGAAATGATTCCTCCCACTCCCACCATCAATGTCTGATCTTTGCCGAGTGCACCATGAAGAACTGCAACAGTCCTTTGAGCTGCCAGGCCTGAGCCGCAGTCCCAAAGAAATCGAAGGAGACTAAGTTTCCAAATGTTAAGGTTTCTCGCCGCGCCTCGGTTCATTCCATATTCTGAAACTCGGTTGTGTGTTGTCTGGACGAATCCAGTCCGACAACCCCCTTGCCTCCTGTCTTGAGCACCACGTGTTTTTTTGCGTATCGTCTTTTGCCTTTCAAGTTATGGTGGTCCGCTCGACGGCTGCGTATGCTGTCTTGGAACCGCGGTAGACTACGTCTCGACCTGTCTTTCCTCGACTCCGTGCTTGTCTCCCCTCTCGCTCCTCGTTTCCTCTTCCTCCGTCTCCAGCTCAACAGCAGGGAGCACGAGGTCGGCACGACTGTCCGCGACGTCGCCATGGAGACAAGGAAGAGCGAAACACGGTTTCGAGAGGACATGGAAAGGCAAGGGGAAGTGAGAGAAATGAATCCTGAAGGGTGTTCCGTCGTATGTACGAGTGCGAATATCGCGTCCCACGCAAGGCATCTCTGTGGTGACGCCCTTGTCCAGAACTCTGTCTCCCTGGATGTGACAAGGGGGGGATCTCACCCCCCGCTGTCTCTTGCGCATCCTTATGCGGGATGCGTGTAACGTTTTCACACACTTGGATACTACAGTGAGGTATGCTCTCGAGAGTAACCTTGGCCTTGGATGTCTTCCATGCAATCCAAAACATGTGACTGAGACATATGGGCAAGGTTACAAAAAAAGACAATCATTTGCCACATCACCGTCTGTTTGCTGTGTGGGTGTTCATGCGCACTACCCATCCAAACCTGAACGGCACCAGCAACGATCTACTGGACGGGGCTCCACAGCTGAGTAGTTCGTTGAGAAAATCCGAGGATCCCATGCAAGCTTTTGGGATATCGTGCTTTACTGCCATCAACTCACCGGGGCAACTCTCATACGACTCCAACCAGATGGCAGAACAAAATCCAGCAAGCGCAAGGGAAGATCCGAGCCATCGTGAAGAAGCGAACAATCGTTGCGGAACAGGTGTGCTTTCAGACGGCTGAGCAATGATTGCACATATGAAGTCGTAGTTCGGAACGTGGACCTTTGCAGGGCTCGAGGAACCACAGGCGTTAACACCACGAGTGAGTCTCCGACCACAGATGCACTGATTGGTAGAGGGTTGAGCTCTAGCAACAACCTGGCTTTCCGGTGAACGATACCGCAAACCAGCGGAACGAAGGTTCTATGTACTAAGAATATGCAGCCCTCCAGCTTTTTGGTCTATGCTATGCTGTGAATGGAGAGTCTACCTTCGGAAACAATACCACCTGATACGAATCGAGTGCCATCGCGTGCTTCACGATATAATCGAAAGGCATACAATTTTTCGCCGTTGGTCATTGTTATTTGGCAAGCTAAAGCGTGCTTCAACATTGTCCTCCCTCTTGATATCATAGACAGCCGAGATGGAACATTTGCTTGCTAATTGGGACAACCGGGAGATACCGACTGCATCGGAGCGTGCCAAAAGGAAGAAGGTGCGGTTCTTCAGCAATTCGTCGGAAGAAAAGTGTATGACTTAGCCACCGTCATACCCTCGCTGCTCAGTAATAAAGTGCCATCGAGGCACACAGGACGAAGGCAACGTGTGCCGGACACGGATGAAATCGATCTCGGCGCGGCATCATGGCCTGTAATTGCCAGCAACACTATGTAGATCATGTTCTTCTCCTCAGCACCATTGGGTTGAGAAGACGTACGCCATACGTTCCATTCTCCGTTTTCGGCGAGGTTCGAACGAAGAACCTTACAGAAATACCAATGGTATCAATAGTCGAACCATACTTCAACGGTGTGCAGTACGACGTCGGTGGTTGCATCACATTTCGTATAAGGCGGGCGATCGCTTTGGACTTCTTCTGTCTGTGTACACCTCCGCAATGCTTTGCTTCGTGTTTTTCTCCGGCAACAAACGCCCAAGGACAAGGAGGAGGAGGTAACCCCAGACACGCTTCGAAGAGACATTGATGCCAAGGTGGGTGGTCATCACGTTATGCCGCTGTGCATGGTCAGGCTCTAATGTGCCCACCGTTGCATCGTTTGAAATGGCCTTCATGAACCAAGGGGGCATCGTTCAGGGGCGTTGTGGAGCTCGCTGAACCACGCCTACATATGGTTTCGACAATCTACAGTAGTTTGTTGACCACAGAGAAACGGGGCTGTAGTGATATTGCGTTGGAATCCTGGTCATAAGGTAGCTCTGTACCGCAACTCCCTTGGCAATGGACACCAGCTAAACAACCTACGGCTTTCGGCTTTGAATGCTCATGTCTTGTCTCTTTGTAGCGCGCCTTGACAATCAGCCTATCGGCCAAGGAGAAGCAGTGCGTCAACAACATCGAAAGCGCTAAGGTGCAGGTGGAGGAGAGCCGAGTGTATCTCGTGCGGATACAGGTGATTGGGCCCGGATCGGTGTGCTCATTCGTGCTATTACACAGTTATACCCCCCACGAGAGGCATTCATCTAGACTATTGTACATCTAGAACCGCCCTTGAGTAAAGCAAGGTGGCTTCCAAGAGTGCAAACGCGCGCTTTTTCCACCATGAACTCACGAGGTCTACTGAATGAACCTTGCATATCGTATGTCTGACAGGCCCACATGGGGTCGAGGTTTCTCGGCCTGGTAATTCATCACAGGTGTTGATGAGTCGCGCAGGGTATTCATTCACAGATCACAGGCTTATCGATCAGTTGTCCGGGCGAGCACTGTGTCCTTCGTACCGGACCAACATTGTGCCGTACCGGCGCCGACGAAAGACGCTCAAGAAAGGAGTGCTTCGCGGGAAAATCTATTGACGACTTTACATGTAGCAAACACGTACACCTTTTTGCCTGACTGTAGTGGACAATCTGTCGCTGATGAAGACCGGACGACTTCACGGAAAAAAGCGTTGCTGGCGATACGTACCATTCATACGTGCTGCCTTGTGCGCGCGCCTGAATCAACTTCAACAGTCCATCTTGTCGAAATACGCGAGCTACAACATGGGAAAGATGGACGCGCTCGAGAGAGAATTTCAGGAGTGCTCCCGGCAACAAGAGAACACCAGGGCTCGACAAACAACTGTTGGAACGTGAGAGCTCACATTTGCATATTTTGATCCAAATGCTGGCAATTGTCCTTGATATTGTATACTGTTCCCAAAACTACATCAATGAGTCGTTCGACATTGTTTTTGTTGTTTCGCCTACTCGGGACAAAATGTCTTTCACCCAATCTTGGAGAGATCGACAGCCTAACAGTCCACTATCTTCTTGATCAGCGCAATGTTTTGTCCGGTCGACCCCGGGGTGAGCATTATTTTCCCGAGCGCCTGCCATCCAATGTCGACAACAAATCTAAACTTGTGCCTCCTGTTTCACAAGTACCCGCTATATTTTCCAGGCGGTTGGACGAACTCACCGACTCACCGAAGGAATCTTCACCCTCGTCGCAGCTCATTCGATTAGTGCAAGACGAGCATTCCTCTACCAAACTTGTAGACCCATCGCTCCCGACTACCATATTATTCACACATCAGGCAACTCAAATCTCTCTTCAAGCGTCTGGAGGAGCTCGAGGATGCCATAGCCATCCTGAGGCCGTTATCCACCCGCACGAAGTCCGACGGCCCGTCCCTGCGGAGCGACGATGAAGCAAAGCGGGATCAGAACCAACCTTCGACACATGAAGGGGGTAGACGCTCCACCAGCCGCCGAGGGAGCGGAGGCAGTGGCGTTGACTATGAACAGGCCGAACAATCGCAGACGAAGCGAAAACGAAGCTCCGACGAAAGCGGGATCGAACTCGGCACAGATCGCTGCAAACGTCAGCTTCAATCACTGGATAACTCTTGTTGTGTCGACAACGATGCCGACATCAGCAGCAAAAGCACAGGAAGCGCCAAACCGCGGTTTAGGTCAAGTGAGGGGTCGAGTGGGTCGCCAAGCCAGGCAAACGCAGCGCACAGGGCGATGGCCTCCTTGCTCGCCCTTATAGAAGAAAACACTGCAAAGGTGGACACTGACTTGGTCTCGCTGGAGAGCAACGAGTCTGCCTCCACCCCGTTGTGAGTGCGAATAGTAACGAGTGACTGGAGCCCCGACCAAACCCCTCCAGTGGCGGGTCCAGTTTAGTGAGCCCTCTAGGGTCAGGAGGGGAAAACCTCGGCGAGCAGTGTCTGCCACTGATTCACAATATTTCCGTTGCTGCAACCTCCAGCAGGTAGACTACGCTCCCAACGAAACTGTGAGCTTTTGCCAGTGACACTGCTTGCACAACGAACGTTCTACTGTTGAAAGGAGAAATAAGAATTACACTTGAACATAGAAAAAGTATCCACCCCCTCATTTAGCTGGAGGTCGACACAAGTGTGTCCAAGATTGGCAAGAAAAGCACACGGCGTCGTATCCGAAACAACTCGATGCGATTAAACTTGTTGTTCATCTGTCGCATTCCAGGGAGGACTGTGCATTCATCGAAAACTAGCCCTGAAACCCGTCCCGAATCAAACTGGTGCCCTTCGAATAGTGTGAAAAACTCACGACTTCAGCGTCCATTCAAACATTGCAGGACCAGGAAGGGGAAAAAGCGCCATCCGAAGCGACTAAAGCCCGTGGGCAGCACCAAAACTCACACTGCGGCCACATCGAAGCCAGGTTGGTCAACAACGTAAAATATTGGTGGTTTGGGCGTGTATTCTCCGGGTGTGTTCTGACGATCAGTGGTTGTGACTTGTTACAAAATATTGGTCGAGTTTTGCCTGACAAGAGTGTGTCGGTTCATCTTTGCGTTTTCACACCCCATCCTCCTGGCAGGTACCCCTAACTCCAAGGAAATTCCACACCCCATTACGATCCCAACCCCCTCGGCGGGGGAGGTGGTGCCAGGAGCCCCCACATCCCCTGCACCGTGGCCTGCCGAAGGGGAAGCTGCAGGGTCGTTGTCTGCACGGCTACACCCTGCTGTCGATCCATCCGTGTCGTCGGCATCCCCCACCATGGCAGTGAAGTCGTCATTGCCCGAACGCCGGGAGAACACCCAACAGCTACCGAGCCAGCAGCGGCAGCAGCGAAAACGGCAGCAACAAGGTTCTCCAGGAAGAAAGAAAAAGGTTACGGCGAAGAAAAAGAAAGCGTCTCCTCGAAACGGGCGCAAGGTCGCCAAAACGGTCGCCATTGGCACCAACCGTAAGGCTATTAAAGAAGGGCGGGGGGGGATTGTGGCAGTGGCGTTAATGGAGGCTGTCGGGGACCAAGAGCAAACAGAGCAAACAGAGCAAAATGCCGGCGAAAATGCAACCGTGGTGGAGGGGGTGACGGAGTTGGCGAAAGAGTCGATGATGGGTCTGACGAGGGCGGAGCACGAGGAAGAGCTCCGGCAGGCGAAGGAGGCCAGAGATCTCGCAGAGGAAGCGGAGTGCCGGAGAATTTGGTAAGCACCGACATGTCTCAAGCAGTGCGCGAAGGAAGGGTATACACTGCGACAAAACACGACATTGTAGCATCTGATGTTGCATGAAAGGTCGCGGAAACAGCGTAGAGCGCACCCATGGAAGATTGGAATCCGAGAGGAGAGTGAGAAGTAGTAGTGACGAACATGGACGGCGACAACGCACAAGGTGATAGGATAGCGTAACGGAAATGCACATGTTACACAGTTCTTCTGAATACAGCAAGTGTTTTTAAATGATGAACGGCACAACCCCTCGGTAACCTAACACGTTAGGTCCAGTACACCAAGCTTTTCCGTTTTCAGGCGGATGATGCAAAACGTTGCAGAGTAAGGTTTTAATGAATGTTCCGACAGGGGTGAGGAGGATGCTGAGGAGCAAGAAGCATGGGGCGCTACACGAGGGGCAGAGGATGTCCTGAGGATTGACCCGGAGCTGAGCAAGGAAGAGGTCGTGAGACTCCTCGCCACGCAGTATGAGCAAGCGTTGAACCAGGTGATCGATAGCAGTGCCACGGTGTCTCGTCGAGTAAAGCATCCTTTCAGCTTCCCCCTAAGCTATTGTGTTTTGCCGCCGAAATTAACATGGCCCACAACATACGTGTTCGTAGCGTGTACCGCTCTACTTGGGTACCAAGAACAGAAACCTGTTCATTTTTCTCCCAACGATCCTGCACTAACAGACGTTTCAGCCAGAAAGGCGGGAAGCCATCGCGAATCGTATTGCCCTCGTAGAGGCAGAGCAACGGGAGAAAGAGCGAAAAGCGGGGAAAGCAAAGCTGGCAGCAGAGAGCGAACCTGAGGTAATCCCAACGTTAAACACTCTGATTAATGTCGTTTTAGGGTATTTGAAGTTCTAGGAGGGAAGAGCAGATGTTGACTGTGAGCGATTCCTGGACGCTTATCAGGAACAACAGCAAACGCACTACCACAAGTGTGGAGTCTAGGCATGGAAATCCTCTACTCGTGGTGGCGGCAACTTTGATCAAATTATTGATGGCGAAGAAACCCTCTTGTTGAATGTAGCATACCCGGTAGAGAACATTTCGCAACTCGACGTTTCGGCAACGGAGAGTGCGTCTATGAGGCCCCTGGTTGAATATACTCTATTCTGACTGGCATCACAATCAATGCGGCCGTTGCTCACGTGTGAGAGGAAGCGGGCAGGGGGAAGTGCAGCAATTGGAATACGCGCTCGAGAATGAACATCTCGACGACGTATTCGTAGGTCCGAGGCTACCTTGCAGGTGGTCGTTCATACGCCCGAAATCTACTGAAATATCAAAGACTGAATTCATTCGAAACCACGCAGAAGAATGAATCCGAGCCAAAGACCAAAACTGACCAAGACGGGGAAGCACCGACGGAAGAAAAGGCGGGAGACATTGGACACCTATTGAATGACCCTGGGTTGGGGCTGACCCGTCAAGAGATCGATGCTCTCTTCGACCTGGTCGATGGCCATGATGAACCGGCTGGTGGGCACCTGGGTTCTGAGGGTGGCGCTGAGAGTGACGCTGCCGCACGGAGACAACGCCTCGCTACTCGCGGGCTGCTCCGGTTCTTACAGAGGAGGGGGTTGCGACAACGTGAGCGGGCGTTGTCGGCGGTAATGTGTTCGGACCTAGCCCAAACAACGACGCTTGCTTGCACAGGGAACACGCAGAATTTGACACGAGCCTGTGACGTGCCACATCTTTGAGAACATGATGGCTTTGTGGTGCATGTCACAGACGTTATTAGCTTCTCCGGAGACACTTGACTGACAGTAGTCCCGATTTGTTCCGCCTGTTCTCTGCTCTTTGCGTGGAATCACCCGTTGGCCGTCCTCTTGGCTGCTGGGACGTGATGATTGGAACATGATCGGAAATATCATCGACAATAATAGCTTCGATGGAGCCACTTGAGGCTCCGATTGATGTGCTCAGCAACAACCCGAAGGCCCGGCCGCATCTAAAGCCAGAGCTAGAGAATTATATCTCCCTTAACTTCGTGGAGGGCGGTGTCACGGGAAACAAAAACGACGACGAAGAACCCTCCGCTGCTTCAAGCAGAACACTGTCGGGGGGCCGAGACAACGGCCAAGACCGTGGCGATGGGGGCGGTGGAGCCGGTGTGAACGATGGCAGTGATGGCAACCAAGAAGAAGACGGTGCTCTTTGGCGGGGTAGCACGGGCGTCTACACCGGTACAAAGACACCCAATGGGACCGCAGACAGTCCGCCCGCACCATCTTTGGAACCAGGCAGCACCACAGATCCTTCCGGGACAAGCAATAAAGCAGTAGCACAGGACGCGGACGAATGCAGTGATAGTGAAGAGATGCTTCTGTACCCACGAACACTCGGTTCTTCCGTAAGCGTGCTCGACGAGAAGGACGCGGTTCGTCGGACCGGAGGGGCGAGGTTTACGGGGGAAGACCCAATACGCGGTCGGCTTCGCGCAACCGACCCATTCTTGTGGATGGGTCGCCTGCACGCCGGGGCGACGGCGATTTCTGGCCTCATCGATCAGGCCAAAGGCGCTCTGGACGGCCTCGATGGTGGCGGCAGTGATGGTGATTCTGTCACTAGTAGAGGAGGAGGAGGAGGAGGAGAACGAAGCAGCAGCGACAATCGGCGAGTGGAGGGCCTTGTCGACTGGGGGGAGGGCGTGGCGGGCCCAACATTAGCGGGTGGTGAGAATACGTCAAAGCAGTGGATGAAAGGAGGGGCGGCGGGGGAGCAGAAGGTGGACGAGGGTTGGCAGACGGTGGGAGAAGACGATGGGCGGGCGGGGGGTCATAACGGCGAAGATGAGCATGGCAGTGATGGGAAAACGCATGTGACACACACGTCGAGCGGCAGCAATTCAGCCGTCGAGCACATAAGCAGCACCATGAGCGCGTACTCGCAAGCGATGGAGGCGAACAGAATCATCGCCGGCGGTGTGGTACTCGAGGGGGAACAGGAGGAAGACCATGAGAATGACGGAGATGTAAGTGAACACATCAGATTGCATTTTACTTTGGAACCAGAAAATTCCGGCCGAAATGCGGGTCGCTTCACGAATTCGTGGTACACACGGCACCATGTTTAACGGGGAACTAAGAGTTGGTGAAACAGGGGAAAAGGCGTGGGGTCGGGTGGTCGTGCCTCGCGCAGAGTGTCTGTAGTATGAGAGGCGTTATATCGGTCATTGGTTGTGTCGGTAAATTGAAATGGGTGGTTCAGTTACGGTCGGACTCTGTACAAATAGAAGATTGAAAATATCTTTGAACATGTTTGAGGGGGGTGAAAACCGACCTCTTCGCTCATGCTCGTGCGATCCATTGACGATTGTTTGATCGCTCCGTTGTCACGGACATTGGAATCTCCCCCCCGCATTAATGATGGCACACACACCTTCACGAGCAAGCTAGTACTAGTAACTATCCGGAGGAGACCAGTCTTTCGTGTACGCGCAAACGTCTGGATGATATGGGGTTTTGCTTGTTGCCACGTCTCCGTTAACAATTTTCCTCTGGCCCTCGGTTAGTTGTATCCTCTAGTCAACCGAAAGCCTTCAGCTCTATCCTCACGAAATGAAACCTGTCCCAAACGATCGTGGATACCTCCTCCAGGAGACCCAAGACCACCCCAGCAGCAGCAAAGGCAAAGAATTATTCGGCCTACGGGACATGCGCAAACGGCCTGCTGGCAGTGGGCCTTGCCCTATGCGCACTTCTCCTGTGAATGCGAGATCGGCTGCCCTTGGTAGTTTGGCCAAGCTCGGCAAAATTGACACTGGGTTGGGCAGGCCAAAGAATACGCTCCCAGTGGGAAGCAGAACCTTCGACATAGTGAGTAGCAGCAGCGGCGGCAACGATCCGACTACTTCGTGGGAAGCCACTCAGGTGCGTAGATCGTGTTCGCTCGATAGGAACGTACTGTCGGCGATAATAGTTATCCTTGTAGACGGCTTGGAAAACACATGTGCTCACGGGGATATAATTTTTATTCTATGGGACGAATAGTTGGCCCAGGAGACGTAGGACTGTACTGCCGCGAAGCTCGGTATTAGCACCTGATGCAGCTTCGCAGAGCCCAACAACGGTAGGATGTTGCAGGCGCCCAAAGCCAAAAGGAAACCGAACGGCAAAAGGAAACAGGAAACGGTATGGAGAATTACACATCCACGTAGTAGGGAACTGGATCAGATCCATAGGCCGTAGATCTCCTTCATGTGCATATAGCTATCGCGGACGTCTTCCATCTGCCGAACTCACGTTAAAGCAGGCAACATACTCTACTAGGGGAGAGGAATGGGGAGAGGACGAATCTCAAGACATCCGTTTCGACGACATCGTGTCTAGTATCATCCGAGAGGTCCCTTCGAGGGCACCGCCGACGCCGAGAAGTGTGAGTGATGCCAACCGTTGATGTTGAATAGGTTGTCGTCGTTGCTCATGTGTGTCGCTCTTGCTTGTATTGCACGCCCTGCACGACGCCTTGTTTCATTCAAGCTTTCTCTTCCGACCGGCCGCGACGTGTTGTTGACCTGAACATATGTAGTATTACAATCATCAGATTTATTCAGGATAGCAGAACCCACGATGTGCTTACTCAAGAACTGGCATGTATCTTCACGTCCTCGGTATTGATTTCCTACGGACCGCTTCACATGTGCCGTGCTTGCCATTTGCGTCCATGGGGGGTATGCTCAGGTAATGACATGGTTTAACAGATACGTCACCTGCAAGCACTGCTTTGAATGCTCCAACCACAGCTCGTGTTGCCGCCTCCTTGGTATGTTTCTCTCCGGTGCACGTCAACGGCCAGCCCGAAGGCGTGGGCGGCACGGGCGGACATGAAGCAGTGAGACCACCGTGGTCTGCGCAAGAACGGACATCGCCGACGCGAAGACAGAGGTTAAGACTGCGCTTTAGAGGAATGTAATATTTGCCACCAGCCTGAAGTACACATAATTTTAGCAGCTCTGAAATTCTGCCGGGTTCTGATGCAACCTTACTACTTCTTAGCCTAGGCCGTTCGAGACTCCCACGGCTGGTTACCCGCCCTCTCTCCTTCCACATGACCCGTATGGCAAGCGGCGGTGAGCCCCACCAATGCGATCCTTTTCTCCGCCGCCATCGGTCGAAATCTTGCTTGATATGTGCTTATATCCCAATTAGGGATGGTGCAAGCTGGGGGCCAGTCGAAGAGCAGGGGCGACGGCCTCGGTCAACTCCTGCCGGGTTCCGTGCAAGGGCAGAGGCCGCGGCGACTGTTCTCGATCGACGGCCTCCTTGGTCCCTCCCATTGGATAGCGTGTTCGCCCCTCGCGTAAAAGGAGCCGTACAGGTGATTCACTCTGAAGTGATCCACTTCGAGTAGGGATGTGAATTGTCGGCTACGTTGCCCCTAGCCAGGCTAGCAACGTTTTCCGGCTAGCAGTCATGATGCTTAGGTTTTCGCCGCGGTTAGTGAAGAATTGGGAAAGTATTCGCTCATTCCAATAAAAAAATTTCACGAGCAAAGACATGCGCATCCTTTCAAACCTCCCGGTGCCACGGCACGACATACAGCAGAAGACAACCGTAGTTCTCGCTCCGACGCCGACACTGCACGAGTTTGGTGCCAGACCATCTAACGAATAGAACAGTTGGATGATTGTGATTCTCCGTGTCTCGATCGTGTCTGGATTAAAACGCAGCCATCGGTCTTGATGGCGCCGGCCCGCCGTCGATTCAGCGATGCAGACGGTTCGGTCGGCGGCGGTATCAGCCACCCGCCTCCCCGACAAGGGATTCCACCGCGCAGCAGGAACCTTGTCGTCCGCGGGGCGTCCGCCCTCCGATGGCAGCGACGAATCACGACAGCCCCTTCGGATATGTCTTGTGGAATAGTGCCCTTCGAAATGTCACGAAGAATGTCAAGCGGGGAGGCAGGGGCGGCGGGAAGTGCGGGCGCTGCGGTGACGCTGCAAGACCATGATCCATCGGCAGAAGAATCGCCCCACAGCATGCGCAGGTATCTACAGTAGATATTCAGATGGGCGAATCGTGACGGACCATTCACCTACCGACGAACATTGATATTAACATCAGGCCTCGAACGGGTAGTGAGATCATAACCAGCTGATTTTAACCTTCTCTACACTATGACGGATATCATTCCAATAGAAACTCCGCTCGGTGTACTCATTACCTAGCCTTATTTTTGTATCAAACGCAAACCTCAAGCCAGGAAGGAATGAGGGCGTGAAAGCCCGCAAGCCCCGAAACTACACATGTCAAAAATTCTTCGCGCGCCCGACACATTCAATGTATGCTTGCACACACCAGATCCCACTCGGCCTCGGAGGTGTTGCTCCAGTGCGGCCTCCTCCAAGAAGAGCCGCCTGTGGACAAACCTCCGGCCATGGCCGACGGAATCTGGAGCTGGGGTTGGCATAACGACGGTGGCCAAGAGACCCTCCCGCCGACAGCTGCTTCCGAAGATTTATTCACGCCTCTGGTGACTCCGGAGGTAATTTCGGGAGTGTGAGCGTGAGAGTGCATCCGCTCAACCTTAGAAGCTAAAACACTTGATGGAACGAAATTGGAACGACTCCCGCCGAACAGCAAGGGACTTTCTTGAGCAACTGCCGGTAGGAAGCAACGTACAGAGATGCCGCCGTCGTCTTGGGATGTTTCGGCAACTGGTTCACTCTTGGGTGAGGTACATCGCTCATTTTCACTAGAGAGGAGGAATCCCCCTCCTGTAGCGTGTGCAGTCGTTGGTGATATCTGTGGCAGCGAGTAATTCCCAACTGTACGTAGCGCTTGGCGGCAATGCCCTCCCCCACACCCTTCGTTCCATTCATCGCACCGCAGATATGCAAACGTAGCACGCGAACTGGTCTCGGAGGCACGTCTCCACTCCGCAGTACGCGCAACAATGGTGGTGCCTCTCTCTTTGGGGGGAGTCGGTCGGGCACTAGAGCCCCTTCAGGTGTGCCGTATAGCCGAACGCACTCCCACGCCACTCAAGGAAGCAAAGTCCGCCCGAAACGCGCCTCCTTCTCGCACGACGAGGGTGGCGAAACCCGACCATGGACCACGGGTGATTTCAACGAGGAGGAATCGTTCGCAGTCGGCAACGCGGCGGATGACGGGAATGGGCAGGGCACAGGCGGTCTCCTACGTAGGGCTATCTCAGCCGAAGACCCCTTCCTATCGCCACACCTGGCCAACAACGATGACCTACTAACGCAGGCAGAAACCCCGGTCGAAGTTGCTGCCCAACCTACGGCTGATGACGGGTCTGCTCCTGGCGGTGGCGAAAGCATTGAAAAAATTGATGCGGACAGCGTTGGGCTGTTTGCTGGCGACAAACAAGCAGCGGGAGGGCAGGGCGGCGTTGAGGGTGCTACCGACGACGGCATCAACAACGAAGAGGTGGAACTTCCGGGGGACCTACCTCAGCAGATGCCCCGAAGAGTCAGCTTTGCAGACGAGCAAGACCCAGGCCTCCTGGCCGACGGCAGAAACAGCAGCGGACAACGCAGCGGTCGACAACGGGAGGGATGGGGCGCTCAGCGGCGCCGAATGTCCAGTCTCATCGGCACCAGCAACGGCTACCTGGAGAGCGACGGCAGCATCAACGGCCAACTGTTTGACATAAACGCAAGGCGGAAGAGCGACCTTGAGCGCTGCCAGAGAGCGATGGAGATCGCGAGGGCCGCCCACGAGCTCTTATTTACTGACACCCGTCCGGACGGGCTTCGCCCCATCACGGGGACCCCGATGACTGACGGCAGAGACATACAAGGAATGGGAGGGTTGTATGTCGGCCTCGCTGGACTCAAGGGCTTCGATTTGTCGTTTGTCGGCGCGATTTCCTCGAGCAAGAGTGGATGCCGACGAAACTTGGGCTCGGCGTCGTCACGCCTCGTGGCGAACAGAAGTCTTTCGGGTTCTGCAGCTATCGTCGCCGCCGCCAATAACACCGAAGACTCTTCGGTGGTGGACAGGAATCGTTGTCCATCTCCTAACGTCGTCCCAGGGGCATCAGTGGGCGCCTCTTGGATTCCGAAGGGGGGGCTCTTGGATCGACAGCCGGGGTCTTTGATGGCCAGGCCTCCCGCCTCTCCGGACGCCGCCCCTTCTTCCGAGGCAGCTCACTCCTCACCAGCAAGAGGAAGCAGTCCAAGTGCCATGGCCGATGTGCAACACGGCGGCGCGCGCCTGAGGTCAAGCGGCGGCGTCACTGGCGACCCGAAAGTCACAACGAACGGTAGTGGCTGCTCTCCCAATGCAGCCTCTTCTTCAGCCGTTCAGCAAGGGTCGCCGCCAGCGAAGAGAAGTGCCAGTGCTCCAGGGCGTGGGCCGTCCAGCGCAGCAGGTCTTTTGCCGGCGGACATGCTCGACATCCGAAGCATCGGGTCGGGGAGTGACAAATCTGACGGGTCAAGGCGAAAAACAAACGAAGGGGAGAGCGAGAACCTGTGCGTAAATCGAAGACTTGGTGCGAAGGGCGAGACAAGCGAGGCCCCGAAAAACGAAGACGAGAACAGTGAGAATGATTGGAAATCGGAGGCTGGTATCCAGGAAGCCCCGCCGAGTACAGCGCTTGTATCGAACGCAGCAAACGCGATGGCGTCGCTGTTTGCCCCAAAGGCAGCCGTGCTCTGGTCTGCGAGAGACTTGGGCGTGGAGAAGCTCGTGGTTTCTGCCGCCGGCGACCAGCAGGTACAAGACTGGCGTTTTGTAGTTCCTGAAACGGCCTTGTTCATGACATGTTGTTCATGACATGACGGGGAGAGATTTCCGTCAAGCAATCGTTGCTTTTTCTTCGAACATCCTGGTGTTCATGTTGGCCGTTGAACAGCTTTCGTCCATCTCGCGCGTGCGTGTAATCCCCATGGGTGTGCATGTAGGCGCATCGACGTCCTACGAGCCGCAACTACACTTCACGGGCGCTCCTCACGGCGTACAAACAGGCTAGGCCCGTTTTCGAGGTAAGGGCTCTACAGTATGGATGTTGAGGGTGTCTAAACAAGAGAAACGGGGAAGGCAAGGAAGGACCGCCCACCTAGGGAGGCATCGAATATGGCAGAAGATTCAATAACTAAATTCTCCGTACAACGTAGATATTGGGTGCGATTCGGTTGTCGGTGGCTGGCTACACATGGAACGTGCCGTTAACGGTCATGCCTTCAGAAAGGGTGGCCGTGTTCATGGATCTCTGCTCTTGGCGCTAGAGCCAATATCCAAGTCGAGGGTGGCGCAACTTTCTAGCGTAGGTCTGCCGCCAGTATCGAACGCACCGTTCAATGAAAGCCAGCGAGAGTTGGGCAATGGTGGGGTTCGGGGTTCCGCATGTTAACGGCACGCTCAATTGTAACAAATATTCGGTGGTCCAGGTGGAAGCCTCGAGTTGGCGTAAGCGCGAAGGAGCGGTGGCCGGTGTCGACTACCCTCTACAGCCCCCCGCCGGCTGGGGAGGGGTAAGCTCGAATCCTCGTTCAGCAGGAAGCAAATCAGCCGTCGCCTTGTCCGACGAGGACAGGCAGGCGGAGGGGAAAGCTTTCGAGCGGCGACTGGTTTCTCCCGCCGAGGTGAAGGCTTTCCGCGAAGTTGTGATATCACGGCGTGCTAACAACCGGGCGCAGGGCTCCGGTGGAGGAAGGGGGCAGGGATTCTCGTTGGGTTCCCCGCCGTTTTCTTCAGACTGCAGCGAATCGACGTCAAGAGGGGGGGTGTTGGAGGACAACGGCTCGTTGATGAGCTCGATCGCCGACACGAGTTCGGAGGGGTCTTTTTTCCAGGAAGAACTCCGTTCAAAGGGCTGGCGTAAGATGCCCGGGGGGGGGTCTGCCAACGCCCCCAAAACGTGGTCGAAAGGAGTCGAACAACACAGGCAGCAGAATCGGATCCCCTCCGGAGGGCTTGTGGCGGCGATCGACAACGACCGGGATACCGAGAGCGTCCGGTCGACATCCGCATCGTCCACGGAAGGGACTATGACGCCGACGACCACGCCTGACCTCCGCCTGATTCAGCAGGACAACGACCGCCACCTTCTCCATGCCTCGGGGGGAATCCGCTCCGGCGGGGAATCACAGCCATCTGTTCTGAGCAACGTGTTGGCCCCGCCGAAAGAAAGCCCACTTGCTCCTTCTTCCGGCCTAGGCTTGGATTCGGGTCCGGCCGTAAACACGGAGAGTGCGTTCCGCTTGAGCTGCGAGGCTGACGCTGATGACGTGTTGAGGGCGATGGTGCGACTAAGCATGGCATCTACGCCAACCGGAGCTGGAAGCCTCGATGCTACAAGGCAGAGCCCGCAAGGCTACCACGGTGGCGATGCCTCGGCCAGAGCAGGGGTGGACGAACGTGCGGCGCGTAGACGTCGGGGCAACGGAGCAGCAGCACCACAAGTACCAACCAGATACTTGTTGCCTGCAGAAGGAAGCAGCAGCACGGGTATCTGCAGAGGGAGCACCCCAGGTATCAAGAGCGGACACCTTGGCAACAGGAAACCCCCCTACGTTAACGAGACCGCGTGTCCCCCCGACGAAAAGGACAACGTTCTCGACATTGAGGGACGGATGTTGCGGTCGGTGGGAGGCGCACGAAGCGCCGGGCACCCATCGCAATGGCGAAACGAACGGCTGGCCAATACACCCGACACAAGACGCAGCACCAAGAGAGATTTTTCGGGAAGGAGTACAGCTCCACAACACGGGCAGCGGCCGAACCATCGCGGCACGGTAGCGGCTGCAGCTGCCGGCCGGGCGCAGCTTGTGCTGTCTGAGAGCGAGAGCGCCCCACCAGCGACCTCTCAGAATAGGTCGTCGCCGTCAGCGTTGTTTCAGGATGATAGCGGGCGCCGTGGCGGCAGGGGCAACGGAGGCGACGGGCCCGGAGGAATGGCCGCTCTTGAGTCAGCCTTAAGGGCCCTATCGGCCACCGCCTCGTCGACTAGCGGAGCGTCGCGGCAGCTCTCTTCTTCTTCGGCGATTTTCAATCGTAAGTCTGCTGCACGTGATGCTGGGGACAGCACGAGCGACGATCGTGGGCGAGGCTCTTCTTCACAGTCGCGTGTGCCAATCGTCGGTGTGGGTTATCGCGGCTCGAAGCGGGAGAAACCTTCCGTGGGCGGCACCGATGGCACTATACGTTTTGGCGTTGGGCAGAACGAAGGGGGCGTCGGCGCCAAGACAAGAAGCGAAGGAGCACTCGATGATGGCTC
Source organism: Ectocarpus siliculosus (assembly GCA_000310025.1). Lineage (NCBI taxonomy): Eukaryota > Phaeophyceae > Ectocarpales > Ectocarpaceae > Ectocarpus > Ectocarpus siliculosus. Next base: position 2,849,844 of record FN649739.1, on the reverse strand, counting down.
CAGTACATTCATCGGACCAACAGACCCCGAAGCTTCGGTGACGCAGAGTTCCTGCCTAACCTTCGGCGAAGGTGGTGGTGGTGGTGGGTCCATGGCATGCGATAACGACCACGGCTATTGCGACGAGAGTGACGACAAGACGACCGGCGACCAGATGTCGATGATCATAGCAAGGGTCACCAGGGACGCAGCGGCGTCTGTTTTGTCTGCGGAGGGAATAATCACGACAGAGGCTTCTCTGGTGACGGAAGAAGCCGAACGACTACTTCCACCAGCAGTTGCGCAGAAAGGGGCTGACACTGCCGCCGCCGCTGCTGCTGCCGAGGAATCCTCACGGTTGTCACCAATGGCGACAGAGAGTGAGCACCTGAATCAAGCACCGCCTAGGGGCGATACCACGAAGGTGGGAAGGGAACAAGTCAACAAGGGGCCAAAGAGCAGAGGCAAAATCACCATGACCGGTTCACACACCAAATCAAACGAGAGGAAGACGAAGCCAGCCTCGAAGCCTCACGCTTCTAGGCCAGAAGTCGAGGGAAGGAGTGGTCGCGGTGGGGTTAGCGGCGACAAGAACGCTTCTGCCTCCGTCGGGTCTTCGTCGGCCACAGCGAAGCTTAAGCCCGAGCAGGAAGCTCCGAAAGGCAGCACATCAAGCTTGCGTCGTAGCAAGGAAAAAGGTCCTGCCTCGGTAAGAGGCAACGCTGGCGAAGAGATGCTTGCCTCGGGTGCCACCGATAGTGCCGTCACCGCAGGGTCTCCGGTCGACAGGAGTCAGGGTAGAGGCAGAGGTCCAGAGGAAGCCAGTCCCGCAGACAGCAACGCCCTGGCACAGGCTGAGGTTGCGAACAAGAGAGAGACTGGGATTGTTCGAGAGGCCCAGACAACAAAGTCTCCCTTGTGCCAGGTGGACACGTCCGGCATGCCTTCAGGAGCCCAGACGACGATCGAGACAAAAGGGAACTCGCGCAGCAACGTAAGGCGCTCGCAGAGAGGCCAGGATAGCTCCCGTGGAAACAGAAGCACCAACGCCGGACGGGCCGCATCAAGCGGAGGCGGTAGCCCAAGCAGCCAGGGGAGTAGCGTCGTAAGCCGCGGCAGTACTCGAAGCGGAAGCCATGCCAGAGGCACAGAGGCGACGGGGAGCACGGGGAGCACGGGGAGCCGAATAAATAGCAGGAACGCCAGCGGCCCGACCTCTCGGAAAGATATCCGGAAGGGGGGCGCAACAGATGCTGCCGCTAGCAAGAAAGTATCCCTTCCTGCCCTGGCTAAATCAGAGACGACGAAGACCGTCCAGGATGGTGCCCAACAGCAACGGCAGCAGGACGGCTCTGTCGCCGAGAGAGTTCAGGCCAGCAGAGGTACGGAGGGTTCAGAAACTGCCGACGTTCACAAGCAACTTCCGCGGATTAGCAGCGGCGCTGCCGCCGGCGGCGGGCGCGTCAAGACTTCAAGTTCCGCAGCGGGGAAGACTCTTCACAAGGCAATAACGGTGCACAAGAGACCCACGAGGGTGGAGAACGAAGACCTGTTCACAACGACGGAAGCGTTGACGACGCACCACCTCACGGTAGAGGAGCTCTTGAAGGTAGACCCGGTCGTGTCGCCATTGGTGTTCTTGAATGCACAATCTACAACAGCGCGGGCCCGCTCGTACGGGACCACCGGTAACGATCAATAATTGCAGCTTGCATCCTACTTGCCCCGTCGAGAATTCGAGTCGAGTGAAAGGACAGACATTCTGCGCCAGCCGATATTCAGTTGTTGTTGGTGCCCTGATCGCATGAATGTTTGCGTGAATACATGTACCTGCTTTTTGTTTTGTTCAGGGCGGCTATGATGAGCTCCTGGACGATAGCGACGGCGACGAAGAAACCGCTAGCCATCGGGTTCGAACGCGAAAGGTACGATGAGCAGAGTTTCCAGCCCCACTGCCCTTGAACCCAAGCAACACTGTCCCAGGCCCTCTTTTGTGTTAAACCCGCAGAAGCCTAACGAGTTCGCCGGCGAAATACATGGTTCGCCAGAATGATCAACCCGGCCCAAACGATTTCAGTCCACACATCATTTGGAGAAACGTCCACACGCTCGCACTTTCTTTGAGGTGCTATTTTTCACCCCACATGTCATTGCGGGGTTGAAACGAGTAGGAGTCATCAGTCGTTCCCCTGAAGAACGAAGCAACACCCTCCATCATTTGGAACATAACCGTTAAAAAAATGTACAAGCAACGGATATTGACGTGTGTCGGCCTGTGTCGTAGAAGCCCGGTACAGACCTACGCTGGGTGAATTAAATTTGATTCGCCGAGGCTCCAAATTACAGGCAGCTGCACGGGCACCTGCGGATATTGTGCACCAACGACCGTCCGCTGCTGTCCTTGATCGACGTTTTTCGTTGTACACCAGGAGCCGCTCATGATACCGCACAGGGCTCGGCCGAACGGAATGGCCTACTGGCAGGACAGGGAGGAAAAAGAGCGAGTTAGGCGGCGCCGCCCGCTATCCGAGATCGAAGGACACGGCACGAGAGGTGGTGCGGAAGCAAGCCGGGGCGGACACGGCGGGGCTGTAGCTGGAGGCATGGTGGCTGGCGGGGGGGACGGGCAATGGGAAGACGAGAAAGAAGAGGTACGCGTCGTCAGCAATTCGAGTTTTCCTCGCTGCAGACATCATTTTTTTCTACGCGTGTGCGCAATTTTTTGTGGTGTGGGCTACAATATGGTAAACAGCTGTGATAACGACTGTGTACTCCACGCTAAACACGACCGACTACGGGGAGAAATGGAGCGGGAAAGTGGCACGAACGGCTACAATACTAAAGAGGGAAACAACCGCGCTTCGTCATGGGGTAGTTCCCACCACACTCCGGTAGTTATTCGACGCTCATGCTGCCTGTAGGTCTTAGACGTCTATGATGTGCTACTTCTGTCCGACGCTGCCCCCCCGTCCCCTCTGCCCCACATCCCCTCTGCCCCACGTCCCCTCTCTGGTAAATTAGCTCCTTCCGACTGATACCCCCTCCCCCTCCGCCGTGAATAGATCAAACGCCTCCTTTCGGAGGCCCGAGCAAGGAGGGAAGCGGCAGTCGCCCGGGTCCGAGCGAAACGCGAGCAAGCAAAAATCGACAGCGAGGGACAGCTCGTCCGACAGGCAGCAGCCGCCTCCACCCCCACCTCTTCATCATCAGGAAATGGTTCGTCGTTGGTGCACCACGCAGTACCTGCTGCCTCTTCTTCTCCGCGCGCTGCTGCAATGCCGGGTGAAGACAAACGGCTACCAGGGTTCCCTGCGCAGGGCCCTTCGAGTACCACCGAAAGGGGAGAGATCAGCAGGAGTCGGCCCAACGGAGTCAAGGGAGGCGAACCTCCTTGGAAGGGCTTTACGCTCAGCGACGGTAGGAACTTGTCGTAGTGTTAAACGACTCCATGTATGCTCTGCGGCAAGCCTTTCCCCCGCTTATTTACAGTGGCTACGAGTATACGGCACAATATTGATGAACTACAACGTTTTTCTGCACTTGTCGGACACCACGGGGATCTCGTTCTCGCGAAACTAGAGATCACACATCGCTCTCTGCTCCAGTTGATCTTCTATTTGCTCGAGCCGGGTGTTGCTTCCTTCCTGCAGCCCGCGCCCACCGGCTTGCTACCGACACAATATCCGTCTGTGCATAATCACGAATGCATGAGCGTTTTCAAATTAGTTTTCTGATGAATCAATATGTTTCATCGAACGCCTCGAGGATCGATGGATCCTATGGTGTTCATATGATGACCGATTTACATTAAGTCGCTTTTGCCGCTCGTTCTGACCAATCAGACGGAGAGGCGTTGCTCCGACGGCGGCGCGCCCCGTCCCCCGAACACGTTTCACCGGTCCAGGGCAGGGAAGACTCGGAGTACCAGGTAACAAGTCGCAACGTATAGCGAAGAATCACCTCCTATCCGCCTGGTTTGTTTGGTCTGTGTCGTGTACCATTTTTGTACAAGCAGCGAGTTCAACCACAACAAGGTGTAACCTTCTGCACATATGGGAGTGGGTAGTGTCAAGCAGTTTTGGGAGAGTGTCGGATGCATAGCCGTAGACCATTTCCCGCGATAAATGTCTGACAAAAAAATCGTTTTACCTTAGGCATTCTAAAACCTCTACCTCTACTTCATCTCCCAGGGAGTTTCTTCAACCGCCAACACGCGAAGTGCGATCAACACGCCTCCGGGGGGCAAAACTAGCCCGGTCTTGGTGTTACTCCAGGATCTCAATTGCGTCGAATACAGGACTAGCCTACTTTGAGACACTTTGCTTGGATGGAGCGTACTGTCGGGCAAACCCCGCCGTACATTATTCATATACGTCATGGTGTTGCTGATACCAAAGATAGGAAAGAGCTTCAAATCTCACAGCCAGTGGTTCTGAAGGCGTCATCCGCGTAGACCTGCCTCAATACTGCCGTCACATTGAACACAGCTTATTAGTCCTACCTTGCTACTGCTGTGACATTCAACATTGTTTGCCAGCTTATTGTGCCTGGGGTGAAGGACAACCTGGTCAACTTCAGCGTGGATACGGTCGCCGTGCGGACGAACTACGGGAAACTCAGACGGGGCGTGGAAATTCGACACAGGGTACGCGCTGATATCGCCTCGTGAAAAATTGTGTCTGGTGCCGATTTGGTTGGTAGCCGTTACTGATACGGCTCGAGACTCGGGCGACCAAACCGCGGGATATCGGTCATGCCGATATGGACAGAAAGAGTAACAACAGTGATAATCCGACGAGCGCCACAGCGAAAAATATCCACCCCAATAAGCACTCTGTGCTGGCGACATTGTGTTAAAGTTATTTTACAATTTCGATTACTGTAGGATAGCGGTAATTAGTGTCGAAAACGAATCTGTTGCACGTGGGAAAGTAACGAAAGACAGGCAGTGTGCCCTTTCACACCCTCATACTTGATGTCGAATACCATAACCTGGTTCAATGGCGATACCTCTACACTCCCGACGATGCCACCGGTGAAGAACCGTCGCACATTGACACACACTCCCTCTCAACACGTATGTCCTGTTTCTGCACGATGCAACTTCTTGATCTCCGTCCAGCAGATGGGGATAGGCGAAGACGGCGAAAACACTGATCCCGACGACGAGGACATGCCCGAAGCCAACGATGATGATGGCAGCCCGATGCTAACCATACGCGCGGCAACAGACCGGCTGTCGGGGGACCTAAGCAGCGACTTTGATTACGACAGCAGTGCTCCGAGCACACGTGAACGTTTGTTGTCTCGTCCTAGCACCTCGGGGGCTATTCCCGAAATTTCTCTCCGACGTCGCACTGGGGTGCAAGGAGGCCGTCGCAGCTACGCGGAAGCGCCGGTTCCGGTGGTAGATCCCGCTGGAACGATTGCCCGGGCTTCAAGAATAGTCACAGAACTGCGGCTGGACGGAGAGAACATGATGTCCCCTCTGGATTCACTGAGGGGCGATGTGGGTTTCGACAACGACGACAATACCGATGTGTCGGGGTGAAACAACAATCCAATCAATGTGGCCGAGCAGCACACCGTGTACACGATGGCCCGGGGGAGGTGTCGGACGACACCAGGCCATCGAAAAGGTCTCATTTCAATTATGGTTCCCATTGGACAAGCATCTTGGGAATTTACTTCTTTTTCGGAAGTAGGGATCGTGGGCGCGTTTTCGGGCCCCGTCGTGTATCCGACCCCACTCTTTACACCAATAGATTAATCTAGTGTCGATACTGACAAGAGAGAGGTGTCTGTCTGTCTGTCGATTGACATGATGACTCTCTTGCTTGTCGTCCTAAACCTCCCCCCAAAAAACGTTGTGTTTCAATCAATCAGTCAAGCAGCGGTGTACGAATTTATTTCTGGCCCCGAGTTTTCTTCCTAAGATAGAGTACCTACATGTAGTCTAGACTATGTATTTGCAAGTGATGTGCTCGATTATATGTAGCCTATACTATTGTATAGTCTTGTGTGTAGGTCTGCATGTCGATGCGCTGCATGTTTGGACGGTTTCGCAGACGAAGGTTACACAACATACCGTGACCAACCCCAGGGGACCGACAACTTGTTGTAAACACCCCGTGGCATTTTCTCAGAGAGAGGCAGTAGGGGGCAATCAGCAATCAATGTCGTCACAACATATCATCGAGGCATCGACTACGTGGCGACACTACACTTGTACTTCTATGTCGAACCAGGGCAATCAATCTTTTTCGGAGCACTCTTGTCCCGGCCACAAACAAACCCTTTCGCCCGCGTCACCGGAACGGTAAATAAACTCGGTTGTCTTTCCTTGTGGTCTTTCGAATATATATGTTGTCGTGGCTATTGCTTAATTGATTATTTTCTCTTTTTTGTGGCGTGCGGTGTTGTCTCGAAGTCGCGAAACAACATATGCATACGGTGGTACATAAGTAAGTATGGGCATTTGTACACCATGCTGTTCTTCCCGTGACCCCACCAGTTGAAGAAAAAACGGTTTGTACGATTCGTTACAATACGGTATCCTTGGCCAAGACCAGAGTATCGCTTGGCTCATGGCGCCTCTCTCTTCTTGGTCGGCACCATATGGCATGCTGGTGCCACACACCGACCGATGTGTGACAGTCCCAACCTCGGGATAATCAGTACTCCGGAGTAACACACATGTTGTGAATCCAGCAGCGAGCGGGGGTTCGAGGAGGAAGGGACTGTAATTGGGTGGGGTGCGGGGCGCCGCCGTTTGTTTGTTTTTTTGGTCTAGACTTCTTTTACATTCGGAACATTTTATCCTAAAGATATTCACCATTGGTTGTGCTGTCGACAGCACCCGGATCATCATTATCATCTACCAAAGCAAAGCCGAGAGGTTGTGTGTGCGTGTTTCCTGAGCCCGTTCGGCCTCTCAGCAACAGCAACGGATAAGTAGCCTGGCTGTGATGCTCTGGAATCCCAGCAGCATCGCATCCATCCATCCATGCTCATCAAATCAACCTTTCCAACGCGCCTCCTACGTCATGGCTCTTGGAGAAGAGGCTCCAGCGACGACGATCAGCGGAGCTCAACGGAGACAGCAGTGAGCTCTGTTGCCCCCGCTTCCGGCCCCGGAGCGCAGACGGACCGTCTATCTTCTTGCGTTAGAAAGGGTGCTGATACGTACACGAAGGGCTCCTCTGCAGCAGCCTGCACTCTGTGCGAAGCACTTGTGGAGCTTGACCATTTGGTACACAACGGCGGCAGCAAGGAGCTCTCTTCTCTCGTTTCCGTTTACGACCGCGTCGCCAGAGGGGTATTGCTGTGCTGCGAGCACCCGGCAGAGGGCGCGGGAGGGGGCGGACTTGCCAGGAGCGTTGAGACGCTGACGCAGCACGTGGAAAATGCGAAGAAGCTGGCTGCGACGCGCTGTGTCAAGAGACGGCTAGCGCGGCTGTCGATGTCAAAGCAGCAACTTGAACGCGAGCTGCGAAATCTGACGGACGAGTTGCACATGTTCGCGATGCATCACACGCCGGAACTGGCGACCGACGAGAGCGGCTATGTGAGTATACCGGTGTGTGTGTGCCGTCGTCGTGTTCCTGTTTTCGCTTGGCTCGCGTATGTCTATCTTATACAGCAATAACAGCAGCAGCAGCCAGCAGCATGCACCTTCGGAGGTACTGATAAAAGTTTCCAATTTTCACACAAGCCAGTCTACAGTACAAACATCGTGGTTTGTGTGATGCCACCGCAAGAAGAAGAATTTGTTCCTCCGTCGAACGGGGTGCCTGCTGCTGCGGCGCGCTGGCATGGAGGGGGGGGGGGGGGCACCCGCCGCATCTACCTACGACGGACGAACGCCAACGTATGGGTATAGGTACATGGCCGTAAGGAGCCCCCTGTGCTTCGCATTGCGTATCTTTCTCCCCCGTTGGATTGCTGCGTCCGTTGATCCAAAAATATTCCCGTTGGCCCCGGGAAAGAACTCCCCAAAGAAAACAACAAATAACACAAGCTGTGGTGGAGTCGTTCGGACCTTGTGTGATGGTATCCAACAACAACGTAAATATTAGGCCGCCTGTGTGTGTGGCCTCTGTGTTCCTGCATGCATACGGGGAAGGAACACTTGACGCACAACTCTTGTGCACACCCGCCCGCCACGGCAACCCGGGCATGAAAACGAAGAGACACAAGAAAAAACGCTCCGAAAAAGCGGAAGCAAAATTTGACGGAACACCAAGGTGACAAGAAGAGTTGAGTGTCGTCGAAATGTGTCTGGATCGCATGTCATCGAACACCTGTCTGTCTGATGTGTATCTTCGTTCTGAGGGTGTATTGTGGGCGCCAGCCTACACCCCTCGGTGTATACAGTCAGTATGCATATTTTTTCCCTCACGCACCAGCCGGGGTAATACAGAAGGAAGGAGGTCCCCACTTCCCCACCAAGTGACCACTATCGGAGTTGTTTTTTTCTCCAAATAAATATCTCTTTCCTGCTGTCTGTCGATTTTACAGCGAGAGAGGGCCGCCGTGTCCTTTCCTCGTTTTTTTTGTGTTCACGGACATGACCATCTAGGCGTAAGCTGCAGACAGAGATGCTCTTCGACACCTCCGCTTAGATTTATTTTTTCTCTATGAGAGATGCGGAAACCAAATCTAATCAGGGAGTTCCAAGATCGCTGCAGCATCGGCGGAGCCTGCCGCTAGTTGTAGTACGTACTACGTACGTATGTAAATGATGAAGTCCCCGGCTATTAATAGTTGTTACAAAGAATGATGTAAACTATTTTACTGCTGCACATTTGCATGTGTAGTACTGTACTGGTACTGCAGTATGCATACCCCCCAAGAGGGGGCAGCAAATATATTCATGGAGAAGAACGAAATACAAACGGCGGGAGAGACAAGAAGCACGGAAGCAGCTAGACTATATATTATTACATACTGTTAGCGCCCGCAATTAAGAAATATTTTGTTAAGAAATTGAGGCTCACTCTTTCACGAAAAATAAGAAAATAGGGTTAAGCAACATAGCTCAATCTGGGTCACACCATAAGAAATGTCTCAATAAGAAACGCAGCAACGACCGCTGCCCTACTACATAAGAAACGAGGGGTTACGGGGGAGTGTGTCGAATAAGAAACAAACCCCACTACAGCTCTCTCGCTCTTTCCCCCTCTCCCCCTACCCCCCCCCTCCCACAGTGCATTATTATTAGTAGTTGTACGCCGAGGGGGTAGGTAGTGTTTTTTTTTGCGGCGCCCCCTCCGGCCCCCGGCGCTGCGGGCTCTGCGCTCTGCTCTGCTGGCTCTAAAGCTCTGATCTTCGTTGTTGGCATGTCAGCGTGCGGGTGAGGCATCATCATGCGGTGTTTATGCATTTATTTGTTTAGTTTCAGCCCTCACTCATGAGGGGGGTACAAGACCTTGTAGCGATAGCAAGACGTTGCGTTGAATACATTTCGCTTCTAGGGAGTGGCCTTACGTGCAGCCGTCGGTAGTGAGAATCGGGGTTGAGTACGGGAGGCGAGGAAAGCAGAGAAATAAGAAATTGCCGATTTAAGAAATTCAGCGGATTTGGCTGCACGAAAAAATAAGAAACATGATATAAGAAACTGAACGACATACATACATACGCTGAGTTTATAGCCCACAATAAGAATTCGAGGCTGGACCTGAAATAAATACGTGTTTCTTAATTAATTGCGGGCGCTAACTGTAGACATGCGAACAGATGTCCCACCTACGCACAATTAATCCGATGAAAACTACCTGTTGTATGCATATAGTTGTCGTAAACGCCTTGACAACATTGTCGTCGTATGATCCCTCTACGCTGTGTATGTGCATCTATCTCCTCCCTACAGAAATCAATCAACGAAAAATGGGTGATTCTGTGCAACCCTCGTGCATCGTTTACAGCGAGTGCCGAGTCTACAAGAAGACCATTCGGGATTCGCCTGTCTCTTGATCGATAACTCTTGCCTCCCCCACAACACGATTGTTTCCGGCTTTCATCCATTACATCTACTCCGCGAAGCCCGGCAGCCTTACCACGCATGGTGGCCGCCCGCCCTACCTACTATTATTGGGGGGCGGGGGGCCAATCGTTCCCCCTAGTTTTATTTTACAGCAGTAGATGCACGAGCCGAAGGCAGCAGCAAAAAGTAAGAGCGTACGTACGGTATGTATGTCTTGTTCAGTTCAGTCGAGCATCCATCTCGGGAGTGTGCGCGTGATGCCAATCAAAATAAGTGGTGGTTCGGGCAAGGTTCGGCCGGTCGCCGGTCCGAGATCCGCCCAACGCCGCCGTTACTGACGTTCGTACATACTCTAGACTATACATTTGACACATTATTCCCTGGGGGGGGTTGTTTCGTCAAATCACACTCAACAAGTGTTTGGGAGTCTATCGGTTAGAGCTGCGAGGGTGGGGTTGTCGACGGTGTTACATACTCTAGCTCGTGTTGTTTCCCGAACGTGTCGTATCACTTGTTCGAGCCGCCCTGACAGCGAAATATGGCAAAGTCACTCTCAGCCAGCCAAGAGGCTGAGTCTTTACGGTATGATTATTTCCGGATTGTATTTGGGGGTGGGGTCCTTTTGTGAGCCAAAAAAATAACTTGGGCGTCTTATGACGGGTAGGAAAATGACAATTTCCAACAGCCCAAAATCCAACAGGCAGGGCAGTTTCCAACAGCGATTCCGGCCGGCCTGTTAGAAATTGGTCCATTTTCCAACAGCGATCCTGTTGGAATATCGCTGTTAGAAATGGGGGGGGGTACCCCCTGGTCACACCCCGATCGTGCCAGAACGAGGAACTCCACCGTCTGCTGGCCAAACAGAGGCCAGTATCAAGAGGTCATGCACAAACCCTCTGCAGGTATCTAAAATTCAGGGGGTTCTGCGTCGTGTTGGCCGCACACGAGCCGAAAACGTCACCCTGCCACATTGCTCTGCTGACGTTCTTGCCTTTTGGGCCGAAAAGAGCCGTTTTTGCGCCTGCTGCATGTGCGACCAGTTCAAAACGCATGCCAGAGAGAGGCCTTAAGCTGTCGACATCCACAAACAGCAGCCAATGGCCTGTCTTCATACTAATACCCTTTGCTCGCGTACCAGAAACAGAGCGTGCTGTCCAGTTTTGATTGCACACGGCCTGCAAACGTGAACCAAAGTGTGTTGCTGTGTTGACTTTTTGGTATTTTTTCTTGTTCCGCCGCGTGTTTGCTCCTTGTGTCACCCGCGACTATCAAAAACGCATGCCAGAGACAGGCCTTTGGCCCACGACATCCACAAACAGCAGCCAGTGGCGTGTGGTCATACACGTACCCTCTGCTCGCGTCCCAGAAACAGAGCGTGTTGTCCAGTTTTTATTGCACACGGCCTGCAAACGTGAATCGAGGTGTGGTTCGGTGCTGCCTTTTTTTGGACGTTGCTTTTTTTTTCTGCCGCTTGCTCCGAGTCGAGTGTGATCAGTGTACAACGCATGCCATCAGAGAGAGGCCTTTGGCCGACGACATCCACAAACTGCAGCCACTGGCGTGCGATGATACACATGCCCTTCGCAGGCGACCCATAAACAGGGCGCTCGGTGTCTTGTTGGTCACACACGAGCCAAAACCGTGTACTGAAGCATGTTGTGACTCACAAGAACATGAATCAGCCTCTTTTGTCCCTTCAGAAAAAAATATACCTCGAGGAAATGTATAAGACGGTCGTTTGGATCTCGATAATTTTTTCGGTGCAGGCCACCCCTCCCCGACCGAGAGAAAATAAAATCTCCGAAATAGACTAATCACGCCGTAAGACTCAGCCTGATTGTCTGCCTTCTTCGACATGATTATTATGAAATGCAAAACACATGTCGGCCTATACTGCCGTGGACAGCAGCAGTTCAGCAGGGACCTTGCTCCTGGAACACCGATGCTGCCGTAGCCGCTTAAGGCTACCATGTGCTACAATAACCGCCGTTGGTTGCGACATACACGTTCACAACGAACTACCCTGCCTGGTAGTCGCCAACAGGCGGGTCCAACGCTGTAGTCTAGTGACACAGACAACACATTCAGTCCACAGCTGTCGCAGCTGGTCCCAGCAGCTGTCAACCGCCACGCCTCTGCTCGTCGGTGTGTATTTGTCTACCTCGTGTGGTTGTCGGCATGTCACCCCGGTGATAGAGAGGGAGGGGAGACAGGAGTACAATATACAAGTCAGACCTCGAGAGGGTCTGGTGTACCTGGGCTGCATCAATGTACACAAGCCCAAGTACATACGTATTAACAAGTCAGTGGGCGGGGGTCCCGACATTATGCGCTTCCATGCTTCACTTGTAACGCACTGCTGTTGTCGATTCGGCCATATTATGTTCAAGTTTTGGCCCAAAATATTCTGTTGTAGTAACAAGACAATATGTGACCTCACGTATATCGGGCCCCGCACTGTTTGGGACCGCACTGACTGGTACAGTAAATCGGAATCACTCGAACAGATCGCTTTGGACAGATGTTGTGTACCGGGGAGGTGTGATGAACAAATGCGGGGCCTGATAAACACCGTAGCACTTCACACTCTACAAACGAATTTGCAGCGGAGAGCGCCTTGAAGTAAAACGACTCGCTCTGATCAGATGGACGAAAACTACACAGGTGTTCTTCTTATTCGACCACCCCCTTTACAGCGATCGAAGTACCGAACCCAATGAAATCGTACGCGGCTCCTCCACAATGCGCTTGCTGAGGGTCAATATATTGCCAGCAATTGTTACGGCTCCCCAACGCTCTCGCACACCCGACTTTTACCCCTCTTTACCTAAATAGATGTTCCAACCGTTTCGAACACCACGTGTTTTCGAAATTATCAAGTCCCGCAAACTCCACACACGTGCCGGTTTGAGTTTACATGCAGAAGAGCCAAGGAACATTCCTTTGTTTTGGTCCTGTTTGTGCCCCCCGCGGAACGTCGAGACGAACAGCAGTGTTGCACGCTCAGCTAAACCACTACCGTGAGAAAGAGTTTCGCGCACGAAACAAGCTGAACAGGAGCTAGGTAGCGCGGGTACACCCCGCTACGATTTACACCTATAATATGTTTGGGGTGTCGGCGCGTGTACTATGTTATCACGCTCGCGGGCTCTTGTCGAGAGCGTGTTGCACAAAGGAGTGACTCAAGTTCCTTGCTTATTAGAGAGTTTAACGAGTGACAGACGTCAGCAAGAAGGGGCAAAGCCTGCTGCACCAAGTCTGTCTATCATACCCATATCTATTTCATCTGCGTAACCCCCTCGGAGATCTCGGAGAATTGTATCCTGCCGTGTACACAAACAAACAGCCCCCCTACTCGGTACGAGATACGATCTACGAGATCCTCCGTACATATCGCCAGGTAAAACGGCAACAAATCTAAAAACCGTTCATCTTTCGTATCCACAAATAAATCATCTCAACTCCCGGATCTATCGAATATTCAAGTTTCAGGTTACTACTCCTCCTACCACTATGGAACTTCACTAAGAGTCTTAACAAGCACCCCTCTCGGGAAAATGTCGTCACCACATTCTCAAGTAGTCAAACAGAAAGATTTATCCTTGGAAGATTACTCAGCAAAAATCAACATTACATCAGAGCCACGTCATAAAGACTCTGGACGGACAACTCTGGCAAAACGCGTCAACAAATACCTCGAACAAAACCCTCGCACAAAACTGTGTTTCAACTCATTGACCAATTTGAACTAAGCTTCGGAAGCACATAGGCCTCAACCATGTCTTACCAAAATATGTCAAATCCTTCCTCCAATACATCGTTCAGAACAGTCATCAATACCTAATACATGCGGCACAATTAGACAAACGTTAAAAACCCGGCGTTCAAAGACGCCAGAGGAAACTTTCGCCAATTATTATGCCGTTTCTCAAACATCCAGACATGGACTTCTTGACAGCACCCCTGCTGCATCATCGCCCAAAACATAAAAATTTAACAGCCCCCCTGCTGCATCATCTCCCAAAACACAAACGCTAACAGCCCCCCTGCTGCAACAACTCTCGGATCCAAACAACGAGAAATCAAACGAATATCATGAAGTTACCTCCGAACTCCGCGGGAAAAACGCGGAATCGCGAATAAACAAGAAATAAATGAATTTCTTATCCTAGCAACGAGGAATCAGACAAGTATCATGAAGTTGCCTCAAACTCCGCAGGTAAACGCGGAATCGCAAACAAACAAGAATTGAGGGCTTCTCCTCATTTTCCGCAGGTAAAACGCGGAAAACGTGAACAACATGAACAATCAAACCCGAACGTCCGCTAGAACTCTGCTTGTACTGCGGCGAAGATCATGGCATCTCAGCATCACATTCATCCCCCCCCATGATTTTCGACAGCAGTGCTAGCAGTGACCCAACAACATCAACTGCACCATTCGGCGCGGTGAAGTCCTAGACTATGCACACCATATCCTTGACAAATGAAAAACACGTGTACCACAGACCATAAACACCACTTTCGTTCGTGCGCATCGCAACACAGCAGCCTACGTCGACGCAGTTCTCAAACTCATGGCTTTCAACAAACAAAATCGACCCAGAAAATAGAAAGCCAAATGAACATAATTCTCACGAACGTGCCTGAATCGCGCGTAGACTCATGGTGCAACCACCGGTCATCTCGCACGGTAGCTCCCGAACACGTAGCCTCTCAATTCATGCCGCACCCTTCCAGCCACGATCGAATGTCCAGCCCTGGCATTACCCCCCATCGTCCCGCACCACGCAGATACCATTGTACACGGTCGGATGGGCGCCGGGATGCCCCGCACCCGCACCCGCACCCGCACCCGCACCCGCACCCGCAGACAACGCCACGAAGCTGCCGTCGCCGCTGCCGCCGTTGCTGTTGCCGCCTTCGCCGCCATTGTCCAACCAACAGCCATCCTCATCGCACGCGTCCTCCGCTTCTTGCGCTGCTCGTGCCGGTGTAGCTGCCGATGTGGGCACTGCGATCGCCCCCCCAGTTGATACGGCGGGGGGTATCTGGCCGCAGGTCGACGAAACCTCCAGTGCCACCGTTCCTGCAGCTGACGGCGTCCCGGCCGTTCCCCCCATCGACGAGTCGGGGAAAACACCAATACCTGTCGTCGTCCCCACCGTTGTTTCCGCTGCTGAAGCCACGCCTGCTGACGACACAAGTGGTGGGCCCGGCTGCACATGCAGTGCCGGTTTCTTGGCCGCCAATTCCCCCCATTGCCTCCGTATGTCAGCAAGCTCTTCTTTCATGCTTTCGAGTTCATCCGTCGCCGGTGCCGCCGCCGGTGGCACCACTGATACCGTCGCTTCAACAGCAAGTGCCTGCTCCCCGGCCGTTCCCCCTGCCGCCGCCGCGGGGAAGACTCTGTTGCCGGGGGTCCCCGCTCTCGCCGCCGTTGCTGCCTCCGATGCCGCCGCTCCAGCCGCGAGTGCCTGCGCCGCGGCCGTTCCCCCCGCCACCGTAGCGGGGAAACCACCACCACCGGTCGCCGCTCCCACAGCAGTTGCTGTGCCCCATGCCACCGCTCCATCTGCAAAGGGGAGGAGCGACTCCGGCTGACGCCTGTGCCTGTGCCTCCTCCAGCGTCGTCGCTTCCGCTGCTGGTACGGCATAGTGTCGTTGCCACTCGCGTTGAGACCCTCTCCATCACCGACATGCACGTGCTGTTGCATGCGGCCGGTTGTGCAACACATGCGGCGCCGATGACCATACTCACCGCAGGCAGTGCAGTGGCCTTCAAAGCGTCGTGGCGCATTGCAGTCGCCGAGTGAGTGTCCATGCCTCCCGCACCTCACGCACTGATGAACGGCACCCATCGGAGCGCCTGGCGGCGGAGCTGACTCCTCTTGCAGGTACACGGCGTTGCGCCCACAGTCATAGAGCCCCCCAGATCCCCACGTCGGGAAATTAGGAGGTGGGTGGTGTACAGGTGGTGGTTGTGGATGAACCCACTGTTGTTGCTGCTGCTGCTGCTGCCGCCGCCGTTGTTTCCCCTTCTGACCGACGCCACCATGACCGCACCCCAAACCACCGACCGCCTTCGATTTGCCCAATTCCTTGATCTCGACGTTGTTAGCGTATGCCGTGCGAACAACTTTTTCCACTTTCGCTCGGGGAATGGTGGGGTCGGCCAGGATAGACTTGCGTTCGACATCGTACTCGGGCGAAAGCTGGCGAACAATGATGTGGACGATTTCCCGCTCGGATTTTTCAATGCCGACAGCTCGCATGATGTTGATGATGCCATCAACTCTGGCAAAGAAAAGCTTCGGGTTCTCGCCAGGGGACATCTCAACTGCCTCCAACCGTCGCACAAGCAATGTCTTCTCGGCGTCGAAAGTAGGCAAAACCCATTCGCGGATCACCCTCCACGCCTCAGGGACGCAGTCGCAAGCAGCCAACCGTTCTTCAATGTCCGTGCCGCAGGTTGCTTCCAACAGATATCCCCACGCCCGCTTGTGTGCCGTAACGAGCGCCGCACCATGAACCCGGTTCAGGTATATGCAATCCAAACAGCTGATGACAGGAACATAGCCAGTGGGATAGGTGTCTTCAAGCGTCTGCTCCAAACCCTCGCTAGCCAGGAAAATCCGCAATCTCCGCAACCAGTTCACGGCCTTCGCTAAATCTTTCGGGATTTTGGGAGGTATGCGACTGCTGCTGTAGCCGCTCAACGCACAATTTCCGTCATTCATCATGCTCACCCGTTGTGTACCGAGACCAGCTCCACCAGCTGCCCAGGTAGACGTTCTCCCGGCAGCCATTACTCTTGCCGGTGCATCATTCTTCTCCGATAGATGCCCATATTCCCTCTCCGTCATGTCCTTCTCCCTCGCCATCTCTTCTCTTCCTCCGCCAAATTACGCCGCAAAAAAATAAATAAAACGCGGCACAATGTGTCTCCTGCCTACTGCTGTATTGTTTTGTAGCTGGATCTCCTTGACGCGCGCTGGCAATATAACCGCCCGGCTGCTGCTGTCCTTGTGTTCCAAATGCTTTCCCTGGATCTCCTTGGCACGCGCGGGCAAAAACCGCCCTGCTGCTGTCCTTGTATTCCGGTGCCTACCTCCCGAACCTTTCCCTACCGACGTCAGCTGACTCCACGATATCGTGTTTGGGGTGTCGGCGCGTGTACGATATCGTGTTTGGGGTGTCGGCGCGTGTACTATGTTATCACGCTCGCGGGCTCTTGTCGAGAGCGTGTTGCACAAAGGAGTGACTCAAGTTCCTTGCTTATTAGAGAGTTTAACGAGTGACAGACGTCAGCAAGAAGGGGCAAAGCCTGCTGCACCAAGTCTGTCTATCATACCCATATCTATTTCATCTGCGTAACCCCCTCGGAGATCTCGGAGAATTGTATCCTGCCGTGTACACACACAAACATAATAATAGTGCCGCAACCTAATATAGCGCGTGTAAACCGAAGTAGATAGCCGGACTACACACTCGGTCTCTTCGCGCCCGCCTCAAATGGTAAACTGGGTGGGGCAGGCTTTGTTAACGTGTGCGGCTGTCTCGTATCTCGTTCTTCAACCTGTCTGCTGCGAACACCTGAAAGCAGTAGCAGCAGTACAAAAAGAGAGGTTTACACACTTCCAGCCCGCTGTAGAAGCATCCTTGGTTGTACCCTGACCAGTCCTGCGTGTCAAAACAAATGTTTGTTGCCGCGGTTTCACCCTGCCGGTATGCACCGCCGATACACCTTCACTTGTACACATGTGGCCCCTCAACCACCCCCCGCCCCCCCCTCCCCCGCGGGCGGGAACCCTCACGATCACGACGCAACATCTCTCGCTCATTGGTCTCCCAGGAGCGCAACAGGGTGGCGTACCTGGCGAGCAAGGTCAAGGTCCCGTCGAGGGCTCCACGGATCCAAGCCTGGTACATCCCTCGCAGCGAAACCGTCGAAGATGTTTGTGCCCGCCTGGGAGTACGCTCCGGAAGCGCCGTCGGAGATCTCGGAGATCACGAGGAGCCCCGGATGGTGGGGCTCGCGGGGCCCACCGGCTGCGGGAAGTCGACGGTCACCTCGCTGGTGGTGGCACGGGAGGACGTCCGGGCGCACTTCCGCGACGGCATCGTCTGGCTGCCCGTGCGGGGGAAGGGCGCCGAGCACCGCCTTCCAGACCTCATGCTGCTCCTCGCCAACATGGTCTACGAGACGGTCCTCAAGAGCGGCGAGGCGTCGTGGTCGTCGAAGAAGCTGCGGCCGCCGAGAACCCCGGGGGGCGTCGCCTGCGACCGCGAGAATGGGGCGGCGTACATCCGGGGCGCGCTGGGCATCACGCGTCCCGGCGGGGAGGAGGGCGACGGAGGGGGAGAAAGCCATGAGCAGCGGCGGTGGCGGCCGAGGTACCTGATCGTGGCTGACGACGTCTACGAGCCGGAGGTGCTGGAGGAGTTGCAAGGGATCGGGGCGTGGGTGCTGTACACCACCACCCGCTCGGCGAGCTTCATCCGGCGCAACGGCGAACGCAGCGAAGGCGATGGCGATGGCGATGGCGATGGCGGGGACCACGCCGACGTGCTACGGCTGGACAACATCTCGGACGCCGAGGGGGAGACCGTGCTGCGTCGAGCCAGCGGCCTGGACCCGGAAGCCGAGCTCCCGCAGCCGGCCCTCGACCTCTTCAAGTCGTACGGGTCGGTGGTGATGGACCTGGCTTACATCGGGCGGTGGGGAGTAGTCCACGGCACGACGGACGTCAAGGCCTGGGAGGTGGCACTCAACAGCGTGTTTCTCGAGGGCGGGGAAGGGGGGCAGGAGTGGACGCGGCGGCGGTGGCACACGGCGGTGCTCTTCGCCGGGATGGCGGACCTCGCCCGCCTGAACGACAAGGCAAAGGACCTGTATCTCTCCCTCGCGGTCCTGCCGAAGGGTCTGTCCTTCACGGTAAGCAATCCACCGATTGGCCGACAAGAGTCATATTCCTACATGCATTCCAGCGTTTTGAACATGCACCCGGCATTCAATTGTGTGCGTTTCATCCTCTTCCCTCATTCAGGGCAGATTGCGCAACCGCCAAGGGTGTTTGTATTTGGTTTTTGCCGGTCAAGGTTTGTTGTTGGTTTTGTTTTTTTGGTGCGCGCCGTATCTGTCCTCCCCTTGCTTCGTACTCTCGTGCCCGCGCGGGCTACTTTTCGTCTGACGATGATGGCGATAACGTTTAACTATCGCGAGGAAGCGACTTCAGAATTTGATCCACCGCCACCACCACCACCTGTCCCGTGCGTCCTCCCCCCCCCTCTCTCTCTCCGGCCCCCCTTAAACCGCGGTGCATACAGCCCGCCGACGCCGCGGCCTTGCTCTTCGGAGGCGACACCAAGGCAGCAAAAGCAGCAACACCCGACCTCGGTGCCGTCATGGAAGTCTTGGGGGTCCTAGAGCAGTGCTCGGTGCTCTTCCTCGAGGAAGGCGGCAGGTACTGCATGCACGGCTCGCACGCCGACTTCGTCCGCGAGCTCATCTCCTGCTTCCCCCTGTCGAGGAAGCGGGCGCTGGGCCGCTGGCGGGAGCACGCCTCCACCCCCGCCGCCCTGTTCGCCTGGCCCGTCGAGGACAGCGTGCGCATCCAATGGGCCCTCTCGAGCCTGGACGACGCCGTCGAGCCGCCGCCGCCGTACGACGCGATGTTGGACGGTATGGACCAGTCCGACGCCGACACGTTTTCGGCCGTTCTCGAGAGAGTGGCGCAGGTCCAGGCCCTTGCCGGGAACCTGGAGGGGGCCCACGCCAAGTACACCCGGCTGGTGGTCGTAACCGAGTCGAGGCTAGAGAGGGAAGCGGCCGGGGGCGGTGATAGCATAAGCCAGGCCGGCGCCGAGCTCTTGCTGGCCGACCGCCTGCACAACCTCGGCATGATCGCGGGTGGGCTCGGGAGCACGGAGGAGGCGTTCGCCTGCCACGGGAGGGCCCGGTCCATCAGGGAAGAACGCCTCGGTGCGTCCCACCCCGACGCGGCGCACAGCCTCCAGGCGCTCGCGGCCTGCGCCGCGGCGGCCGGCAAGCCGCAGGACGAGGAGTGGTACCTCCGACGGGCCCTCTCGAGCTGGACCGGGGAAGGAGAAGACGGCGAAGGCGGCGGCGACGGCGGCGGCGGCGACGGCGGCAGTGTCGACCTTCTCGATCGCTGGGACGTTGCGCGAACGCTCCACACCCTGGGAGGGAACTCGCTCAAGGCCGGGCGTACCGGCGAGGCGACCGAGCTGTTCCGGCGGGCCCTGCGGTGGTGGGAAGACGCCCTCGGCCAGGGCTGTACCAACGCCGCGCGCGCGCTCCACAGCCTCGGGGTTTGCGCCTACGACGCCGGGGAGGTCGGAGAGGCGGCCGAGTTCTACCGGAGGGCGCTCAAGGTCCGGGTTGAGCGGCTCGGGCCCCGGCACCCCGACGTCGCGGTGACGATGCACAGCCTGGGGGTGTGCGAGTGGAAGGCCGGGCGCCCGGACGAGGCAGAGGTGCTCTACCAGCAAACGCTATCCATCCGGGTCGAGGCCCTGGGAGTCGAGCACCCCCACGTGGCCCGCACGCTCCACAGCCTCGGCGGCTGCGCCAGACACGCCGGGAGAGACGGGGACGCCATGGCGCTCTACCAGAGAGCGCTGGACATTCAGGAGGCGATGCTGGGCCCCTGTCACCCAGAGGTTTGGGCCGATTCTTTGGAAAATTTCTGCTTCTTTTTTTTTGTGTGTTGCTGTCGCTGGTGTGTGGTGGTGTCGACCGTCAAACCCTTCTCGTTTGCCCGTCGAAGTTGTGTGATCGATTTCTTGCCGCATTTTCGCCCGATTTGTGTCTCGTTAGGTTTGGTCACAAACCAAGGCTTCCTTCAATCCGTTGCTGGTCCATTCGTGGTCCAGGGACCAAGGGAACATTTCCCTTGCATGCAACGAACAGAACTCCCGTGGCATGCGGAAGCTGGTGGATGGACATCGTGGTGTTGTATTGGTTACGTTTCTCCGTTGGCGGGCGACGGAGTCATGAAGTATTTTGTTTGGCAAAACCCCCAAACAGGTCGTTAACGTGTTTTCCCACGGCTGACAGGTCATCTCGCACGGGGATGTTTATCCTTTTATTTCCCTTTTTTTCCCCCTTGCGTCGTGGGGTCTGCTACCAAGCGCCGTTCACTGCATCGCTTTTTGTTTTTTCTGGCGGGTTTTTTGCGTTGTGCTCACCATTCCTATTTTTTTCTGATATTGGTATATTTTTTTATGTGTACGCGTTTCACATTCTTACAAACTTAGGTCGCGGCCACGCTTCACGAGATGGGCGTGTCAGCCTTCGGGGCCGGTCGGATGGAGCAAGCGGAGAGCCACTTCCGACGGGCCCTTTCCATCAAAGAGCTCACCGCCGGTGCCGCCGGCAGCCCCGGCACCTTCACCCTGGACATGGCCTACACCCTCCACGACCTCGGCGGGGTGATCTTCGCGTTTGGCGACAGCAGGGTGGCGGAGGCGGAGGAGGTGTTCCAGCGAGCGCTGGAGATCAGGGAGAGCCTCGAGGCGTCGCTGGACGCGGCCAGCACGCTCCAGTGCCTCGCGGAGTGCGCCAGGGCACGGGGAAGCGGCGACGGCGGCCTTGTTAGCGACAACCGCTCCTCCTCCGACGGCGGCCGCGGCGGCGGCAGCGGGGGTTCCGCAGCATCGCAAGAGGGGGGTGTTCGACAGAGGCTCGAGGAGGGGTTCTTGAGGAGGGCCCTGGCGATCCAGGAGAAGGAGCTCGGGCGGGACCACGTCTACGTGGCCTACACGCTCTTCCAGCTCGGCCGCTGCCTCTGCTCCGCGGCCCCGGCGGCGGGGAACGGGCCGAAGACCGAGGAGGGCCTCGCCGCCTTCGCCAGGTCCCTGGAGGTGCGCGAGAGGGAGCTGGGCAGGAACCACGAGGACGTGCTGCGGACCCTCCACTACCTCGCGGCGTGCGTATCGGCCGCCGGGCGGGTCGGGGAGGCGGCGGAGTACTACCGGCGCGCGGTGGCGACGGAGGAGCTCACGCTGGGGGCAGAACACCCCTCTGTGGCCAGGAGCCTGCACTTGTTCGGCGCATGCGTGCTCAAGGCCGGGAGGATCGACGAGGGGATCGAGCTGCTGCGCCGCGCGCTGGCGATTCCGGAGAAGCAGGAGCAGGAGCAGGAGCAGGAGGAGGGGGTGGAGGAGAAGAAGGCGGGAGGGAACTCAAGCTGGAGCGGAGACCACCACCTGGACGTCGCGCTCACGATGCAGCAGGTGGCTGTGTGCGCCGCCGACGCCGGGCGCACGGAGGATGCCGACGCCTTGTTCCGCGAGGTCTTGGCGATCGAGGAAAGGAAGCTCGGTGCCGACCACCTGGTGAGCGGGGGGGGGGGGGGGGGCCAAGGAAGCCCAACCCCCAAAAAACCGGGCACATTTGGTAACCCCCCCCCCGGGGCGGTTTTTTCTTTTTTTTTGAAAAAGCCCAACCATTTCCCCCCCCCTTGGAATTTGGAACCCCCCCCCCATTCCCCCCCCTGTGGAAAAAAAGGAAGGAAAACCCCCCCCAAACCTGGGGAAGGGCCAATTAAAGCCGGCCCCCCAAAAAAAAACCCCTAAAAACAACAAAAAACCCCCCAAAATTAAAAGGAAAAATTTGGGGGGGAAAAACCCCGGGGGGGAAAAACCTTTTTTTCTCCCCCGTTTTTTGCGGAAAAAAGGTGGGGGGTTTTTTTTTTTTTGGAAAAGGGCACCTCCAGCTTTTTTTTTTTTAAAAAAAAAAAAAAAATTTTTGGGGGGGGTTGGGGTTTATTAATT
>FN649739.1:2809508-2825418 GCA_000310025.1 Ectocarpus siliculosus | reverse complement strand
GGGGTTTTTTGCCCCCCCCCCCCGGGCCCCACGGGGGAACCGACCCCTTTTTTCCCTAGGTTTTGGCGAATGGAGAAAAGAAAGTTGGGTCCGCCCCCCTGGTGGGGGGGGGGGGGGGGGGGGGCAGAGGAAGCTCTACTCCAAGGAATGCCGGCTACTTGCGTTACGCATCGTCCCGGCGCGTTTTTTCATTTGTTGCTGACGATGCCAACCTATTCTCTGCCTCTTGCTACTTGGGACTGCTACACGATTGCGACGCGATGTGGACAGGATGTAGCGGACACGCTCTCGAATCTTGGCGAGTGCGCATTGAAGGCTGGCCGCACGAAGGACGCCACTGAGTACTACGAGAGAGCGCTCAAGATTGAGGAGGACAAGTTCGGGGCGGATCAACCAGTGCTGGGAAGCACCTTTCATCATCTCGGGCTTTGCGCGGAACAGGTGTGCGGTGTTTGTGTTGTGTGCGAAGGGGGCACTTCGAGCTTTTTCTTTGTACTATAAATGCAGACATTTTCTGGCGGGTTTAGTGCTGTATTATTCGTAGCATGTCGATGTGTGTTTTGGTAGTGGATTCATTTAAACGATGTGATTTTTCATCGACACCAATTGTCGACTACGCCATCGACACCCCTAGACATTTTTTTTCTTTTTTTCAGGCAACGCGGTTGTTCCTCCAGCAAGTCCAACGGATCAATGTACTCAACCCCAACGGGTGTTACCTGCTCGCCTTCAATTCACACAATCAAACGCGTACTGGTACATCAAAAACTAACAATCGCAGGATGGCCGGACGGACGAAGCGGAGGAACTTTTCCGGAGAGCCCTCGCCATCGAGGAGAAGCAGATGGGCGCGGACCACCCGAACGTCGCGGCCACCCTGGCGGGGCTCGGTGCCAACGTCCTCGCGTCCGGCAAGAAGGAGGAGGCGGAGTCGATGCTAAAGCGGGCGCTGGCCATCACAGACAAGGCCGGAGGCTGCGGCAGCAGCGACGGCGGCGGCTACAGCGGCGAGGTGTCGACCGGGCCGCCGACGCCGCCGGTCGGCGGCGGCTCCGCGGGCACGCTGCACACCCTCGCGGAGTGCGCCCGCAAGAACGGGAACTACGAGGACGCGCTCCGGCTGCTCGAGAGAGCGCTCAAGATCGAGGAAGGAGGGGACGACAGGGGTGATTCCCCGGTCGCGGGCGCGGACGCAGTGCTCGCGACCCTCCGGAAGCTGGCGAGCTGGGCGGGGGAGGCCGGGCGCGACGGGGAGGCGGAGGCGTGGTACAGGCGGGTGCTCGCCCTCGAGGAGGAGGAGCTTGGGGAGGGGCACAGGGACGTGGCCACCACGCTGGTCCTGCTGGGGAGATGCCTCTCGCGGGGGCAGGCGAGGGTCGAGGAGGCCGCGAGCCTGTACCGGCGGGCGCTGGAGATCGTGGAGGAGGAGGACGGGGACCGGAGCCTACAGGTTGGTGTGATACTGGTACTATTCGTGAATAGCGCATACTGTTTTGTATTGTTTTTTTGTCTGACAATGAACGGGACAAATCCGTTTTCGGCGAAGTGTATGTTCCTCCTCCTCACCCCCCTCCACCACGGCAGACTCGGGGAAGGAGGGGGTGTTTCCTCCTTTCCAATCAAGCAGCAGGTTAGACCGCGTCTTGTTTGTACCGCCGACCGTTTTGTAGTTCCCGTTTCAGAGTGGTTCGGAAACGTGGTACGGCAATGCTGGAAAGCGAGAACGCAAACGTTCGCTCCAAGACGGTATTACAATCACAACCACCCTTGAGAAACGGTAACACGAACAACACAACAACAGCAGTAACATCAACCTGGTCCCCCGACCACGCTTATTATGCCTATGACGTCACGACACAGGTGACGAGTATCCTGCTGGACGTCGGCCTCTGTGCATTGATGCTGGGACGCGTGGAGGAGGCAGAGGTGCTGTACACGCGGGCGCGGACTATCGAGGCGGAGCACCTCGGGGGGGGTGTCGACGAAGTGCAGGCTACGGCGCTAACGCTGGAGATGTTTGTCCCTCGCGCACCAGTTTGACTTCGGGCAGAAGATGGAGGACGACGCCACAAGGGTGGGTGGCGCTGGTAGGCGCGGACGATTGATGCAAGGTGCACAACGCCCGAAACCTGGGGCCTTTCGTCGCCGTCATGACACGAGGGTACGTGGAGAGGGAGCTGAAGAACTCCAGCTGTGGTTCGTTTTTTCTTCTCATAATTTGTCTCTGTTCTTTTGTGTGTGCGTAACACGTGACCACGTGGTGTAGTCCCAATTCGACCTTTATGTTTGCTCTTGTGGCGGTTCGCGGGTGGATAGACCGTTACAAGAATCCAACGAAGAATTGACACACCCCGACCTGCCGTTTTTCAGTCCGGCAGGGGTAGCGTCCGGAGCGTTCGTTTCTGTTCGTTCGTACGAGGTCGCTCGCGCTTCGTTATATCGTTTATTTTCGGCAGAGTTGGCTACAGCCAGCGAGACAACAACACTGTTAACTTCCGGCCGCAGTTTTTTTTCCGGAACGACGGGGAAGGGGGAGGCGGGTGTTTTCGTAATGACGTGTCCCGTGGTCTTTCGCCCACGCAGGGTAGCCTGGGACTTGACTCGTCATTGTTTGGTGGTAAGTAAGAAGCCACTTTTTTGGAACACGGGTATATTTTTAGCACGAAAGATTTCTTGAAACGTGCCGTACGAGATGGAAAAAAAAAAAGAGTTGCTTGAGATTAGAAAGAGGGTGGGAAGACGTTGTCAGTTCACATCCAAAGCTCAAAAAACCAAAAAAACTAGTTACGTTGTGTGGGTGGATAAGTTTTTTAATTATGATGATGATGTTTCTGAAGGCCGAACTAGCTCGAAGGCCGAAGAATTGACACGGCATCCTGTGTTTCTGTAAGCAGGCCGTTGGAGGCGGCAAGTTTCGTGGTTGCGGGGGGGGGGGCGTAGACATGAAAATAGTTTCTCGAGCGTTTTCGAAATGGTTGCACCTCTGAAAAAGAGAGAGTCGCACCACGGTGCGCGTTAGTTTTCAAGGCGGCGGTGGGTGTGGGTGTGAATATGTATGGCATCCTGGCTTGGATGAGAGGTGCTAATAGCCACAGCAGCCGACTATTCCCTGGTTTTGATAGGGCGAGTTTTTCATGGAGAGGGATGGTATCATGGTAGTTTTGATCCCTGTGTCTGAATATATGTATGATGTCCACCGAAGTCCATCAAATAGTTGTTTTGAATTGAATGTATTATCTGCGCGACAATCGTGCACAGGTTGACAAATGAGCCGTGTGGAGCTGCTCTCTGTTGATTGCCATCCATTTTTCCGATGAGTTCTTCCCAGGCCTTTGGGGATAGGTTAGTTGGATTTGTTTGCCAGAAAGGGGGGGATATGACTGACACCAACCAAAAGTTAAAGTTGCATTTTTTTTTTTTCGAGGGACCTTGAAGTTTTTATATCAAAATTATGCAGTTCGTCGGGCGCTGACTCCCCAATACCCCGTATGTATTGGTTGACCACCATTCCCGTTAGATACCAGTGACGCGGTTCGAGCTCAACAGCGAGTGAGTGAGCTTGTGCACTTTGAAGAGGGCGGAGGGGGAGCGCACGTAGTATGCCTAGAACGCTTTTTCTTTTTTCTCCGTTTTTTATTTGTCGTGCGGTGTCTGTGCGTGCGGTGTTGTGTGCGAAAAAAAAGATTGATGGGTTGGACAGCTCGAAAGGGGTTTGTGTTTGGGCTAGATCGTCGATCGATGGAGAGAGGAAGGGCGGTTTCTGGTTCATCGCAAGGTGAACTCGTGTTTCTTTGTCTTTTCGATGGCATCGACAGAGGGCAGACGGTTGACCAACAAGAAAGATTTCGTCAGTCTTCTAGCGGGATAGATCGTGTGTGAGTGCGTGTGACTTGATCTATAACCAGGATTTTGGGGGGGTCTACAAACTAGTTGGGATAGACTAAACTATGATCGATCGGTGTTGGTGACGCTCCCGAATTATCTCTTGTCTTCCGCATTTTTTATCTTCCTCTGCTACGTAGTCTATGTGGTATTCTAAACAGGTTCGAGGGTGGCGGTTGTACAGGAGGACAGGAGCGGATATTGAAATATTGGACGCGTGAATGAGTGAAAGGCTGGCAGGTGGAGGGCATTGTGGGCCTACGTCGGAAGAGGCCGGGAGATTAGCCGTCACTCGTTGTTCGGGCAGGATCTGCCCCGTGTTGAACCAGACAGAGACAGGCGCGACTTGAGGATGTTGTCCCACCTCTTTTGAGGAGTTTGTCGCTGCAGTGACAGAGCGAACGCCTCGCAGCATGAGCACTAGTAGACTACCTGTACATTCGTTCACAGACCGCACGCGTCGAGAGGAAGATTGACTTGCTAAATGAATGGACGTACTACATGCGTGCGTGTGTGGGTGCATGTCAACGACAACAACACCAAGAATGTGAGCTCGCTCCCCCGCTACCTCCACCCAAACTACAATCCGTCGCGCGTGTCTCTTGCACTTTCTGCCTTGTAAATTGCCATAGTCTATGCATATGCATTCACACAGTCCCATGATCGAACGTCCTGCACTCGCATTGTTTCTCGGGCACAACAGGCATCAGAAAAAAAAAGAAAAAAAAAGCCCCCTCCCCCGCCATCCGCGTGTCCCCTGCTGGCCTTGCCTACGCGGGCGAGACGGCCAGCAGCAGTTTTTGCAGTCTGTTAGTGACTCTTCCTATCTAACGGCTTTTACGCCCTCTGATTGGTCCGGCGTTGGTTCCTAGCCTTGACCTCTCCAGCGCCCTCTCGCCGTTCCGCATTCCGAGAACGCGGCGCAGCCGCGTCCTCGACCAGTTCGCGGCCGCTAGGCCGTGCTTTGGCCGTGGGTGAAGGTTAGGGTTAGGGTTAGGGTTAGGGTAGATGTGGGGTGAGGAACCTAGCCTTGCTCGCGTGAAGAACCTAGCCTTGCAAAGTGCAACATCGGTTAGTCCTAAAGAGTCACTAACAGAGTGTAAATAGCTCCAGACGGCACAACATCAGTCACCCCCGAATGATGATGCCGTCGCTCGCCTACTGGTAGTACAGTACCGTAGACGTGCTACTCTCACTCGCCCAGCGTACTGCTGTAGACAACTGTTCGCCATCCCTGACAATTTTATAGAGTACTCCGCAAGGGGTATTTGCTGTAACCACGGTAACCTCCCACACGGCGTCGGGACAACAGCGCAACCGTCGGAGATTCAAGACTATTCAAACGCCGCCGGCGGAGTAATTCGGACAGACCAGAGAGCGAAGAGCGAAGAGCGAAGAGAACAAAGAACCCACACACACCTTGGTCGGTATTGTGCGTGCCGCTCGTGAAGTCATGCGGTTCGCGGGCAGACAGCCGGCGGCCGACTCGCGCAAAAGTGCTACTGCTACGTCGTTGCGAAGCAGTAGGCTACTACACGACCATCACGGCGACAGCAGCAGGAGTGAAACGAGTCGCTCGACTCTAGGAAGGGAGAGGCGGCATTGCATGTTGTCAACGGGTCACTGATATTCCCGTTCATGCCAGAGATATTTGGCGCGAGAAAGGTTTACTGGCTTCTCCGCCAACGCCATGCATATTGGACAAAAGCTGTCCCACACTGACCTCTCTCTGTGCAATCGAGCAACTGTACCGAGTGCGATGAACCTTGAAGGTGCTTGTACCGGCTGCGGGAGCTGGTATTGGGTCGGAGCAAAGGCCTCCTTGCAGATGTTATGGTCTTATTCTTTTAGTTCGAGCTCAGGAAGGGTAGCTCGAGAAAAGGAGTGAGAAGGGAGGGGCGAACTCCACGACTCCAGCAGAGGCTCCGCGGACTGCGGCTAACCACCTCTGTGAGGGTGTACGTACTTGCGGAACAATATCATTCCGAACCGTAACATCCCCCCTAGTATATTATTTACTCATAATATACTAACGCCACATCCTGTACTTATAACTAGAGGAATGATAGAACCGCGAGGTCTACCATCAACCGATATGCCTCGAAAGTAACTAATTCACCCGAACTTCACGCGCCATCTCGTCTCTCTCTTTCTCGTGAGGGACAAAACTCTCGATAAAACCCTCTCGTGAAGTTCGTTGTCATGGAAAGCGATCCCCATGACAGTGAATTAGCCCACATACCGCCACTAGCTAAAGCGTTATTGCAATCGTGACAGTGATTGCAACCGTGTCCTACAGGACCTAATCAACCCACGCGTGCGCACATACACTCGAGGGATTGCACACAACTATCGACTCGGTACCGCCTACCGAGTAAGAGCAAAGGCGTAGGCTCAAGAAAGAAAAACCCCTCAAAACAACTAAACGGAACTCCTGGACAGGTCCTTCCAGACTCCCACATTCACACCACCTATTCAAGCGCCCCTTCCTCCCCACTGCCACAACGACAATCACGGGACCCTACATGATACACCCATGTCCCCCCACCATGGCACGACATATCCCACAACAACGACGGGATGGGGCAGTCTTCAGTGAAGACAACGTTCTAGCTCTTGACGCGTCATCTCCTCCCAGTTCTGGTTACTGTAGCGTACACGCCAGTATCGGTCGCGGTAACCGAACACTTGGCCTTGGAGCTTCAACCCTCCTCCAACGTCTTTCTGGAATGTAAAACCTATTGGGTAAATCCCCAGGGCTTCACGGGCGGACAACGGTGTACGCGGGGTGGAGCGTGGAGTGAGCTGATCAGCCAGTTCGGGATGATACAGATGCCACAATGCGATGAAACCATCTAGCTGCAAGCGTGTGAACGCGCGAAGAAGCTCAGATTCCGGCAACCACACGGACTCAACACCAGCCTGAGAAATGGCTTTGTACTCCCATACTAAAG
Source organism: Ectocarpus siliculosus (assembly GCA_000310025.1). Classification (NCBI taxonomy): domain Eukaryota; class Phaeophyceae; order Ectocarpales; family Ectocarpaceae; genus Ectocarpus; species Ectocarpus siliculosus. The sequence goes on along the minus strand of FN649739.1, from coordinate 2,818,582 downwards.
AACCAGTAGGTGAATGGACCCGACGGCAATCAGAAAGGGAGACGAACAATCCTTGGTCCGGCTGTTCCACTGGCAGGCAAAAATCGGGACCCCACGCAAACTGCATAAATTCCTCGGCTATGGAGTGTCTTAGATGAGGCGGGCGAATATGAAAGGGTTTCAACTCGGCAGTGCACACTCTTCTCGAACGTAGTTTTCTTCCCTGCATCTTCACTTTCACGCTCAAACCCCTCTGCAAGACTTCCTCTACTGTCCAGGGCCCGGTGTAGAGATCGTGCTGCAGCTTCCTGCCCCGCTTGTCTCGGTGACGACTGCTGTCAGCTTCGCGCACCAAGACGAGGTTGCCTTTCTCTACTGTCACCGACGCCGAGGTCCTCGAAATGGTGGCATTCGCCTTCGACCGTGCTGCCACCCGCAGGTCGTGGCGCTTCTCGAGCACCAGCCTAACTTCCCGGAGGTTCTGCTTCCGTCGTTCCACAAAGTTGTCCAAGCCCCCCGAATGATCTTGGTTTCCCTCCTCCGAGAGAGGCGCCAACGAGTCAAGCGAGGTGCGAGGTTTGCGGCCGAACAGCAGTTCAAACGGAGTCATGTGTGGGTGAACGGAGGTGTCTGGTAGCGTACGTTTGATCCAAATGGCCGGCGATACATATTCATCCCAACGGTCGTTCCAGCACTTGCACAGCTCTGCCAACAACTCTTGCATCCATCCTCCCAATCTCTCTACTGTGCCCTGACCCCGGGCATGATCAGCTGCGCCAAAAGTGATGTCCGCTTGTAGCCATCGACAAAGGTGAGTTACCACTTCTCCTCCGAACTCTCTACCACCATCGCAACGAATTACTCTAGGGACGCCGAAAGTCAAACACAGTTCTGACAACGCTCGCGCTACGCCGATTGCTTCCTTGGTCGCAAGAGGGAACCCAAAAGGGAATTTGGATGCACGGTCTACCACCAGCAAAATGTACTTGTTGCCAGACAACGAGGTCGTGTCAATTTTGAGTAGGTCAATCTCGAGTTCATCCCAAGGTTCTAGTGGTCTCCCTGGCAGCATCGGTACGCGTCTACTACTGGGCCTTTTGCGACGTCTACAGCTACAAGATAAAACGTAATGCCGGACATCTCGTGCCAGTGTGGGCCAGTGAAAGTGATCCCGAATTAATGCCAAGGTCGCTCCCACTCCTGCATGCCCCTGTAACGTGTGGACCAATGCGAGGATGTCTGCCACCATGCTTTTGGGGGTCGCTATTACTGGTTTGCCCTTTTCAAACGCGAATCGTAGCACTCCTTTAACATCCAAACTGTAACCTGCTCTACCACTCCCTTCTAGATCCCTCCGAACCTGGCCCAAAAGGGCATCGCTTTGCTGATGTCGAACGAGTGTGTCTGGATTCTTCAGCGTGCGCAGCGCCCTATGGATCGCTGTCGACCCCGTGTCCACCGCTGACCTAAAGGGCGATTCCCCCCCTGCCGAAAGCACCTCCCCCACGTCAGCGGATCGCGTGCACTCGGGCGGAACTGCCTCCGGTAGTTGCGTCGGGAGCGGTTCGATAGGCTCAGGTACGAACGCGGGCTGTAGCCCCGATGATAAAACCTGTGCCACGGTAGGCAGCTGAGGGTCGTTTAGGGGTTGCAACCGTACTGAGGGTGTGCGTTTACGGCTGGAGCGACGCGGTGGCAGTGGGTCGTTGAGCGAGGCGCAGGCAGCAAACGGGAAGTCAGCAAACAGCGGTGCTATGTTCAACTGATCCGATGCATGTACGACATCCATTGGCTCAGATTCCTCCTCCAATGTAAGCTCAGCAAGACGCCTGCCATTAAGAACGGGGCCTTGCGGGCCAACCACAGCTTCGGAATTGGGGGTTGTAAAGTCGTCCGGAAAAGAGTCGTCGATGTCTCCGGGGGAGGCACTTGCTACGGGGAGACGGGATAAAGCATCGGGCAGTACGTGATGCATTCCTGCTTTCCATTCTAATACTATGTCATACTCCATAAGCCTAAGCGCCCACCTATGCAACTTGGGGCAAAGCTCCCTACTGCGAAACAACCATGTGAGTGCAGAGCAATCCGTTACTACTTTGAACTGCCGACCCGCTAAATATGGTTTGAAATGGTCAACGCCCCACAATACCCCCATGCACTCCCGTTCCGTGGGCCCGCGTCGAGCGTCGGTGCGAGAGAACTTGTGGCTGGCGAAGGCGATGATCCTGGGCGTACCGTCGATGGTCTGTAGCAGGGTCGCACCTGCACCCACTGAGCTAGCGTCGACATGCATCTCGAACGGCGCATTAGGATCAGGGAAGGCTAACACGGTGGGAGAAGCAAGTGATAGTCTGAGCTGTTGGAAGGCGTGTTCCTCAGTCTCCCCCCACGGAATAGGGAGCTTGCGTGCGCGCTTGGACGCAAAGGCCTTATTTCGAAGGATGTCGGATAGGGGGGCTGCTATCACACTATATTGCGGAACGAACTGTCGAAGGTATCCTGTCAGCCCCAAAAACGTGCGCAGGTCTTCTACTGTTCGAGGCCGAGGCATGTTGGCTATCGCTTCGAGTTTAGACGGCGCTGGGTGCATGCCGGTAGCATCAATTATCATTCCGAGAAACTCTTGGGACGAAGCCCCGAAAATGCATTTCGGAAAATTAACGGATAATCCAGCAGCACGGAGGCGTGTGAGAACGAGCACCAGGGCAGCTAGATGGTCCTCCCACGTTTCGTTCGCAACGAGTATATCGTCCAGCCAGCTAAACACACCATCAATAACTCCCAAAGCAGACTTCACTCGACGCGTAAACGCAGAAGGTAATACTGTCAGTCCGAAACCCGCACGTGTGAATTCGAACAACATTCCGTCTGCGTCGCGGAAAGCTGTTTTGTGGCGATCCTTTTCGGCGATTTCAATTTGGTGAAAGCCTGACGCGAGATCGATCTGCGTGAAGTACCGCTTGCCTTTCAGCCCATCGAATATAGTTTGCATATCGCCTAGCCCACCACTATCAGATACCAAAAGCTTGTTCAACACTCTCCAGTCGATGCATAGCCGCATAGTACCATCTTTCTTCCTGACACACAGGCATTGGGCAGCCCATGGTGACATGGAAGGTCGAATGATACCTCGATCTAGTAATTGCTGAATTTCAGCCCGGATCATGCGTCGTTCCTCGGGTGAAAATCGACGTTGTTTGGCTGCGTACGGTGTACAAAACTCGTCTATCAAAGGAAGTTCCAACTCACTGCCACCGCATGCTGCCACTCGCTTGGGGTCGATCGGGAACAAGCCTTCTTCTACGAACGTGGCCAGAACTTCGACTAATTCTTGCTTCTGCAACGCTCCCAGCTGCCCCATGTTGGCGTCGGCCGCTCGTACCGGGGTTGGTGAGGCCACTGTGGAAACCCGAGTTCGATTCTCGGATTGGACACCATGAAACGAGTCGCTCGACTCTAGGAAGGGAGAGGCGGCATTGCATGTTGTCAACGGGTCACTGATATTCCCGTTCATGCCAGAGATATTTGGCGCGAGAAAGGTTTACTGGCTTCTCCGCCAACGCCATGCATATTGGACAAAAGCTGTCCCACACTGACCTCTCTCTGTGCAATCGAGCAACTGTACCGAGTGCGATGAACCTTGAAGGTACTTGTACCGGCTGCGGGAGCTGGTATTGGGTCGGAGCAAAGGCCTCCTTGCAGATGTTATGGTCTTATTCTTTTAGTTCGAGCTCAGGAAGGGTAGCTCGAGAAAAGGAGTGAGAAGGGAGGGGCGAACTCCACGACTCCAGCAGAGGCTCCGCGGACTGCGGCTAACCACCTCTGTGAGGGTGTACGTACTTGCGGAACAATATCATTCCGAACCGTAACAGGAGCATTGGAGGGGGCATGATGGGCAACCAATCCCGGTGGGGATGGAGGTGCGTCGGCGGGCGTAAGCTCTTGTATGTGTGATCATGGCCATTGGAGGCTAGCGTTGGTGTGAGGCGCCCTTGCGAGTTTGTCTAAAGCATGGTTATACCGCAATACGAACAACAGCACATGAGCAGTCCTACACTATTTTTTGTATACTGCATGCACAGCAGAACACGTTTTACAAGAGGTAACACTTCTTCTTTAGAAAGTAAACATAACCTCACAGAAAGACTACCCGTTCGAGGTGTAACCTCAATCAAGTCGAAAGCACTCTTTCTTGTTGTTGCAGCCCGATTTGAACCCTAGAACTCTTGGCTATGCATACAATTGTACATCAGAGGACCGAGTGGTACGCACTTCTGCGCTACTTGCTAAGAACTTGGTATGATCGTAGAACACTCCGCTTGGTGGATTCGCGAGATGCACTGCCCAAAGCTACGGTATGCATATGCATACATGTAGACTGAAAATCTGCAGAATCTGATGACACTATTTACGTAGACTTGTAGTCTTCTCCTGTATGCACACTTCGAAGCAGTTAGCGCATCAAGGGTCGTGAACAACAAGCGCACACAGACAGACTGTGTGCGCTTTTTGTGCACGACCCTTGCACAGCTATTGTACTGCTTCGAAGAATGCATAGACTACCGTAGAGCAATGTATGTATGTGGACAGGTCGTATATTCCAGTCTACATACATGTAAAAAATACCAAGCTTTGGCAGTGTATCGCGCGATTCCACCAAGCGGAGTGCTCTACGGTAGATAGCAGGCGCTTAGCAGTAGCGCAGAAGTGCTTACCACTCGGTCCTCTAACAACGTAGTCAAGGGTTCTAGGGTTCGAACCGGGCTGCAGCAAAAGTGTAAGACTACACCACATGTCGTGTACCTCCGCTATTTACTACACTTTACTAAGTCTACCTATGTACAGCAGTGTACATATAACATGGAACTGCTCATCAGTGCTGTTCGTCTTGCGGTATGCATACAACCTGCCATGCTTTCGACATACTGCAAGGTCGTGGTTGTATTTATTTTTCCGAATACTCGCAAGGTCGCCCCACACCAGCGCTAACCTCCAAATGGTCATGATGACACTACAAGAGCTTACGCCCCGCCCGCCGACGCCCATCCCCACCGGGATTGCCTGCCCATCATGCCCCCTCGAACGCTCCAGGACCTCCTCCTGCTGCTGTCGCCGTAATGGCCGGTAGTAGCCTACTACTGCTTCGCGACGACGTAGCAGTAGCGCTCTTGCGCGAGTCGGCCGCCGGCTGTCTGCCCGTGAACCACATGACTTCGCGAGCGACGCGTACAACACCGACCAAGGCGTGTGTTTGTTTTGTTCTCTTCGCTCTTCGCTCTTCGCTTTCATGTCCGAATTACTCCGCCTGCGACGTTTAAATATTAGACTAAAAAAGTGCAATGAGGTTGATTGCTCTGCTATCCCGACGTCCCGACCCCGTGTGGGAGTTTATCGTGGTTACAGCAGCGGCGTCCTCAATCAAGTTGTCGGGGATGGCAAACAGCTCTCCACAGCAGTAAGCTGGGCGAGCAAGAGTAGCACGTCTACGGTACTGTACTACCAGCAGGCGAGCGTCGGCATCATCATTCTGTTCGGCCAGGCAAAGCCATCAGCCAAGGCCAGCCAGAGGGGTCTCACAGCTAGGACAGTTAAATCATAAAGAAACTGGGATCGCAGGGGGTGGGGGGGCTTTCTACAGGTCAGCTGCTGCTAGATGATGCTTGTCGTTCGCCTGCTGGTAAATAGTACAGCACTACCGTAGACGTGCTACTCTTGCTCGCCCAGCTTACTGCTGTGGAGAGCTGTTCGCCATCCCCGACAACTTGATTGAGGACGCCGCTGCTGTAACCACGATAGACTCCCACACGGGGTCGGGACGTCGGGACAACAGAGCAATCAACCTTTGGAGATTCAAGACTATTCAAACGCCGCAGGCGGAGTAATTCGGACAGAGCAGAGCGAAGTACGGTTTAGCGCGGTCGATGCTAATAATAACAACACACACACACCTTAGTCGGTGTTGTACGTGTCGCTCGCGAAGTCATGTGGTTCACAGGCAGACAGCCGGCGGCCGACTCGCGCAAGAGCGCTACTGCTACGTCGTTGCGAAGCAGTAGGCTACTCGGCCATCACGGCGACAGCAGCAGGAGCGTTGGAGGGGGCATGATGGGAAGCCAATCTCGGTGGGGATGGAGGTAGGTGCGTCGGCGGGCGGGGCTACCCTCTTGTATGTGTGATCATGACGATTGGAGGTTAGCGTTGGTGTGGGGCGACCTTGCGAGTTTGTCGAAAGCATGGTTGTACGGCACGACGAACAGCCCATGAGCCGTCCTATGCATACACTGCAGCAACACACATCACAAGTGGTCACACTTTTGTTGCAGCCCGGTGTGAACCCTAGAACCCTGACTACATCAGAGGACCGAGTGGTAAGCACTTCTGCGCTACTGCTAAGAGCCTGGTATGGTCGTAGAACACTCCGCTTGGTGGAATCGCGCGATGCACTGCCCAAAGCTACTGCTGCATGGCACGTCACATACAACAAGTACATGTAAATACATGTAGTAGAACCACGTGCGCTACGGCGTAGCCTAGTTCGAGGGGTCGTGAACAACAAGCGCACACAGACAGACGGATAGGGAAGTACAACGACCTCTCTGTGGGTACTTGGGTAGCGCTGTAGCTCATGAACGAAGAATTGCTGTGTTCTACCGCGGCGGCTTGGAACGTCCCAAGGCAGCAGTTCAGCAGTCCCACGACACCTCAGCGCACTGGCTTTCACCTGCTCGCTCTCGGTTGTATCATCTGCGACCCCCCCCCGTGGATGAAAGTTAGTACAACTACAACTTGAATAACTACCCTTTTACGGTCTCGCCTTCTGCACGTCCACATTCTAGTCTGGGCCAAATCCAGTTGTGACCACGCAAAAGCTTGTTGGTCGCCATCACAATTACTTACTCGGAGTACGTAGAACAAGAGGAGGCCGGCCTATCGGCAAACAACAAAGATGCTCGTGAACCCCCCCTGTCAATTTCCCGTGTGCGTGTGCCTGCTTCTCCTAATGGTTGACTAAAAAACATGGTGGTGCTGCTAGCCGGTCAGAGACCGAGCGGCTGGTTCGGCTGCAAGCCGTCGTGAGGGGGTGGCTGTTGCGGCGAAAGGTTAATTGGATCCCGGCGAGAGACCTGGAGGCTGTGCTGAAGGACCTGGACCAGAGGGACAAGGGCTTGAGAAGGTACCGCTGTGGAATTCCCTCGTGTCTTGATGCTTGTGTGTGTCCATGCCGTGGCCGGCTGTGTATCCTGTAATAGTCTACGGGACTGCTGTAGTTTGTTTGAGCCCTCCAAGGGCAGGGTTTGCAGGGGACACTGGGAACGTAAGTCGAGGTTTGCTGTCTCTCTCTCTCTCTGTCTGTCTGTCTGCCTCTCTCTTTCTCTGGCTCAGTTTCTTCCTCAGTGCGTTCTCGTGCGTTCTAGATGCTGCGGTCATGTTCTACCTTAACCTTGTACCTCGTATGTACCTCTTTGCGCCGCGTGTCATGGTCGTCATCATCACCACAGGCTGGTGGCCTACCTTGTCTTCTTTCTGCTCTTCTTCGGGATCCTCATCCTGGAGTCCGACGTCACCTTCCAGCACTCCGTGGAGACCGGCATTACAAAATTCATCAACCAGGTTAGACCCGCAAGCAGCATTATAAAGAAAAGCTCGGTCTTGTGTGCGTACTCTATGCCCCCCCCGGAAGGGAGTAAAAGTAGGGGACACGGAAACTTCGGTGTCAGGAATGCTGTTTGCGGATGATTTTGTTGGTATGTCGGACACCCCTGAGGGACTGCAACTGCAAATTGACGCGGCGAAGAAGTTTACTGATAAGTGGAGATTGTCTGCCAACGTTACGAAGAGTGCCGTCATGGTATGCAACGAGGGCAGGGAGGAACCAGTAGAACATAGATGGAAGTGGGGGATCGAGGAGATGGCAGTAGTGGACCAGTACACATACCTCGGAGTAGAGATCGCAAAAGATTGCTCGTGGAATGCACACATGTCCAAGGTAGCGGAAAAGGGCAAAGCACGAGCAGGGAAGCTGCACCCAATACTCGCAAACCGGCACCTTGATACACGCATCAAACTGACGGTTTTGAAGAGCGTAATCGTACCGCCGCTAGAGTACGCCGGAGAAGTATGGGAAGGAAATAAGAAGGTAGTGAAAGAACTCGAGGCGGCGCAGATGAAAGCAGCGAAAATCATCCTAGGATGCTCCAAGCGCACAAGTAATGCAGCAGTCAGGGCCGAATTGGGGATCCAATCCCTACGGTCGGGAAGAGACGTAAGGAAGCTGACATGGCAGTATCGCATGTGTGGGATGGGAGAGGAGAGGTTGCCGAGAATAGTATGGGAAGCGAAGTGGGCAAACAAAAAGAGGGGTAGACAACCCACGGAATGGGTCAAGGTTGTAGAGGACGTATGGAAGGGATTGGACATCGACGAAGATGAAACGCTGGAAACGGAGGGTCTACAGGGGTTCAAGAAGAAGATATCTGTTGCTTGTGCCGACAGAGAAGAACAGAATCTAAGGAAAGAATCCAAGGATAAGGAGGGTCTAGAAGTGTACGGAATGTTGAAAGAAGGAATAGGGTTCAAGGATTACCTACATGGACCAATGGATGCAGGGACAAAGCTTAAGGTCAAATTCAGGACCGGGGACATAGGCCTTCGCGAACGTCGACGAAGACATAGGACGGTAGACGACGAAGACGACAAGTTCAAATGTGATTGCGGCTTCGAATGCGAAGACAGTGTTCATGTAGTCGCGGAATGTCCGTGGTACGAAAAGGAGAGGGAAGTGTACATGACTGAGCTGGGAAGAATACAAGGGACGTACAGGGAGATGTTTGAGGCATGGAATAGAGAGGAGAGGACGGTAGCGGTACTGGGGAGTAGGAAGTGGTTTGAAAAGGCGGGAAGTGACATCGGTAGGATAGACAGACTAGGGAAGACATTTTTGAGCCACCTTTGGCAAAGTAGGAAGGAACGATTGGCCATCGGTGATCGGTCCTGTGGGAACAATGCTCCGTCCTCTCGAGGACGCGTGGTCAATGGTCTAACCGCTAAGGCATGCAAAGCATAAGAGTACGCCCCCCCCCCCCCCCCCCCCCCCC
>FN649739.1:2792910-2809476 GCA_000310025.1 Ectocarpus siliculosus | reverse complement strand
CCCCCCCCCCCCCCCATTTCCCTGTGCCCGCCATCCTTATTCCCCCGTAATTTCTCCGCCCTCCCCTCCCCCTCACTCTATACTGGTGTGGCACGTTGGCATGGGCCACTCTCACCTCCGGCCTTCCTGTGGTTTTCGTATGCAGATACAACACGCCAATTTCGACGGCCTCGCTTCGATTCGATTTGATGAGCTACTGTCCGCATGTGCTTGCCTGCTTGCACTTGTTTTTTTTTTTTTTACAGTTTCCCCTTCCTGGTGGACAACTGCGGGCTGTGCTACGGATCGGAGCGGGCTTCGATTGTCGAGGGCGGGGCCGGCTCCATCGGGCAAGAGTTCTGCGACATCTGTATCGGCTTGGAGTGAGTATGCGGAAGGGTTCGGGTTAGAACATGCCACCAGAGGTTAGCAGTTAAGAAATCGAGGCTGAAGAAATCCAGAGTCTAAGACTTAGCCATAAGAACAGGTGCTCAGTCAAGAAGCATATACTAAAACCTACGTAGTCGCCGTGGGGTACAGTACTGTACCCCATACCGGTAGATTAAATAAGAAACGAGCGTCGACCAAAAACAATTGCTCCGTAAGTGGTGGCGCGTTCTGCAGTATCGCCTGTTGTAGTATAACGGTTGGGTGGAAGCCGTTTATTGTGCCGTGTTTTTCTCCCCCGGCAGCAGCAGTAGTGTTTCGCTTGCTCATCTGGCTTCATCTTGAGGGCTTTGGATGGGACTCGTGGACGTGAAAGGTGTTGGAGGTTTGGAGGTTTGGTCAAGGGCATCGCCCAGTGGCTGCATCTCGGATTGGCATGGCGATGGCTGTTTTTTATGTCGGCGAAACAAGCGTTCATGTGTCTGTGCAACCGTGCACCATGCTTGAATACCAGCGAAAGAGGTATTGGAATATTGTACCGTACCGTACCGTATGCGACACAAGATAGTACGCCGGCACATGCACACCCGTCAACATCGTTTTGTCGGGTCGACATGACGGCAAAACATACACAGAACAACGTATTTAGTAGATCAAGCAATACAAGATGCCGCACACCCCGGAGATAACACACCCGGTCACAGTTTGTTCTGAAACCAAGATTTTTCTCGACAGGGTTTGTTGTTTTTTTGGTGTACGGCAATTGGCGTGTCCAGCTTATCTTGGCGTCGTTCGCCGTGGCTGTACGGAGAAATGCACGTTGTGCACATGTTTCTCGGCCACATACCTACCCTGGCAAGTGGCGACGTGGAACGAGCCGTGTATACACCGACAAACACCCGACTCGCAATGCTTACGGTCGCAATGCTCAAAGTCGCCAATAACAGCAGTAGACACCTCCGAAAGTTGTGGCCGACCGTTGACTTTGAAGCGGTGTGGCTCGTGGTGTGCGGCAATGTTTCTGTGTCTGCATGGCGCGATGATTCTGCCTCTTTGGGGTCTCTGCTCTGCTCTGCTTTGATTCGGAGGGCAAACTGGGCCCGTTCTACAGACGGAACGACCGCTCTTTCTTCGCTGCATACAGCTGCAATCTATCGTTTCACTTGGTAAATTTTGGTGCGGTCGTTTCGGCGTTTTGCGGGAAGATTGTTTCCGGTTGGGAGCACGGAGGCCTCGTCTGAGCCGAGCGTGACTGTCTGCGTCCTCTCTTCGCTGCCATGATTCGCCTGTTTTGCCTCCTTTTCGCACGTTCGCAGGTAGGTCCTTTCGTGTTTTTTGCGGCAAGATTTGTGCCGGTTCGTGTCACGGGGACCTCATCTGAACCGTGACTGGTGCTGTCTGCGTGCTCTCTCGTCGTTATCGTATCTATGTATTTCTCGTCTGTTGCTCTTGGCTTGACTTGGCAGGGTGTGCTTTCTTGACGATGGGTGCGCCGACGTGGATCAAGTGATGCCCGTGCTCGGCGACGTTCGGGGAACCAACGCGTCCCTGGTGAGCAAGCCTATTCCACCGCATGTTCGTCGGGAGTGACGGTCACCGTTCCAGTGCGTGTTCTCAGAAATTCTGCACCGGAAGGAGAACTCGCGGTGGTTGGTTTGGGGGAGAGACACGTCCTTTTGTGAGCAGAGATGCGGAGACAAAATAGTAGAGGCTTAGAAACGTGCTCTGCCAGGTTGGTATCGTATAACTCTCTCTCTTTCCTCAGGGCGTAAAACATTGTGGTTCGGGCAAAAGATTTTTTTTTCGCTTATATAGCCGTTGCGCTCGTCAGGTTGTGCGTGCTAGGTACGCATCTCATCGCCAGGTCGTTTGCTTTTGTTATCGTTAATGTGGAGGTACGGACACTCATGCACTACATTAATTCGTTCATTCATGAGGCTGGTTTTTCGGCGAGCGTTCAATGTCGTCGGAGTTGCTTCTCTTTCTGTTCGAAGCGCGGGGCATCCGCTTGTTGGTTTCCCCCCCTCTATGTTGGTTAACTGCTCAAGAACTCCTGACGGTAGCGACCCCGTGTTTGCGTTGGTGTGTCGGTGATTCAGGTGACAGTGTTTTCCAACGAGGACTGCTACAGCAACAGCACTACCGAGACCTTTCCCAGACCCTTTTGGGCGAACCACGGCATGACGAGCACGATCGCCAATCCGTCGCTGGAAGATGAGGTGGTACTGCTTCCGACGGGGAGAGGCTATGTGGCGAACAAGAACAGGATGATTGGCGCGGTAAGGTTAGGGACGTGCGACAGACAGACGAAGAGAGAGAGACAGAGAGAGACAGAGAGAGACAGAGAGACAGAGAGACAGAGAGAGAGAGAGAGAGAGACAGACAGACAGACAGACAGACAGACAGACAGACAGACAGACAGACAGACAGACAGACAGACAGACAGACAGACAGACAGACACAGAGAGAGAGACAGAGGAGGCGAAGGAAGCAGCAGAGATGTGGGCAAACAGAGACAGACAGACAGACAAGCAGGCAGACGGACAGAAAACAGAGAAAGAAATGAGGTCGACAGAAAACGACAATGAGAAGGAGATAACGAGATAGACAGAGAGACGGAAAGAAACTGACAAGAGTTCCTGCTTCTATGGGATGTTTCTGATTGTTGGATTGTTGGATTGTTGGATATTTTGTTGCTCGTATTTTTCTTTTTTCTTCTTTCGTACCAAAGCAAATCAAGTTCATCTCTACGCACGGTAAGAGGCCAGCGTATATTGTTACCTCCCTACCTGCTTTTTATCTCATCTCCGAGCAGCTTGATAGTTGTTTCAGGGGTCGGGTGGGCCTGTTCCAATGGTATGCAGATGATGCTATTCAGTACACTTTTTTCTTTCTCAGGTAGGTGTTGTGGCGTGAATGCTTGTGAGAGGCAGTCGAACATCGCAGAAGGACACGCCGTCCGTGATGAGTCGTTCTGTAGTCGTGTGGGATGCGTTGGTAGCAGTCTTGACCCTTGAAGATTGAGGAAACACGGGCAGTGTACTAACTTTAAGACGACCGTACAATTCCCCTTGGTGGCGCGCGAGCAGCTGTTGATGGAGTGGACGTACTACAAGGAAGGGGAGTGCGAGGGGACCTACGACCCTAGCTTCTACGGCTCCTGCTTTCGGGACCAGGGTAGCCAAGAGGACATGCTGGACGACGTGCAGGATGCCCGGATGAACACGCTCATTACCGTACAGGTCAAAGAAGGTGTGTCCTCTGCTTCACGCTTACGGTCCGTATTCTACCCAAGGCAGCACACCACCACCCACACGCACACATGCAGAAGATATCACACAGGCAGGGCTGAAAACACGCTCATTGCCGTACAGGTCATAGGAAGATGTACCGTCCTCTCCCCATGCAAGCTTACCGTATTCCACTCATGATAACACCCTCACAGGAAGTAATGCCCCCCACAAGAGATAACTCCACACACACACACACAGAGTATCACACCCGTTCATATTTGTATTTTGGCGGCTCAATATTCGTCCAAAACGTGAAAAGATAGTCTCATCACATGTGGTCTCATGAGATGATGCGCTACAAAACGGTCACCGACGATGCCGCAAACCCTCCAAGAATATCATTCGTAAACGCCAAACATGTTATCATCGAGGGGGACGTACTCTTTATGTTTTGCATGCCTTAGCGGTTAGACCCTTGACCACGCGTCCTCGACAGGACGGAGCATTGTTCAAACAGGACCGATCACCGATGGCCAATCGTTCCTTCCTGCACTTTGCCAAAGGCGGCTCGAAGATGCCATCCTATCGATGTCACTTCCCGCCTTGTCCACCTACTTCCTATGCCCCAGTATAGTTACCGTCTTTTCCCGGCTATTCCATGCCTCAAACATGTCCCTGTATCTTCCTTCTACATACTTTTGCCATGTACACTTCCCTTTCCTTCTCGTACAAGGGACATCCCGCAACTATATGAACCCGGCCTTCGCACTCAGAGCCGTATTCGCAATTGACCTTGTCGTCCTCATCTTCTACGTTCCTAAACCTACCGTTGGGAGGGGGGGTACTCATGGTCGTGCATGCCGTAGTCGTTAGACCATTGACCTCGCATCCCTACAAAGCCGGGACGGAGCACGCCGGGTTCTCACCGGACCAGGCTCTCACATCACCAAGCGCGAAGCACTGTGAGGTATTCGGCGAGTCGCATGAAGGGTGCGCTGCATCCTGCTAAGGGTGTTCGGCATCTTGTGCTTACTTCCTTGCGTACGGATGACAACTGCGTATGACTTACTTTATTTTCTGGTGCTTTCACTTCCAGAGACAGTTATAAGCACTGTGTAACTGCCTCGAGGAAGCTTGACCATTTTAACACAACGTGGTGCGATCATCCCCCGTTGCGCGGAGTGAGGTTTCTCCACCCCGCACAACATAATCTACTCGACCACCATTCATGGTTACCGCAAAAAAAAAAGAAGTAAAAAAAAAAGCGGTAACCTGGTTGATGAGCTCGCGAAGTGATCGGCTTGTTTTACAACGTCGTTGCCAAGCGACGAAAACCCAACCCCGATGGCAAATATCGCCTCCGGGGGGGGGGGGTTATCATGTATGTCATCACCCCTATTTTTCTTTCGGCTTGAATTTAGCGTGGTAGATCTCCATAGTAATGTGTTTGGAGTGGGTAAGGATTTTTGTAGGTTTGCTTGGTTCGGGTTCTGTGCATGTCCGTAAAGTCTCTAGCGGGGTTACCGTCGGCGGAGAGATCGATTGCTCCACAACCAAGAGTGATTGTACCAACACCGAAAGTGGTGATTTCCGAAACGTCTCGTCGAGGGCTTTCCGTTATCTTTTTCGCAACGTCCCATGGTGTTGTTGAAGAGTGCGACGGTAACATCCAACTCTGCCTGTACCCCGGCGATGACCGCCGGTGCCGCATGCCCTGGACTACATAATAGAAAGACATGCGCCCCTTCGAGAAAAGGCCCCAATCGAAGTCACGTCTTGAAGCCAATCCCAGTAGTGAGTGTAAAGAAAACCTGCTGTTGGGTAGTACTGCATCTCTGCTAGGCTTGTAGAAGTACTCGACAACCTTCTCCTTTTTTTTTTGCAATTTAGATGCAGGAACCTTCTTCCACTCTATTTTCAGTATTATTGCCAAAATCGACAACAAAAATAACAGGCAAGAACCTATCGAGTACATGTCCAATCTCTGCACACCACCCCCCTTCCTGTGGCTCTATCGCGTCCACGCTACACACACACCCAGGGCGGGAGGACCAGGGGCTGGTGTACAGCATCACGACCGACATTGGGGTGTTCAACTCCGGTCTCAACTTCAACCTGTGCGGCATGCTGGCCATCCTCGGCGGGCCTGACGTCATGACGGACGCGGTGCGATCGGTGTCGCTTCGGTTCAACACGTACAACGGCCAGTGCGACGGCCTCTTCTCCTTCGTCGACATCACCGCGCTGTTTACCCTGGGTAATACATACTGCAAGTAATCATAGGGAGGGCACACATGTGTGGGTAATAGGGGGGCCGCTCATGCGTGAAGGATCAGTCCACTCGTTGTCATGGTCACTTTCAGAGAAGCAAGTACGGAGGCCAACACATGTGTGGGTGGGTGCTACTTCTTAAGTAGCAGATAGGGAGGCCACACATGCATGAAGGTTGTGAATATCTCTATTGTGATGAAACGCCTTGCTCCAGACGACTTACCGTTTTTTTCCCCTCTTTGTTGGGTGTACTGTTGCAGGAGTAGGACACAACGGTCTGTCGGTCAGGTTTTCGACTACTGTTGTTCGTGTTTGGCAACCGTCTCTTCTCTCGTACTGCTGCGGATTTGGTAGACAGGCGCTGAGTGTTCCTCTCGATCTCCGACGATTTTAGTAACAACCTGACTATCCCCTTATGTCTGTTTGCAGCGGAGACGTCTGTTTGGATGCTCCATCACTCCGATGCTAAAACCCTCAGTCTGCCGCCCATCACGCGCATGCCTCCCCCTTGCCTGCCCAGGTTGGTCGATACAATCACCCCGGTTTTAGAAACGGCCAAGTGTTTGCATGTTTCGCTGGGGAAATAGTTTCCGTCCGTTTTTTTGTGTGTGTTTTCCTGTGGCAGGAGAGGAAGTGCAGATTAGTACCAGCGTGTTTGCGCGATTGTTCGTCTTTCGAAATTTCTGCCTGTGGTTTTTTCTTTTTCAAAGGGGAGGTAGGTGCAGATTGGTACCAGCGCTGTTTTCCCTTTCCCTGTTTCTTTTTTTAGTTTTCTTAGTAAAATACACATCCTAAGAAGAAACACAACAAGTATTTGTCCATCTCTTCCACAGAAAAGAGTCCGTGATAGAATAGTAATGAATGCATAGTGTTTTACGGTGACCAACTTGTATTTCTAGGGCCCCCCGAGCGGCATAGTCTACAGCGATATCTCCCCCTTTCCCCCGCGTTGCTCTGTTTTGGCTTTTGTTTTTCAGGAGGAGAGGTGAAGATGGTGACCTCCGTAGAGGTGTTTTCGATGCCCTTCTTCTTCGGCTCTAGCCCCGCCATCGTCGGGCGTGCCATAGCTATGTTCGCCTTCGGCCTAATGCTGGTCATCTACATTGGTGAGAGACAGAGCTGGACCCGTGTGTGTGTGTATTGTTAGTATTTGCATCTACCGCGCTAACCGGCTGGCCGATTCCGCGTGTGTTTCTTCTCTTCCCTTGTCCTCTTTGGGATTCCGTAATCTTCGTGTGGTGCTCTTGTTGTCGCTGCTGCTGCTCTTGTTGTTGTTGTGGCCTTCATGCCTGAACCACCTCTCTGTCCCAGACCCACTACCGCCTTGAGGCTAACCCAGTCATCACGTGCCCACACAGTTTGAATAGTTCTGTCTCGGGCGTGCCGTGTTGTACAACGGTACAGTATGGTATCCAGACTGTGATGATGCATCTTGTTTGCCGCCATGGGTACGATATGAGAGGGCAGACGAACGTGTTTGAGAGAGCCACGGCGCGAGCGGCTCGCTGGACAAGTGCGGGAGAGGATTTGCTTTGTTCGTTTGTTCGGCGCAATGCGCGGGTAGGTGTGGATTATAACGAGGACTAAGCGAGGACGAAGCGGGGAGACGGTTGCTCTTACATGTAAAACGCTGCTCGCGCGAGTGTCTCGCGGTAACCGCAGCGGAGATTTCCGTAACGCCTTGCTCGGCACGGTACGGTAATAACCGTTTTCGATAGAACCGTAATAACCGCCTTCGATGCTACCGCGGGACCCCGGTCGTGTCAGGCAAGGACGTGCTCCGTGCGTGGAGAGAGGTCAGGGACGGGCGGCATCGGCTATCAATGAGCCTGAGACACGTACCTGTCACGACGGTGAGCATTGATGAGACGTACGTCTTGCATGTGCCGGTGCCGGTGCCGGTGCCGGTGCTGGTGCTGGCTGTTGCTGTTGCTACTACTGCTGGGCGTATTTGTTGTGGAACGCAACCATCTCGCCACGCAACCTTCTGTGCTTGTTCTGTTCTGTCCTGTTTGCCTACTCGCCGGATCTGGCAGAAAATCTATCGGGCCGAATCACGTTCTCTTCAATTGTTTCGTTTCACTATGCTCGGTTACCATGCATACGCCAGTTTTGCTCCGAAGCTTATTCAGTTTTCGCTACATCCAGCGCTGACTCTCGTAGACCCTACAGCATGCCCGTGGGTTGATTGAGAAGGCAAGTTGTTACACTCCACGTGTACTGTTTTGCGATGATCATCCACAGTGTTTCTCGGCGATGAGAGCGAGCAGCAACTTGCAGGATTCCTTTTGCGCTGATCAGCAACCACTGCTGTGTTTCTCGGCGATGAGAGTAAACAGCAACTTACAGGAGCACTTTTGCGCTGATCAGCAACCACTGCTGTGTGCCTTGGCGATGAAAATTCCTCCCTACGAGTAAACAGCAATTTACATCAGCTCTTTTGCACGCATCGCCCAGTGATTTTCTCCGTGACGACCAATCCCGACGGGTAGACAGCAACTCACAACCGCACTCTTGCGCTCATCACCCAGTGTTGTCCTCGGCCACGACAAATTAATTGTCTCTTGCAAGAGCCAACCAACAACCAAGGTCCCTTCCACATGTTAGCGGTTCACCCTCTTGACGTCCCGTCCTTTTATTGTCGGCGGTTTCACCCATATCGCCTTTCACTTTTTGTTTCATTATTTTTTTATCGTTTTCGTGGACCATGCATGCATGCGCCCAGGCTACCGCGCTGAACCTCGTCGGAGACTGTGTGTTCCTGTGGAACCTGGTGCTGTGGGTGAACGTGGCCGTGACGGCCGCGAAGTTCGAGCTGATCCCGACGCTGTCCTACAACAACGCCTCCGAACAGGCGAGAACCGCCAACAAGGCCGCTCTACAGTACTGGTACAGGGAGAGATGTCGATGATTACCGCCTCTCCGTGTGTGAAGGAAGAGAGGGGAGCATAGACGTCTGCCGTGTGAAGTGAACTGCTTATGGCTGGGTTGCTTTTGATGCGGAAGGGAACCATGACGCCGAAAACAGCAACATCGTCAACACCGCAGACAGCATTAGCAGCAGCAACAACAACAGCGATTGTTGCCGTTGATGTGTAGATGACACCAACACCTCAGAAAAATCACCTCAGTTGACCACCTGATGCTCCAACAGGTGCGAGCTTTCAGCGAAGAATTGGCACTAGTAGCCCTAGAGCGTTGGAAGCGGGACGCGGCCGCAGTGGCCGGGAGCATCTTCGGCCTGACGAGGCTGTTCATCATGCTCCGGTTCCACCCGCGCTTGTCCCTGGTGACCGACGTCCTTACCGCTTCGGCTGTACACTTGGTACACTTCTTCATCATGTTCTTCATGGTGGTGGGGGTTTACAGGTGTGAGGGTCGTTTGCTGCGTGGGGGAAGGGTTCTATTATTTCATGTATTTTTATGCAAAAACAGAACAATATTTATGCGTCTTCCACAGCGTTTTCCGCGTGGGGGGCGGGTTCTACTTTTGTTTTTTGTTTCAAAACACAAGAATTTTTTCGCCTCTTGACAGATTTCTTACGACACACAACAGTATGTTCACCTCTTCCACAGATTAGCGTTCGGGATAGATTAGCAATGAATCCATAGGGTTATTTGACAATGACCAACTTGTGCGTGTGTGTTTGCATGCTTCCGGCATGTTGACCGCGCTTTGCATAGCCCTTGACACTTGAGGCAACCCTGTCCATCCTCTGTTTTCACGTGTCGTGGTTTGTTTTTCACCCCATGTTTTCGACACATGCGCAACCCTGCATTTCCCCTGTTTCATGCTATTACAATTTATTTCCACGCTACGACACCCTCGGCACTTCAGCAACCTTAGTATTTTCTCTAAGGTGTTATCTTCCTCGGAGTGGATGTTTGATGGTAGGTATTGTATTTGGTGAGGCCTCCCGTGGCGGCCAATGGTCTCGCCAAACGCTCGTTATAGCCCTATTCCTCTTGTGACCATCGCCTCAGGTCCGCATTGAGTTGAGACTCACGTTATGTTAGTTTTCCCTTCAGCGTGCACGCAGACCAAGTGGCCGCAACGTGAAATACCCGAGATCGAGCAAACACGAGCAGTTGCGACGATTTTGCCGGTTTACTTTTGGCTTGTTCACTCCTTCGACTCTTTTGCATCCGCATCCTTGCTATGTGTCATGTTTCTTGTGGCTTGTTCACCCCTTGAACTCTTGAGCAACCCACATCCTTTCTCCTTGTCATGCCTTTTGTGGCTTGTGGCTTGTTCTCTCCTACGACACGACGCCCTCCACAATTCAGCAACCTCGTCTGGGTGATCTTCGGTCCCTCGAGCTTGCTGTTCGCAACGTGGACAAAGTCCTTCGTGACCATGACAAGAATAGCGCTGGGGGAGTTCGACAACATCTACCCTCTCATGGTCGAAATTGATGGTGCTGCCGCCTTTATGATCATCGTCACGTACCAGGTACTCAAATCGTTTCGAGTATAATGACGTGTTGATGTTGCTGTTTGCAATTCATGATGGGGGGGTTGGGTTGTGTTGGCTGCAGTTGTGATCGTGCTGGTGGAAGTTGTACTGCAGCCTGCTGTTTTGTTCGTTGTTGGCATTGACAAGTGTTTTTGGTTGTCCATGTTGTTAGGTATATCTTGCGTGTTTTTGGTTGGTGTTGTTATGTCATTCGTCTATTCGTTGTTATTTCTTTCGTTGTCTCGTTGTTATCTCTTTCATTTTTTCGTTGGTGTTGTTGATAAAACGTTGCACTTCGGTGGAAAGATGTATGTAGTTTTTAGCGAGCGTCCGCAAGCACAGCAAATGGAAGACGGAAGTGGTAGGCATGGTATCGGCATTCACCTGAACCCAAATCTGCAGACACAGAAAATCCCACGGGCTTGCTGTAAATCGCCCCCATTCCGTGACTGACGGTATTCCCGATGTTTGTTTTATTTTTCGCTGCGAGGAGTAACGGAGTCATCGTCGCCAGTGTTTGTTGAGAGTATCGTTGCCAGCCCCGCCGTTGCTTCCGCTCCTTGCCTGTTGAACACCGGAACTCGTGTTTTTTTTCCGTTTTTGCTCCTCTCCTGTTTTGATTTTTTGCAGACGCTGCAGTGCATTCTTCTGCTGAACATCGTCATCTCCATCCTGCTCGATGCTTTCCAGGTTTGCTGTTGCATGAGGGATGTTTCTTCATACTCTGTCGAAACCGGAGACGATATCGAAGATGGGGTCGGAGCCCTTGTCGGAGATGTTGAGATGTTGTCGGAGATAACCACAGTCGCCTCATATACCTGTCCTTCACTGACTACACCTCCCCCCCTCCTCTCACCCTCTGGCAACTTGGACGGTACGTATTGACAACGATGATGGTGTTTGTGATGGATGATGCCAGATGGTCCAAAAGCGTAACTCGGTGGTAGCGGCGGACACTCTTTGGCAGACGGTGATGACTACATTGGGGCGATGGCGGATTCGTCTGACGCACGTGGGCTTTGCCTTGGTCGGCCGATGTCCGTCTGTCACCAGACGTTCCAGGTGCAGGTGTTGTTGTTTTCGTTGATTTTCTTGGTGGTGGTGTTGTTGCTGTTGCTGTTGTTGTTGTCGTTGATGATTTTCTTGCTGCTGCTGCTGCTGCTGCTGCTGCTGCTGCTGTTGGTGCTGGTAGAGGTGGTGGTGGTGGTGGTGGTGGTGCTTGTTGATGATGTTCTTGTTGTTGGTCTAGTGCATGTTTTTTTTTATGGAACAGCATGGATGGTCGTTTGGTGGGACAGATGCGGACTGTTCAGGGGCAACAGTGGTGTGGTTAACGCTGGTGAAGGTAAGCACGTTTACTCCCGAAATATTGCGGTACAGCATAGTGTGGACGCAGAATCAAACAGGTTTGAAGTCGGCTTTTGACGCTTTCCCGGCTGGCTGCGGTCAGCGTTTCTCCCACCACCCTACTTTTCAAGGAAACCACGAGTATACTGGTCCAGTCTGCCGAAACATGTGCATGTTTTTGTGTAATGTCCTAGCTTTACCCACTGCCCCAGTCGACCACAGCCTCCCTTGCCCCATAGGCTATACACCTGGCATCCTTCGCGTTGCTGTACAACACCAGTACCCAAATCATGTTCGTCACACACCCGTGCATGACACTATTACTATTACTATTACTATTTGGCAACGATAGCAACGTGCATGGTCAGTGGCCGCCACACGTAGCACGGCAATGAAAGGTCCCAAGTAATCCCCCCCCCCCCGCCCGTCTCCTCCTCCCCCCTCCAGTCCACGGGGTAGCAGTGTCGGTGATGATGCCGGCACGACGGTAGTCAAGAACCCTATGCACGACAGGCACGGCGGGCGGAAGCTACGGCAGAGACATCAACACACAGCACCTACGGCCGGTGGTACTAGCGCTGCTGCCGTTGCTGCTGCGGCTGGTGTGCCTGTTGCACCGCCGGGGATAACCGGGTCCAGTTCCCGCGGCGTTCCGTTGCTTCCATCGTCCGACAAGCGGAAGGTCAGCTCGAAGAACCGCGGCGGCGGCGCGACCAAGCGAGGGGGGCTTACTCGCGGACAGCGTTTGGCGATGTCCCACCGGCACTACGACCTTCGTACAGCGGTGGAGGTGCTGCGGCGGTCACCCTTGCCGGAGGCCGCGGTGTGGAGAAAAATGAGGCAGATCATCGGGGCAAGGTAATGGAACGGGATGGGATGAGATGGGGTATGCTTCATGGAATGCGATGGAATTGGAGCATCTTGAATGGAATGATATTGAACGGAATGGGATAGAGGAAATTGGGGCAGATCGTCGGGGCAAGGTGATGGGAGGGGAAGGGGCAATGATTTGTTTGTGTGTTCTTACCAGTGTACACACCTACCTCTCGATGTTGTTGTTTGACGTATTAACCGAGGTCACACAGATAGATGGGAATTAAACAGTATGGTGTAGTAATGGAATGGAATTGAATGAGATGGGGTGGAACTGAACGGTTGGAAATGGAATATGGAGTGTAGGCAAGGACGGGTGACCGAGGTGGATGGGGTTGTGTGGTGACGTTGTGCATAACCAGGACGTACTCGGTTCGAACTCCAGAAACTCCAACGGATGACCTTGCGTGGGTCAACTAGCACACACACAGCTACCATCCGCGCGCGGCTGCGGCTTCTTGTCCCTGCGATGCAACCCGCCACTGGTTTATACTCAACCAACCGGTTATCAACCCCCTCTCGAGCACGCGTGGTCAATTGATGGTCTAAAAATAACGGCAAGCCAAACACGAGTACGCCCTCTCCCCTCCTGTTCCGGGCTGTGCAGGTTAGGGTGGGTGTCTGAGGGAGCGGGCAACACGGGGAAGCCACTGCAGCCGGGGGCGGCGTGGGGAAGAAGCCAAAGCCGTAGATTTAGCAAGCGTTGACGTCGCCGCAGCGGGCGCTTTGTGAAATGTGAATCAAAGTACATTGTTGATTGAACCATTTTTTACTGGTATTAGTTATTTCCACGCTGCAGACACCACCGCCCCCCCTCCCCGCTTGGAACGAGTTTCCCTTGCAACTCCACCATGAGCCTGGGTAGAAGACACTTCCGACCACGTATCGTAAGGGAAGAACATGCTGTTGACGTGACAAGACGCTCCGTCGATTGTACCGTTAATTAGCCGTCAGGGCATGTCCCGCGTTGTTGGGTGGAAATGATGCAAGACATTCATTTACCCCCGGCTGTGATTGTAAAGCATTCTCCCGCCGGTGTCAATGTGTCACAAGTCGTGTGTGAGTGGCGGGGAAGAGGGGGGCGAGGCCTTCCCTTCGCGCAAGTGTATACTGTACAGTACAGTGCATGCAACAGCAGCCCGGCTGCAGTTTTGATGTAATGATTTCGTGTGTTCGCCGGTAGGAAAGAGAATATGACAACGCGGCTGAGACCAACTATTGTACTGTGTACGTCCGACCAGAGAGAGAGAGAGAGAGAGAGGGGAGGGGGGGGTACTGTTGTGTTTTTCATCCCTCAGCGGTCATAGACCATTGACCAGGCGTCCTCTAGAGGGCGGAGCACTCTTCCCACAGGACCGATCACCGATGGCCGGGGGGGGGGGGTAGACAAAATGATCGTTCTAGTCTCTGATGCTTGTGCTCACAGTTACAAACTTTTGCTAACGAATGGTGCGTGCTTACGGCCAAGTTCCGTGACAAAAGGGGTACCTTCTTACAGTCATACCGGCCCGGCTCAACTGACGCGGACACCTTCCTTGGTCTCAGGCCAAACAATTTCCCAAAAAAGAGGATTGGAGAGGCGTAAACATCAATCTTGGGTAGCTTTTCGCCTGCCTCCTTCGACCCCTATATTGCCCGCAAAGAACGGCCAGGTGCAAGCAAGTACGCGAGTGCGAGACTCGGAGCATGCACCTCTTTTAACACATGGCACATGCACATGCGAGGGCGATATTCGCTCAACCAATGAAGCCTGCTGCCACGACGCTACTTGTTCCCTCCAAGCCGGTAGAGATGCCGGCTTTGGCGGAGTTCGAACCTTAGCCTTGGCAGAAGGGTGAAAAACGCAGAGTCCCTTTTTTCACAAGCCCCAAAAATGTTTTCCTGTGAAAATCACAAGTTGCAGGCTACATATTTACATTGCATCAGGCACCCAGAGGTGAAGCATTTACTTCGAAGAAGAAAGAAAAAACAATAAATTTATTTTTTAACATGAAACATCACTCCATCCATGGATGAGACTTGACCTACCAAGAGATGCGATCATGTGCCTGGTGATGCTCTGTGTCTCTCGTGACGAGGAGTATCAAACGCCGACGTTCGTAAGGTGAAGCTGGGAAAGGCGTCAACCGCGGTAGTTACCGGAGAGTCCGACAAGCGCATGGTGACCGCCGCCGGCCAAACAAAACAAAAAAATCGATACTCAAGCGTACACCAACCCGCTTAGCCTGACTATACAGGAAACGGAGACACCTCGGGGCATGCCTGGCGAACCTCTATCGTGCGCTCGCGGCATCCCCCAACCGCTGCGCGCATCAATTTCACCGTGAATATTCTCGACAATCTAAGCGGCGCACTCAGGATCAACCTACAAAAATGGCTTTCCAAACCAGGGTCAGTCACCCTTCCCAGGCTTCCCCGCGGTGGGCGAATCATTCATTGTCGAACCAAGTATTTTTCTTTTTTGCTCTGAAAAAACTCTTCTCCGAAAAATGGCAGCACCATTTCCCCGCGAAATATATTACGGTCGTTAGTTGCGTCCCATCCAAGATACCTTCAAGATACCTTCATCTAAACTCAGGATGAGACGATTACTGCTGCCGACACCTCACAAAAACTACCTTCCAATTAAAACACACACGAGGAACGACAAGATGTGAACAATTCTCAAAGGGGCAAGGGCGGCCCTTTTCGCCTTCCCTCAGCGCCAGTAACTGCTGCTCCCCCATGCCCCCGCTCCTCAACAGAACAAACTGTCAGAAATATACAATCCAGCCAGACCAACAACTCCAAGTAAGCCCCGTAGATACAATGTAGCCAAGGGTACATAGATACCATGCGGGATCCCCTCTTATTGTGTTTGACGGGACTCGCGCTTCCGTCGTCCCCGACACAAAGCAAAACAAAACACACAACGCGAACACGAGGCGTGGATCGTGACGTCATGTTACGGGGGGTGGTTACCGTGTGCTTTCACACACACCCCGGATCAGAGGACACGATGCTCGCTGGCAACTTTTGCGACGGCGTCGGCGGTTGTTTGTCATCACACGACACCCCCGCTTCCACGCCAGCCGGAGGAGGCTAGGGGCTCCGCAGAATGTTGCTCCACGCCCCACCCCCGTGGGTCACGGCTGCTCCCTGAAACAGAAAAAAAATAATATGTGAGACGTGACGGCAGCAGCTGTTATTGAGAGAGAATGACAATCGGGTCAAAATCAATCCTCGACACGTTTCAATAAGCAAAAAAAAAAAGAAAAAAAAAGCGTGCGACGGATGCCAACAGGCCAAAACAGTACTGGGCGTTGTGTGTCGTTATTGGCATTAAAAATATGGAAATCTTTGCCGTTACAAGTACACGTATACACGTATGCAAGACTTGACGTGTCAAAGGCGAGACCGAAACGTCAGGAACGATGACGACACGGGCATCGGGACGAAACAAAAATGAACTACAGTGTTTGCCTATGAAACACATGTGCAAAGCAGTAACGCAAGCAGCTCCCTGTGTGTATCAGAGTCCGAGCTCTCATTACCATGAAAAACGGTTGCAAGTCGGCAGCGTACGAGAATGCAGAACGAAGAACACGCGGACAAAACAACAGCAACAACAGCAGCAGCAACCACAACAATAGCAGCAGCAGCAACAACAGCACCATCACCAGCAAATAGCAAAACGGCAGGCGACGGCCCCAAACACACGCCGAACCTGACAAGCAATCAACACGCTCTCTCTCACCCGAGTCGGGCAGCCCCCCCCCGCCCCCGCCCCCCATCCACCGCTGATGTTGTCGCTCGTCCCCCATCCCCTGCCCAGGCTTGGCGCCCCTGTCTAAGTTCCCGTCACTGCTCGATAGCCCATCGTAGCCCGCGTGCTCCGTGCTCAGAGAAGGGGGCCCGCCCCACATCATGCGCAGAGTGCCGTCGTTATACGACAGGAACAGGAACAGCCCAAGGGTACACGGGACTAGGTACAGGAGTGCCGGCTGAGGGAGCGCGAAATAAAAACGGGGGGGGGGGGGG
>FN649739.1:2779846-2792810 GCA_000310025.1 Ectocarpus siliculosus | reverse complement strand
TTCCTCGTCACGAGAGACACGGAGCATCACCAGAACACATGATCGCATTTCGAGATAGGTCAAGTGTCATCCATGGATGGAGGGATGGGGGGGGTTAAAAGGGGGGGGGGGGGGGGGCGTGGATAAGGTTGGCTCGTGAGCCACGGGGCGGGGTTGTAGACAGCTCTACCGGCAGCTGGTTTTGCACCCAACACAAAAAAAATTGCGGGGACAGCAAAGGTCCCGTTTCTACGTGGTCCTCGTCGTGTCATAGTCCTTCGCTTCAAACAATTATCTTCTCTTCTCACCTGACCCATTGACATTACATAGACGGCCATGTTGGCCATCAGCAGCCCCACCGCGTAGCCGGCGACCATAAAGACAAAGTATCCCTTGCCCCAGTGAAGTCCCACCTGAAAGCACCAAAGCGCCAAACACAAATCATAAACAGACGTTAAGACATTGACATGATGGCGCCGGGAGGGGGGGGTGTTGTTCAGAGAATGCCGGAGAGGGCTGTTGAACGGCAGGGGCATACTGCTGTTTACCGCGAGAACTACCCATCTAAAGAAGAGAGCGGAGGAGGCGTTGTTGAAAGCCATGCTCACGGCCAACAACCAGCACCAAAACATTTCCACCAACAACTCAACAAAAGGTTGTACGGTAGGTTGCATGAGATATCACACCCCCTGTACCGATTTGTCCGAAGCTCAATTGCTCCGCGGTGACGAGGATATGCCAACATCAAATGGTACGTTTTCGGAAAGCTTTGGACGAGACCATTCCAACGACGCCGTTTTCGGCACCGTCCGTGTCAGTGTGTGCTGCAGAGAAATCGATCTTTGAAAATCGGTTCAGGGGCTGTGGTATCTTACGTCATGTCACCTATGGTAATACCATTATGGTGCAGGAAACCCACGGTACTAAAAGAAATCGGTTCAGGGTGTGTGGTATCTTATGTCAGGTCACCTACGGAAATACCATTATGGTACAGGAAAACCAAGGTAATAAAGGAAACCGGTCCAGGGTGTGTGGTATCTTACGTCAGGTCACCTACGGCACTGAGACTATAATGAATCTCTTATCTCATCTTACAGAAAGGTCGTAGCGGTGGGCGAAGGACAGCAGCAGGCCAGGGATGACGATGTCACCCAGGCCAAGCATCGCGTAACCTCCGGTGTAATCCCACAGCCGGGGGAGCTCCAGCAACATCGGGAGGCTTTCGACCTGGAACAAAAAACCAAAACAATAAAGGTTGATATTAATCGTTGCAGCTCAACCGCGGTAATTGATAATCCCACATAATTCCAGCAACATTGGGAGGCTTTCGACCTGGAAAAAAAAAACAGACAAAACAATAAAGGTTGATATTACAGTCGTACAACTTTCAGCGGTCATTGATAGTCCCACATAGTTCCAGCAACGTGGGGAGAAAAAAAAATTAAAACAAAAGGCAGCTAGCTACTTTCAGCTCAACTGAGATGGACTCACGATGATGGGCACCCGCGCTTCATCTGACTACTGGGCTGTTCGGGGCGCAAGGGATGTGCGAGTAAAGCCCAATCGATCCGATTGCGGAGAGGACAACATGAGAGTGAAGAAAAAAAAAACAGTACGGCGCCAAAACGCAGGACGCAACATATGCGATAAATTTATGCACCCACACGATGCACTCAAGAACATTAGACACACCTCGTCGTTGTTGTTGTTGGCGTTGTTGTTGCCGTTTTCACAAAATAAGTCGTTCCGGTCTCCGCTCAATACCCATATTGGTCCAACACACCAGCACAAAAACAAAGATGTGCACGATGCCTGACAATAGCATCACTACCGTTGTGCGTACGATCGCTAATACTACTTCTTCCGGTCACCAACGCCAAATGAAATTCAACGCTACAAAGGGAGACGGTATGGTATCGTAGGTGTAACGCAACAGGCACCCACCTGGCACCCGTCGGAAGTAGGATACTTCTCGCAGAACGTGGGGTCTTGGGTGATCTCCCCGCCGGTGGCCACCTTGACCATCACGCTCTCACCGAACAGCTGGGGGGACAGAAACACCCAGAATATGTCGTACAAGAAAGCTAGGCAAAGCAGGAAGGTGGCCACCTGTTCGAGGAGGTAGAGAGACGAGGGAGCGGGGGTTAAGGATAAGGATGTATTGTACTCATGGCTCACCACCGCGGTGTGTGTACGTCGGAGGGTGCACCCGTCCCGAGGTATGCATAGACGAGAGAAATCATGGTAGGATGCGATGTAGGACCCACGGCATTCTTAAATAAGCATAGTCTGCATCACAAATCCCATACATGTATCCATTATGGAACCTATGGCCTACAGGCTACAGCAGTACTTGTTTCGATGGAATGCTGTTGTAGTGATTAGCTTCTTATCAGACGGCTGATGGAGCCGGATAATTCACCTTAGTATGGTTGGGGTCACGAAGAACTGGACAGATAAGAGGTCGACTCCTTGTGTTGAACTAAATAGGCAGCAGCAATCAACTGTAAACTTCAGACAATTACAATACCTTGATGCTTGGAAGACGGATCGTGTCTCTGGGGGCAAAGAGAACTGGACAGACAAGAGGTCAGCCCTTGTTTTGAAACAACAAAAGACATCACTCATGTCGACTAGACAACCATACAAGGCCTTGATGCTTGGAGCAACCATACAAGGCCTTGATGCTTGGAGTACGGATCGCGTCTCTGGGGTCAAAAAGAACTGGATAGAGTAAGAGGTCGACTCCATGTTCTGAAGGACAGCAATGATCAATGTCAAAAACTTTCCCATGCAGTACCTTGATGCTTGGAAGACGGATGGTGGAGAGGAAGGTGGCGCACAGGCAACACCCGAACAGGTTCTGCAACAAACACAACAACACAAACACAAAGCACAGGAACAGCATCAGCATGGGGGGCATCGGGACGAACGAACAAGCATCGGGACACAACACGCTGTGTTGGTGGCGGGCTGGCGGTCGTGCATCGGCAACAGCGCGTCCTCTCATGGCCCTGGCGATCACAAAAGATAGTACCTAGTCCAAAGGGCACAAACGAACACAAGACGATTCTGAGAACGACACGAATGGACCACCCACCACGAGAAACGGACGCACCAACTTCCCTCCAACAACGCGACACACGCCGAGAGCTAAGAAATTCACCATGCGTCCACCACCCCCCGCTTCTGACTCATCCTTGTCAAACATAGCCTGGACCCGGCATACCGATGGGTCCAGGCGTTGTAGGGATGCGAGGTCAATGACAACGGTAAGCGTTTACAGGAGTACACCCCCTCTCCCAATCTCAATAGTGCTCGCCGAAGCCGAGACTCACCTGAAGCACCCAGGCGTAACTGGTTGTGTTTCGGACGATTAGCCACCACAGCGCTAGACCCATGGATGTAATGGTGGAAGCAATCTCCAGCCCGGACAAGACGCCCAAGCAGTAGCAGTCGACAGTGCCGCCGTCGCCGTCTGGAAATGACGCAAAAGAAAGTCAGCCAGAAAGAGAGAGAGCACAGCACGTTGGGTGGAATCCCACAGGTGATCGTCGTAATCGGCAGCAGTACATGTATCGTGGTCAGCAGCAGACACGGCGAGAGTATGGACAGCACCGACACCAGTTTTGCATCCTGCAGCGGCACCATCATTACCACCACGAACAACAGCAACAACAACAGCTAACCGCGAACATGGACAACCAACAGAAAATACGAACCGTAGAGCAGGAGGGTATAGTATCGTAAACCTGGCGGCTAGCAGTAGTACCACCACCACCAAACGGCGACACACAGCCAACGGGAACGGTTAAAAAAATCCCAGAGAGGATCCAACAGCCCGTTGACCACTCTAGACTACACTGCTGTTCACCATGCGCCACAGCCCAGCGATCACTTTGCGACTATCGACATACCGCGCTAGGGCTAACGTACTTCGGGGGGAGGGGGGCTCGCTTCTCTCTCACGCTATACACATTCGAGGTTCGGCGTCCCACCAACCTTCACAACTCACCACTCCAGAGAAAGCCGTAGTCCACAAGCGTCGCGCGGGCCCATCGCATGAGGGGCAGCACTACGATCGCAGACGTGGCCGTAGAGGCCGACAGGCAGAACATGAGGGTCACCCCCAGCCCCAGGTTGAAAAAGAAGAGCAGCAGCAGCATCCCCGAGGCGAACACCACAAACGCCAGAGTGTGTCGAACCCCTAGCTCCAAGGACTATTCAAACCATCGCAACAGACAAAAGAGAGGCAATATTGATATTACGTCGGAGGACGGGGGCACCGCGGTGTGGACCAGTCACGGGCGGGGGTCGTAAGTCAAAAGATGGTGTTGGGCGTAGGCCGAACGCGCTCGAGCTTTGGACTTATGTTTGATCGGTTTCGGGCAGGTTGAAGAGCCGCTCATCTGCAACTCTGCAAACATGACCCAAACTGACCTACCTGTCATCATAACGATAAGCATCTATAAGCATCCCCCTCCCGCAGCGCACCGTTTCTTTGGAGGAGAGAAAAGGCTACTATTGTTGCTGAAATAGGCCAAGGGTGGGCCAAAAGGCAAACAGCGCTCTTCATGTCGACAGACACTAGTAACACCACCCAAAATAGAGCTCTTCTGCCTCTCGCCCCCCTTACGCTAACCTAACCGGAACGTTGCACTCCCCCCACACAATGTAGTCAATGGCTCTAACAACCTAAGGCATGCAAACATGAGAGCGCCCCCCCCCCCCGCTCCTCTCAAAATTCGTTATCGGGGATTTCAATGTCAGGATGAAACCCCCTGTGGAATATCTGCCACAGGTACGTATGCATACGTACCGGGGATTCTTCGTGCGAGTCACCCCCGTAGTTAACCACCCCTGACGACCCGTCCCCTGACTTGCTGTTGGAGCGTCTCCGGAGATCATCGCCGCTCTTCACGCTTGCCCACACCACGGTCGCCACACCCAAGCCCCACAGGAGGAAAGAGCTCAGGTTGATATAGCTGCGAGGGCGGTTGAAGATCTGTGCGGAGGAGGAGGATCATGAAAACGCGGGAAAAAAAAAAAGAAAAAAAAAGGAGAGGGTTTCATCATCAACGTCACAAATGCCATAATCAAAATCACCACATCACCAGCATCAACATACCATCATCAACATCACCATACCATCATCATCAACACCACCATACCATCAACTACCATCAACCAACATCCCACCATCAATATCGCCATCTCCGCCAACAACAACGCATCTATGCATACAGCTAACAAAGGCCGGCCACCGCACCCAAGGGTCAGTCATTCTAAACCTAACCCTCACCCAGGCACTTCTAAGTGAGTCACCTCGACATCGACCTCGCCAGCCTCCAGCAGAGCCTGTCCATCCTTCATCGTCACGTACACGGACGGGATGCCAACCTTGTCCGACGTCTCCGGGTCCGAGCTGTACATAGTGATGTACATATCCCACGCGCAGCACACCTAGCGTACAGCAGTAGTAGTACCATGTGGTGCATATGCATACGAAGGGCGCAGGGTGCCAAGGGCACGAGGCATGGGTTAGGGCACAAAAATGTGCAAACTACGTGTTGGACATGGCCACGCGACATCTGTGCACAAAAAGTTATCGACGAATGAGGGCGATGGCGAAGGGCACGCGGAGCAGGACACAAAAAGGGATCCATGAGTGGGGGTGATGGCGAAGGGCACCCGGAGTAGGACATAAAAAGGTGTCAACGAATGGGGGTGATGAAGAAGGGCACGCGGAGTAGGACAAAAAAAGGTAAAAAAAAGGTCGGGGGGCTCCATCGTGACAAGGCGACAAGAATCACACACAGCAGGCGGCGGCGGTGGTCCGTCCGCAAAACGAACCGCTTTCATCACGCAGAAACGCATACAGAACGCAACACTCTGTAATTCTAGGAGTCAATAAACTCTGCCGGGCGGCGCTGCCTTGCTCTCCGGTCATGACCGAGTCGGTCAGTCACCTTTGTCCCCAAGGTTGCTTCGGTGACGTTGGTCACGACGCACACTCCTGAGTCACAGGCGTCGTTGGACCAGCACGCCTCGTCGGTGTTGAGCGGGTCCCACACCGGGGTCTGGAGGTCTTTGACCCAACCCTCGCCGTTGTCGCACTCGTAGTCATACTTGTCGGTGGCCGCGCTATTGTCCTGCGTTCAAGGTCGTTACGTGCGCGGTTGGCAGTTGACGGTACTCAGAGGGGGTTGACGATAACTAGGGCGTTGGCGATAAGTAGGGGGTTAGAGACAATTGCGGCGAAAACCCGCGAGAAAAACCAAGAGAATTGACGGAACGGGAATACACGAAGGAGAGGAAACACCAGGGTAGAAGCGTGTCGTCATCGCGGCAGCAAACAGACAACCGTGCGTGCAGATGAAAAGCATGCGGGTCTCTCATCGCTACGAACGAGCCATTGTCTGAAGATGATCGATGGTGATGATGGTTGAATCACAACCGATGCCGGTGCCTTCACACTACAGAATAAGGAGGACAGACGGAGTCAAGACAGCGACAAGAATGCAGATGCAGCGCAATCATCATCACGTCACTACTTTTAAGCGATCCGGCGAGAGGACGGGCGTGCAGGCGGTCTGTAAAGAG
This sequence comes from Ectocarpus siliculosus, assembly GCA_000310025.1. Classification (NCBI taxonomy): domain Eukaryota; class Phaeophyceae; order Ectocarpales; family Ectocarpaceae; genus Ectocarpus; species Ectocarpus siliculosus. Next base: position 2,786,228 of record FN649739.1, on the reverse strand, counting down.
AAACATGTACGGATCCCTGGGCGTGGGTGCTGCCTCAACGTGCACGTGAAACTCTCCTCCCTCCTCGCTGATAAAACACGCAGAGACCATAGTGGACTGCTGCTTCTTTCCTGTTACGGGCGTGTTTTTGCTTCTTTCCTGTGATGGGCGTGTTTGCTTCTGTCCTGTTCATGGGCGTTGGATATGCCCCAGCGAACCCGGCTGCGCGTGGGTGTCGGTTCGAGTTCGGTGCCCCGAGAGCGGTGCAATTGCTAAAACCTCTTATACAGTAGCCCCCGCTTTAAAGACGCACATCGTTTTTTTTTCAAAGCGTCTTTAACGCGGGGAACCGTCTTTAATATTCCGGGGACGATAACTCATCATCCCCGGGGTCAATGGAGGTGTACCATACGTCAAAAGACGCCCCGTTGCAACAGGGATACATAGCACGGAACGAGAACACCGTACACTTGGCGATCACATCGTGGCAGGGGGTGAAAGTCGAATGTACCATATAACCGAGTTTGAAGTTGCTGCACCACTAGCAGTCACACACCACCTCCCGCAATACACTGCTGAGAGGTGGGTAGTGTTGCATGGCAACGTTTTGCTACGACAGCGTGGTCTCTATGCATTGTTATTGTTATGTTGTCGTTGTCCTCAGGTTGAAAATCTTGCCGACAGCTTTGTCACACCGAAGAAGTCCGCTGTTCCAACTCAAGCACGGAACACGTGCTATGCCACACGCTACCTACCCGACAGGGACAAAACGACGAACATAAACCAGAAATTATCGGGTAGACAGCACCAGAAACAAAAACAAGACAAACTCGAAAGAAGAAACAGATTCCATCGCTTTACGCGCGCCCCCCCAAAAAACTACCCCCTCCACATGTCGCCAAGCGTGGCCTGCACCTCATCCCCCCCCTTCGCTCTTCGCTTGACTTGAGTTTCAAAAACGGTAAACGAATGCACAGTCCTCGAAAGAAGGTATAGTGTTTCGCTGTACTCCCCGTCCTTCCCCTTGACGTTAAAAAAGGAGCGGCAGTCCTCGAGACGAGAGCGGACGTCGCCTCTGTAACCAACGTTGTCATGCACGACCCTGGCCTACCGTCGCCGTCTTCCTCTTCACTGGACACATCGTCATCGAGGTCTATGTTGTCAAGGTCCTCCTCTACACCCCGCAGCTCCATTTCTATCTCTTCCTCCAACACCTCTGGGTCATCCTCTACACGAAGCCACGTCTTCACTGCCTCACGGACTTGAACCTCATTGTCTTCAGCTGTTCTCTTCTGGCAATCGGTGCACTCTCTCTGCTGCCCGTAGCCCTCCGCTCCGATGCCCCGACCACAAAACGCATGCATGGATCGCCCGCAAGGGCACAGATGAACCCCTGACACAAGTTGAGACTTCATCGTGCACGTTGGTTCACCACATACTGTCAAACCGGCGGTGGACGAGCCGCCAGCAGACGAGAAGAATATCTCCATACCCACACGAAGTAGTAGCGCCAGCAGCAGCAGACAGCTTTCTGTGTTGTCTACACGGGCGTGCTGGTGTGCTGCACCATGCATTTTGGGGGGACGCGCGCTGTAAAAACAACACCCTCCCATGGTATATGTCTGCGGGGCACCCTGGTTCAGATTTTTTTCCGTCTTTATCGCAGGGAGTTGACTTAAGACGAGCGTCTTGAAAGCGGGGACGACTGTACTAAGAAAAGGCGCCAAGTTAAATAGAGACAGCTGGTCGGCGAACGCCAAGTTAACTTTGTCCCGACTAAAAATTTGGACGTGTTTCTCCGCTACAGATGAGCAACCTCCACTAGAAATACACAGCAGCTTGCTGCAGCCCACTTCTCGCTGAACACCTTGAGGCAGTGCCGAAAGGGTTCAGATTTGCACACGCTCCTTCCGTCCTGCACACGGAACACCGCTACTGCTACTACTACCGCTACTGCTGCTGTGTTTCTGAATGCCGTCGGGATGCCCCCTCGCACGGCACGCCACATCTTCGACCCATAGAGAACAGAACACAACCAAACAAGCTGATCCGAAAGTGCAGTATTGCTGTAGGTTCAAATTCATCATGTGTTGCCCAATCAGACAAAGCCCTCTGTGCGAGTGTACAGCAGTACATAGTACACTACCGCCGCGTACAGCAGTACATCCAACCTTGCCTTGCCTCACCTGGTAGATGCCTTCCACCGAGTTCATGACCACGAGCCCCTCGGCACCGGCCTCCTGCGCCGCGAGCGCCTTGGCGTCGAAGAAGCAGTTGCCCCTCTCCACCAGAAGCACGAACCCGCCCCCGCCCTCGGGTGGATCCTCCACCGTCACCTTCCCGCACCCGTCGGCGTCGCTCTTGGGAACCCGGAGCGGGAGATGCGTCGCCTCTTTCTCCTCTGGGAGCTGGAGGCCGAACCACGCCGGGGCCGCGTAGGCCGTGCTCCCGTCCGCTAGTCGGAGCTCCCCCGTGGGGAGGACGGCCTCCGCTGAGTCGAAGCCTGCTGCTAGGAGGAGGAGGACAAGACCCATGGTGACAGCCAAGGTCCGCGGTGTCACGCTACCAGGAGACAACCCGCCGCTACCTCGCCGTGAGGAGGGCGGCAACATCAGCAGTCCCATATGGCTAGGAGGCCGGCCTGAATACTAGTGAAACCGTCGCGTGGTTTGACCCACCGCTAGGCTCTTGCAGTGGTGCTAGCAGCGGCAGAGGTCAGGGCAGTGCCGGAGTGCTGGAGTAGAAGCAGTGCGCCGTGCGCCGTGTTGTGCGGTTTCGCCGGCGAAAAGATGGGGAGAGTTCCGGGAAAGAATGTGATGGGGCGGGCTGCCTGAGGGCGGCCACAGGCGAGACCGGCGTGCGCGGTGACTACGACAACGAATCCCCAAGCTCCCAAGACCTACCACGCTGGCTCTACCGTCCCCTCTCCGTGGTCTGTCCTGGGCTGTGGGGTCTGGAGTAGTTGGTGAAGGGTGGTGTGTGTCGAGCCTCAACGTGCCTGAGGGGGGGGGTACACAGAGAGTACGTGAGTTTTAGGGGGGCAGGGAGGCCCGTGTCTGCGAAATTAGGGCCGGTGACCAGCTCGAAGCTCTGCTGGACACGAACCTCTGCTGCTGTGCCTCGCGGCTACACGTGTGCGCGTTCCGGACGGGTGAGAGCAGGGAAGGGAAACCGGACTGCAGCAAGGCTGGTGCATCCGTTCGAGGGAATACACGCAACCGAGCGAGGTGTAAAGCAAACAGGTGTGTGTGTGCGGGTTCTGCAGGCAGCACGAACAAATGTACCGCGTACAATAGCACACCGCACCGACCCCTGCCTACATATACAGCAGGTGCACGTACAAGAGCTACAGTATACTATTAATAGGATTTTTCTTGAGTCAGGAGCATCCACGCATCCACTGATAGTGGAGCAGCCAATACGCACACCTGTGAGTTCACCAACCCTGTGCTCCCCTCCTCTTGCGTCCGGTGTCATCATCATCGGGACTGCTGGAACAGCCCACCGCTGCTTCCATCAGAATGGAGGCGACTGCTGTCGAGCAGCAGCGAGAGGCCCGAAGGCAGAAGGTGCTGGCCCGAAGCCAGGGCGGGCACCGCGCCCCGGTGGTCGACCTCGCCACCGAGCAGAAGGAGATCGCCCCGCGTGGCGTTACGGCCGACCTCGACGATGACGTCGGCGCGGTCCTCGACGACCATCCTCTCCCTGCCCCTGAAGACGAGGGGAAGTCGGCCTCTCGCCTGGCGGCGGAGCGGCGGCGACAGAGGATCCTATCCAGGAGCACCGAGCGCATGGCCAAGGTGCAGGGGGACAGGGTCATCCGGAGCGGGGACGCGGCGCAAGGAGAGGAGAGCTTGGATGATGTGAGTCGGGGGTGGAGAAAATTGTAGAAGTATGTATGTACTTTGGAAAAATGCGTTTATGTAGGTGAAGTTACGGCAGGTGGAAGTTACACACGATGCGTGTTGCGTTTTGATTGGATCAGTCTGGTTTTTCTTGCGTACAGCAGTAAGCCCGGCAAGCAGAAAGCAACGTCTGCTCGTTACAGTCTGTGCGAGAAACCGCCCAGGGCACCCGCTGTACGCAGGAGCGTCCTGTTCACTGCTTGTTTGGGCAGCTCGTGGCCCGACTTGATGTGCTATACAGCCGTACTGCTGTGCATATGCGTGTGTATTGTAGTACTACAGTAGTGGGCCCGGTTTAGCGACCCCCAGTGTTCGGAGGCAATCTGGTCGCTAATCAGGGAAGGTCGCTATCGCTGGTATATTAGCGTCGGGATGCAGTAGCAGTGGTGGCGCGCGATGTTGTGGTCGCTATACAGGGGATGCCGCTAAACAGGGACGCTACATCGGGGCCCCCCACTACCGTACGTAGCTGGTATTTTCCTCGCGTCTTGTACATTCGGGCCATGTGGTCGAAGCTTCTACAGGCGATTACTCTTGCTGCAGCATTGGAATGAACACAACCTCGACGTGCTATTGGATGGACCATGTTTGAATCCCACGGGAGCGGCGGTTGCGCCGTGCCATTTAAGCCACATGTCCAAACACATGGCTGTGGGTACAGAGCGCAGCCGTGCAGAAAAATGATCGTCTTTGCACAATCATCCGCAGCACACATCAGCTGGCGGGGTGACCTCCCAGCAGGACGACCAAGGCATTCATACCAACCCCCGCGACGGGTGTGCACGATGCTGGACAGCAGGCAGATCACAGCAGTGTCGGAAAATCCAACGACCACACCCTCTCTCTCCGTGCATGAGAATTCTGACAGTCCCCGCCCGACTCTCTGTAGAACGATGCGTCCATCAATCTTAACCCCACCTCCCCCGTTTGCCAGCCAACTATTATGCAGTAGTGGGGGGGCATCAACAACGCCGGTTGATTAGCGCCGGTGCCGGTGGGCCAATGTAGCGCCGGTGAAATTGCTGGGCACAGATTGAATCACCAATTCATTCTGTACATTGAATAGCGCCGGTCGATGCGCCGGGCACAGAACGGCGTTAAATGAGCCCCCCCCCACATGGTGGTCGAGTAGATCATGTTGTGCGGGGTGGAGAAACCTCACTCCGCGCAACGGGGGATGATCGCACCACGTTGTGTTAAAATGGTCAAGCTTCCTCGAGGCAGTTACACAGTGCTTATAACTGTCTCTGGAAGTAAAAGCACCAGAAAATAAATTAAGTCATACGTAGCTGTCATCCGTACGCAAGGAAGTAAGCACAAGATGCCGAACACCCTTAGCAGGATGCAGCTCACCCTTCATGCGACTCGCCAAATACCTCACGGCGCTTCGCGCTTGGTGATGTGAGAGCCTGGTCCGGTGAGAACCCGGCGTGCTCCGTCCCGGCTTTGTAGGGATGCGAGGTCAATGGTCAAACGACTACGGCATGCACGACTATGAGTACACCCCCCCCCCCACATCATTGTTGTAACTCGCCCACGCTCGATGGTATCCCACACTATCCACACCGCGGGGTCCATGTGGCATGAGCCACGACGAACGTTCGTTAACCTCGATGTGGGCGGCGCTCCTTCCCGCCCGTCGCTCTCCACTAGATGTTGGAAGCGGCCGAGGTGGAATTCTTCGGAGGGAAGGAAAAGGGGACAACAGGCGTCGCGGAAGTCAAGCCGGCGGCCGCTCGACAGCAGGCGTATTTCAAGTCCGGCGGTGGTGGCGGTGGTCCTAGCCGAGACGAGGGTGGGGGGGGGGTAGGGGCGGCGGCGGCGCAGAGGAAACCAAGCAGCCGGCAGAGGCTGGGTGATGCCGAGGGGGCGGGGTTGAAGCATGCTGCGCGCTCGGACGGTGGGTGCCGTGTGTTGGGCACGTTGTGAGTTCGGGTCTTCTTGTTGTTGTTGTCTCAGCAATAAACACGGTTCCGGTCTCCGTTAGTATCGTGTGTGCACTTTGCCTTTTTTTCATGACTATTCTATGCCGTTGTACCCTGGTAGCTCTTACTATTATACCAGTGTTTTGTGTGGCAGAGGGAGACTTTCGTTGCACTTCTACTGTATTGCAAAGAGTTTTATACGGGTACCCCTGAACAAAGCGCAGACCGCCGAAAAAGACTCGTGGCTTAATCGGGGCCACACTCGCCCGCGGGTCCGCCCTCCCATCCCCTTCGACCCCGAGCGGAAACACGCAGACAGCTGCGAGGTGTTTCGATTTGGAGAAAGAATCACCCGTTTTGTTTCAATCACGGAGACAAGCCTTTACCCGAGTCCTATTGGAGGAGAAAGAGGTTTCGCTATGAGTTTGAGAGTGACGAACAAGAACAGAAGGTCAGCTCCATTGCGTTTCGAGCTATATAGTTTTTCTTGGAACGGAGCGAACACCAACCACAGACGATGAGTCGGTGAGTAGGCAGACGCCCCGCTAGCCCACCTACCCCCCCCCCCCCCCC
>FN649739.1:2678678-2776485 GCA_000310025.1 Ectocarpus siliculosus | reverse complement strand
AGAAGGAACGATTGGCCATCGGTGATCGGTCCTCTGGGAACAATGCTCCGTCCTCTCGAGGACGCGTGGTCAATGATCTAACCGCTAAGGCATGCGAAACATAAGAGTACGCCCCCCCCCCGGCTTCACCGTCATCGCATCCCTGACCCCCCCCCTCGCCTCTGTCATTGGTGCTTCTCAGCGTGGGGGAACGTAGTCAAGTCAATCTTCTCCGACACCAATCTGGTGGTGGCCGGCACCGTTTTGACGCTGGCCCTGAACCTAGCATTCGAGGAGGGCGCGGGGCCCCGCAGGCTGGCGGGGAGCATATCGGGCGCGCTCGGTCTTTTCTCCCCCTCGTTCCAGGGGTCGGAAGAAGGAGACTACTCCGGTGGCGGCGGCGACTTGAAAGAGCTGTGATACTCTCGTTGCTCGCCCGCTTTGTTGGTCTGAGCTCAGGGACACCTGGCGCAAGTTGTTGTAGTCACCATCCCTTATAGGTGGACTTGGTACGTGTTTCCATCCTGTATCCGTTGTGACTATTATTTTCTCCGTAGGGGTGTCTCCTTGATGTCGAGAGGGCAAGGGCAAGACGAAGGCGGCAGGTACACCGGTCATGAGTGGCTATCATACAACGGAAAGCCTTTTATGGCTCCATGATGCATCGTTTTTTTTTTCGTGCGTAAGGGCTCACGACGTTTTGTGAGCCGTTTTTCTTGTCTGTTGCAACTTGTCTGCCGTCATGTTCTTTGTTCCCGGAATATTGTAGCCGCTGAAAGCTGCGCACGGCGTTTGCCGGCTGGGGCGTTCGTTGTTTGCATGATGGTGAGAGTAAGAATGGAAAGCTGTAGGCATTGCAATGGGGGGCAGCGGCAGCGGCACTCGGCAACGACTGAAAAAAGTTGCGGTATGTAACGTCTTCCATCATCGGAGAGATCAGTTGTAGTTAGCTTTTGATTGGACAACCGTGTCGGAGTAATCTGTATGTAGACGCCTTTGTTTTTACAGGTTCTGGTCGGACACAACCTCCGTCTTTTTGGCCACAGGGCACATCACCATTGTACTTCGTTATTTGGAGCACTAACGTACACTCGTGTGTGGGGATTGCGCCCACGAATCTGCTTGTGTTCCTGCTGTTGAGTGTTTTTTCCCTGTTGTTTGTTTCAAGAACTCCCTGCCTCTGTGGACGCGACGGTTAGGTTGCTTTTCGCTGGTGTGTTGAAGTCGGGTTCACAGGGCAGAGGTTGGTTTGGGGAAGGGGGGATACTTGACGCTTGATGCTTGACGCAGCAGCAGCAGTGCCGGGTTCGAATCAGACAGCAACAAAACAAGAATAATAATAATAACGCTCCGCCAGCTCTTTTTTTTTCCTACTTCTCCTCCATTTCTTTTATATTTCTTAATATGACACAACGAATCCATCTCTATCATTTGTCTCCTGCTGTATGTAGTACCGGAGGCGGTGGCGTGTGCGTCAGGTGCTCACCGTCTTATTTCAATGGCCGTGGTCGCCTGAAGTTCTCATTTTTTTTTCTCAGCAGCTCGCTCTCGCCGGCGCGATTGCGATGATAGTTGTGGCTTCTTCTCGGTCGGGTTAACTTTGCTCGCTCCCCCCCCGGTCGTGTTGTGGTGCTGCGGTGGGTCGACAAGCGGGGAGGGTGAATGGCCTCAGAGCTGCTCGTTTCCATCCTTGCGTAAATCCGCTACTTCTACACCACCCTTTGTTTTCTGCGCTGTTTGTTCGTATTTTAGATGTATATGTATGTTTTTATTTCGAGTGGTTGGTGCATACATAAGTAATATAATACTATTTATACTATAAATATTGCTGTATGCTCGCAACGACACACACAAAGAGGCAGCGCACCCACCCACATCACTTCTTACTGCATGTTTATGACTAAACATATATATATATATATATGCATACCACAAAAGCATACACAACCCAGTATTGTTCTCATATATATTACGTAGACAGACGTACATCGAGTCTCAACTTACGACTATTATTATTGATCCCCAGGGTTTTGTCACCGGTCTCCCCGTGTACATTTACGTGGTATAACATTTCTTCATCATCACGAGGCAGAAGGATGATGATAACTTGCTCGCCCAAAGGGTTGAACTCATCATCATGTGCGCATACAGATCGATCAATAAGATGCCGAAACGGATACGAAATTTTCCTAGTACTGCACTACTGCTGTACATGTAAGAAGTGAAAATTTGTTGTCCCATCGCCTTTGGGTCTCATCCATCCATCGGTGGATGTATGTATGTAGGCATAAACAACAACCGCCGTAAATATTAACGTTGGGGTCCGTTCGTTGCTGTGTGGGAGGATATCATTGCAGCGGGGAGTCAAGATAGGAGGAGAGGGGGGAAGATTTTTCTTGCTGACGTGCGCAGATCGGCACTAGGGCATCATCGTACCAAACATGAGCGTCGCGTAGACCGCGGCCGTGCTGCTGCAAAGAAAGTCAACCATTGCGCCATCGTTTCGAAAAAAAAGTCGAAAAATAAGATTAAGAAGATTTGATTGATTTGGACGCATGTCATGTTTGTTTCCCGTTCGTTTGCTGTCTCTGTATGTGTTGTTGTGCCCGGTTGCATCCGTCTCTGTCTCTATCTCGTTCTCTCTCTCGTTCCTTCTCTCTGGAACAGATATGTGCAGCAGCAGTCGCTTGGATGCTGCCTCCATTTCCTCCCGCCGGAGTAATTTTGTATGCCGCGAGCTATAGCTGAAAAATGCACTTCAAAAATGTAACGTTAATAATAGAAATTGCGCTCGAGAACCAATTACCGGTAGATTGAAGACTTTTCGGAGACTCACGAAAAAAAAAAAATTACCAGGAAGCGCGGTCGATGCTCAAAACACACACACACATCGACAACAACCCACGCCCTTGTCCGATTAGACAGCTGCAGAGCACACCGAAAAAGCGTCAACCCCACCCGGCCCAAGCAGTGCGGCACGAGGAAGAGGAGGGGGGAGGAGTTCTCCGAGTGCGCGCGGGGCAGCACAGCGGAAGACAACCCACACGCGAGGAGCGACGGCGGAGGAGATAGAGAGGAGAGAGAGAGAGATCGGAAACAGGGCTAGCTCTCCCATAGCAAGATGGCAGGAGACGCCAGCCTTGGCATCACCCCGGTCATGAAGTGGAACTTCGAGCGCAGCTGGTGAGTGTCTCACCGAATGTGTTGTGTGTGCCTGCTGCTGCCGCGGGCGGCTCTCGGCAAAGCCGGCGGAAGCAGCAGCTGTGGTGGGTGTCTTTTTTTCCAATCCCGAGCAGCGGCTAGACTTCTGCTGGTATACGTTTGCGGCTCTTGCTTGTTTCCGCTGGGATGTTGGGTACGGCTTTCACCGAGCCGACGATTCCTTGCTGCCCGCCTGCGACCCGGCGAATGCCCACGTGGACAGAGAGAGAGAAAGAGAGAGGGTCTGTTTGCATCCCAGCCCCCGTCGAGCCCGCGCCGCGCCGCAGGCCGGTGGTGTTGATCGAGGTTTGTGCGCTGGGACCGAAAGGGATAGATGCTGCATGGAAATGATCCTCACGGTCTTTCCACAGGCCAAATAAATATTTGGCATTTTGAGCAACTGCTGCCTCATTTTTTTCTTTGCTCTAGATTTACCCGGCTACCCGACCACCTCTCGCTCTCGAGCTTTCGGCCTTGACCCGCCCCCCCCCACGGGCGAGATAGCCGGTAGCGTCTAGAAGGGCGGCGGTGACCGATGAGCTAGCGGGCCTAGGCCCTGTGGGGGGCGGGGGCAGCAGTGTCTCCGTGGACCTTGTGCGCGTTTGTCTCTCTCTCCAGCTCCAGCTTGTGCACACAAAAAATATATACGATGTGATCGATGGAAACACGGCTTTTTTGGGTTGCGCGCCCTGGTGTCTCCGAGCGAAGGGAAGAGAGAGCGTGTGATGTTTGTTTTATCCCTTCCCTTCCCTGCAGAACCTACCGAATCCCCCCCCCCAGCCTGCCCCCGGCACCCCTCAAAGAGCTGCTATAATCTATTCCGGAATGCCCGATCGCTCGGTGCCTGGCCCCGGCGTCGTCGCTCTCGCCCCAAGAGACGACGAAAGGGGCGGCTCATGTTTTTTTTTTTTGCATCTTGTCTTGGGCCACAGGATATAAGTCATATATGTGGGTGTGACAACAAGGAAAATCTGACGCTTTCAGGGTGTGTGTGCTTCTTTTCTCTCGGGCATATTTTTCCGCGTGGGCAGCTTGTCCAACTGCCTTCTGTTGGTCATGAAGCCAGTAATGTCCACCCACACGAAAGTACCTCCGCGCAACGACAAAAAACCGTGCCATGCGCTCCGCTTCCTCCCCCTCCTCCTCTGTATGGTCTTGCTGCTGTTGAGCGAGCGTCAACCGGCCGTTGTCATCATCGAAGCAGACGTTGCCACGCGGCGAGCAAGCAATAGCCACGGACGCTTGCCGTACACAGTACACAGAGAGAGATGACGATCTCCGTCACATATTTGTGGTGTATCCATATTTTCTCTGCTTGGTCAACCATGACGTGTCGGATTCATATTTTTTTTTGTTCATTACATGCTGCTGCTGCTGCTGCTTCTGACTGCCCACTGCTTTCTGAAGCCAATGATGAGCTGTTTGTTTAACCGTGACCGAGGTCTCCTCTGCTTTTATTCACCCCCTAGAACCTCAACATCAAAACAAAGCAGCGTCCCATGATACATTCCACGATCGCCCCCTGCGCCAAAGAGGGCAGGAGGCTGAATGAGGGCACTCTGCAGAGGGGGGGAATCAACGAAAGCGAAGCCTTTCTGTTTTCGCTGGTCCGCCGCAATTTTTTTTATCGACTGATGCGGCTGCAAAATAGTGACGGACCTCTGGGCCTCTTTTGTTTTGCGGAAAGGGGAGGAAACAGCAGAAGTATTGTACGATTGATTGAACCCACAGGTAGGCGCGCTTTCCGGCACATAGCCTTGATTGTTCGCATCAGGCAGCAACGAGGTGTGCTCGGAAGTTAAGCGTTACGACCCAGCCGGACAACAACGTGTGGGGATTGATTCATTTCATTCGCGAACCAGAGGCAGCAGTCGGAAATGTTTTTGTCGGAAATGTTTTTGTCATCCAAGCACAGCAGTATTTTGGGCCGGAATTGTGGAACGTGGAACTTCACCTTGCGCCCGATCCGTTTTTTTCGGTATTGTTGGGCGCGCGGATGAACTATTGTCATGCTGTTGCAACGGTCCAAATGCTGCAGCTGTTTCTCCCTTGGCAATAGAGAAAGCGAACCAAACCCGCGTTTCCGCATCTTCACCAGGATGAGTTTAGGTGCTCTGCGGTGTACCGCAGCTTTTTTTTCGGCTCGTCGTGCACCCTCGCAAATTGCGTCCGCTGTTCCGTGTCCACGTGGAATGGGTGCCGGGGGCCAAGGTGTGTTCATGTGGATCAGTTGTTGCCGAACATGATTCCCGCCAACAAATGATTTCTTGACAAATTGCACGGCGGCGGGCAAAGGCGGATTTCTGACGTTGAACCTAAACCTACATACACTGATGGTGTGGTCAAGATCTTCGGCCGCGCGACTCTTGGGAACAACAACGAAGATTAAGATTGTGGGTGCAAGCACCTGGCCATGTACAGCAGCGAGCCTCACACCATTAGTTTTAGGGCGCTAGAGACGTACCCGACTCTCCCGTTAGAGCGGGTGTCCCAACGTTCGTATCACACACGCACACACGTGTATGTAAGTTAGAATTATAGCTGTGGTTGTTTGCTGTTTCCCCTTTGCCTTCTTTCGATAAGCGACCACCCCCTTGCAATTTCCACATTTCCACATGGATGCGTTTATTCTAAAACTTTGCTTCATCCTCCAGTCTCCGGTCTCCGCCACCCACCCCTGTTGCTATTTATCCTCTTTATCGTCACATGAGAGACCGTACCGATCTCTGCTGTACGTACCTTGTTTTACGTAGACTTGTCGTCCAACCGGCACGGACGCGCCGCCGATGCTAAATTATGCTAACTACCCGAGACGGTGGGCCGTGGATCTTTTTCGATATTTGAACGGGAAACAGAAGAGGGCTATTTAGCGACCACTGAAAAAACAATGAAACTTGAGCGCTTGACCCGGCCAAGACTACTGCTGTACGTTACCTTCAAACTCGGACTTGGGACGTGGTGATGCATATGCGGTCCCGGTTGAAAGCCTCAAGTCTGCGAGGGAGGTTGGAATTGTTGTGCAGCGGTAGAACAGTTGGGGAGTATTTATTATATGATACACACAGGGGCAGAGTTTTCTACCGTTCCTACCCGAGAAGCGAGTAGGCTAAATATGACCACCAATGCACTTGGAGAGAATAGGGGCGTTTTTTTTAATCGCTCGTCCCTTTTTAGGCTGCGTGAACGCCATGTTTGCACCGCTGCTGCGACGCCATTCCGGAAAACTGCCGCCGTCCATGAATCAGTTTCCAACGTAACGCGTTGCCCGTATTATTGTTGCTCCTGCGATGAGATGAGATTTCCATGGGAGAAATATGATAAATGGATGTCCCTCGCGCGCTCGGGAACGATATGTCACTACTGCTGCTGCTGTAGATATCCAGAATACAAAGGCTCTTTAGTTTGTCGCTCCGGCCTACACCTGAGGCTACTGCTGTAGTTCCTCGTTGACTCCGATTTTTTCGGGCTGCCGTGTAGTTGGATTGGTGTGCTGAATGAGGAACGCAGACTGCTGTGTTGTTTATTTTTAGTTCAAATATTGGGATGGAAAGCCTACTTGTATATATCCCGGTACAAGCGAAGTGCCAGTTGTAAACTATTTACGTATCATGCATACTGCTGTATGGATTCATTTTCCCCCCGAAAGCTGCAACAACAGTAAAAGTAGGAACCTCTCGGGGTAACACGTGGATGCTGCGTCCCGGTTGCAACAAACTACGAAGTCAAGTGTAGTTTCCGTCATATCTTCCCGAATACCGTGCCCGGCTGAGCTCTTTTTCGCAGGCCCTCTCCGCTGTCGACCTATTCAACGAGGGAGAGGACCTCTACCTAGTCCTAAGGAGATGCTGGAGATGACACATGCATGTTGGGATTATGTTAACATACAGTGCGTATCGAACAGCAAGGACTACACCAGCGTACATGGTGTCTGTGGATTATCCTCGCAATTCCATGTTGGTTGTAATAGTCACAACCAGGGCTCTCCGGGTGGACGGACACACGTACTAAGTTCCTTACCCGTTGTACTTAAACACATCGATTCTCAACAAATAGACGTACCGAGTAAATCTCCCTCATGGTTGATTCACAGCAGTGCCAACGAACCAAGGAGAAAGAGAGTAAATATTCTGAGATGCGCCTGCCCGTGGTACGCCATAGCCTCGTATTGATGGTTGTATGCATACACCGAGAAGGAAATGTGCACTTTTTCCTTTTTCCGCGACGGAGGAAGATGCGTCATGTTTGAAGATGCTCATCTTTGTTCTTGTATCTTTATCTTTATCTTTCCGTCTTGCCGGTAGTAGGCTTCGGTCCCGGTATTTTTGTCGATTCCTACACATGATCCGTTCCCCCGAAGTGGGCTGGCTCATCATGAGAGCACTACCGCGGTTGTGATGCACTATGACAAGATGACATAGAGCAGCATGGCAGGAACCAGCCCACGGCTGGCTATGGGTTGTGACGTCCCCCCCAATCTCTCAGCGAACAGCACACGCACCTTTGACTCGATGAGCCTGCCTGCGAACCTCGATGAACCAACCGAAAAAGCAGCAGCCTTTTCCCACGCACTGCTTGGTCTTTTTGCCTTTTCATCTTTTTTTCGCGTGCCTGTGGTTGGCACCGGTAGTCTCGTTGAGCAGATATCGTACATATTTCTCTGGTGCGGCACAACACACATCGTTGGCGTGCTGTGCGTTGTTTACCTCGATCCGCACACTTGGCTTGGGCGAGTCCCCCGCACAAACACGTGTAATATGATGGTATCTGACCCCGCCCCGGACCTGCCCCGCTGTCTCGCAACAACAAAAAAATCAGTTACCGCTGGCTGGTGACACGACACCCGGCCCAATTCGAGCGGCTAGACTTCACGGCGCAGATCTTGCAGAGCGCCTCCCGCGCCCGAAAGGCTTTCTACGAATGCGGGTGGGCGGAGGCTAAGGTCCTGATCCGTCCCTCCGACGGGAAGTTCGAGCGCACGCCGTTCTTCGACGCGATAATCCGCCGCGGCCTGCGCAACAGCACCCGGTTCGACGCCGCCACGCTGACGGAGGACGAGATCGAAGCGCTCGGCATGCACCGGGACGAGACCCTCGGCTTCAAGCTGCAGATCCGACACTTCCGCAGCAGCCGGAAGGAGCTGCCCCCCCAGGGGCGCGGCGGCGGCGCGGTACGCAAGGCCCCGCTGGCCCCGCTCCCGCCGCCGCAGGCGCAGGCGCACAGGCATGGCGGTCGCCCGGCAACCGCCGGTGCCCGCCTCCTGCTTCCGCCGAGCATCGCTCCGCCGCCCACGGCCGGAGCTGGCAACGGGCGCGACCGGGCCGCTCTTCTTGAGCAGCAGCAGCAGCAGCAGCAGCAGCAGCAGCGGCTGTCGTGGGGGGCGGCGGAAGCGGTAGTGGCGGCGGCGGCGGCGGGGCATCCATCCGGCGACCTGCGGTGGGCCGACGAAGCACGCTGGCACCACGCCGCCGCCGCCGCCGCCGGCCCCGGCGCCGGTGCAGTAATGGACGGGAGCAACAACAACAACGGCGGAGGAGGAGAGCGGTGGGCGGCGTGGGACGGCGGTAACCGGTGGATGCCCGGAGAGGAAGGGGCGGGCGCGAACGCCGATGATGGGCACCGCCACAGGCACGCCGGCCACGCCACCCCCCCCTTGCTGCCGGGCCTGGCGCAGGCTCCCTCTCCCGCCGCCGCGGCCGGCCTGACCGCCTCCCGCCGCTCCGCCGCCGTCTGGGAGGGGGCTCCGCACGGGGGAGGCTGGGTGGGGGGTCCGGCGGACATCAGGCAGCAGGGGTCCTCGTGGCACCCGTCGGGTGGCGCTTCCGGAGCCGCGGAGGGGAGGGGGCAAGGGTATGAGAGGATGGCCCACAGCGGTATCGGCGAAGGCGCAGGGGTTGCTCGCGACGCGTTTGCGGGTGACAGACGGCACCAGCACCAGCAACCCGAGGTGGATGTCAGGGGCGGCGGCGGCGGCGGCGGCCTCCGCTTCCACCCGTCGGCTGTTGAGCACCAACAGCACCACGGTAAGCCAGCCGCTCATGATTCATTGTTGTTACTTGTTCTGGAAAAGCATGTATGTACAGCATGTTGTCAATGTGTCTTGCCAACAGTTAAATCGCTCGAGGGGGTTGACTCAACGGAGGCATGTTCACGCATTTTTTTTCTGCATCATGGGGCAGCCAAGCGGGAGTAGGTCGCCGCTGCACCCGGGCTATGTACATGCTTTTTCCTTTTTCTTGAACGCCCCCTGTGGGGCGCCGATCAACCAGGTGCTGACCTGTTCCGACCCCTTCTTGTGTCCGGTGTTCGTCGTCGTTACTCGTTGACTCGACAGCAGGACCGAGCGCCCGGACGGCCGCTCCCCGGGTGATCGGCGGCAGCGCGGTGTCGGCGCCCGGCTTCAGGCATGGGGCCGTCAGCGTCGACCCCGCTCCGGCCGCAGTGGGGGGCACGTCTGCGGACCCTTCCTCCGTCGCGGCGGGCGGCGGCCTGCTCTCTCAGGGGTACCGGCGGCTGGCGGCGATGGCGGACGAACAAGCGGCCGCCGCCGCCGGTGGTGATCAGCTCGACCTGAGCGGCGGACGTCGCGGGGGCGGGGCACACCCGTCGCCGCCGCCGCCGCCGCCGCCGCCGGCCGCTGTCCTGCACCGCCCCCCCCTGCACCACTCTCCCATCGGCAGGCCACCGCTGCCTCACGAGTACGACGCGGTTGCGGAGAGAGAGACGGGCCACCACAAGAGGTCGGCTTCGAGCTTGGTCGGTGCCGGCAGCGGCGGCAGGGACCCTGCTGGTTACTCGCCGCTGGGGGAGAGGGCGGGCCCCCGGCACAGGCAAGTCTCGCGGGAGCTGCCGTTCTCGTCCCTGGCGGGCGGTGACGGCCCGGCCACGAAAAGGAGGCGTCCCTCGGTGGACGGGGGGGACCGCCCTCTCGGCGGCGTGATACAGCAGCAGCAGCAGCAGCAGCAGGTGCGTGGACGGAGCACCTCCAACGAAAGGCTTACGCACGGTAACGGCAGCGCCGCCTCGTGGCCGAGCGGTGCCAGCGGATCGGGGACGCCCCTCCCGCCGGCCGCCGCCCTCGTGTATGACGACGTCCTGGCGCGGGAGTTCGAGGAGAGCGAGAGGGAGCTACTGTCTTCTAGGTATGCGAGCCCTTTTTTTCGTTTTGTTGTTTCTTCAAACTTGGTATTTGTTGCTTGCTTGGTATTCAGGTGGTTGGCGAAGCCTTGTCGCTTGTCGCCCTCGCCCGTCGAGTGGTTTTTCTGCATGGGCTCCTGTTTTTTTTTCCAGAAACGTTGTGTCCTTTTAAGGGCGTGGTATCATCTTGCGCCAGCTACTGTAGTGCCGCGGCCGAAATGCGTAATGACACGTTACGGTGATGGTCGCGTCACCCGACACCAGACAGCAACGGCTTGCTAACCCTGTCTCGCTTCTTGCTTCGCCTTCCTCTTTCTTTTTTTTTGTGCATGCCACAGGGTCGCCGTAGACTTGGCCCAGGCTCGGTTCGAAGAGGCCAGCCGTACGCATCACGCCAAGCGGGAACAGGTCCTAGCCGCCGCCGCCGAGCACCAGAAGCAGCTGTCTATCGCGGCGTCCCACCACCACCAGGGGCAGGAACAGCAGCAGCAGACACCCACGCTTAAGGGGGGCGCCAGCGTTCACTCCCCGGCGCGCTCCAGCGAGGTGGCGGCCGAAACCTCGGCTCCCACCGGCCGAGCCGCCGCCGCCGGCGGTCGTCACGGCGCTGCCAACGACGGCCGCGGTAGCGGCAGCGAGGAGCGGCACAACAGCGACTCTACCGCCGCCTTTCACCACCGGCGGGACTCTGCCCCTCTGGGCCGCCGGTCTCCCGCCGCACGAGGCCGCTCTGAGCGTCCCTCGGAGGCGTACAGCCGGTCACCGTCATTGGAAGCACTAGGACCAGATTCTGCGTCACCGGCGGGGAAGGTCTCCTCCTCGCCTTCGCCTTCGGCCGCCGGCCAGGCGCAGCCCGACTGCGCGGACGAGATGATGGAGGTGAAGCTGGAGGCGGCCCTCCTGTGCGGCATGGGGAGGGCTCCCGTTTCGTCCCGTCAGTTGGCTTCCGCGGCGGCAGGCGCCGCCGTGACCCCGTCGCCGAAGGCCGTCAGCGCCGGCGCCGAGAAGGGCCTCGAGATCGTGTCCCTGGCGGCGGCGGCGGCCGCCGCCGTTTCCTCGTCTTCCGGCGACGGCGATGGCAACGTCGTTGTCCCTCCCCGCTCTTCCTCTTCCTCTTCCTCCCGTGGCGGCATCCGTCGCGACTTGTCGGAGCGGACGCACTCCCCTCTGCCGTCGCTCCCCTGGAAGGGCGGCCACAACCACCACCACCACCAACAACACCAACAACAACACCAACACCACCGGTCGGCGATGGGACAGGCGCCCGGTTCCCCCTCTGCCTGCGGGGAGACCGACAGCGACCACAGCAGCGACAGGGGTTGCGCCGCCATCGAGGACCTCGCTGGGTCCAAGAAGCAGCAGCACCACGAGTTGCAGCGCCCCGTCGTCCCGCGCGCCGTCGGCCGCGGCGGGGCCGGGAGGCTCTCGTGGACCGACTACGGCGATGCCGGCGGTGACAGACGCGCCCCGCCGCTCGCCAAGCTTACGGCCGACGTTCTCGTCTAAGGCGGCGGCGGCGGCGGCGTTAACCGAGGTCTGGTTGGGCGGCGGGTTGTGTGTCAGCGTCTGTTCGCCGGTTGCGCTTGACGATATCCACGGACAGCGTCATGTCGGCTATCATTCAGTACAACGATCTTCGCACCTCGTCCAGTTGCTTGAAATTGGGCGTAAAGTAGGGGTGTGTCGACTTGTGTATTCAATTTGCCGCTTGCTCTACAAGCGCGGTTGTACGTTCCGGTTTTTTAACTTGTTTTTTTTGGGGGGGGTGGTCTCGGGTGTTCCGTGGCTTTATTTGCTGTTGTTTGTTTACGACGGTGGGGGGCGAAGCCGAAGCTGACATTGCTTTGCCCTCCGTGCTGCTACATACGTTAGACATTTTTTTTTTTTTTTTGCAGTCCGGTGCAGGTTAGACTGGCTGGCCCTCCCTGTTGTTTGTGCTTCTTCCGTTCCGTGAATGTCCAGATTTTTGTATCTCGTCGTCCCTTGCGCCTCGGTCTTTTGTCCACCCGTTCTTCACTTCCTGTGGGGGTGGTTCTCATGTCAATCAAACCAGGGAGGTAGCATTTATTTTGCTGTGGCGTGGGGTGTGGCGGGCTTGCGGGGGACGTCGACTGACAGCAGAGCCGCGGTCGTGCTGCGAAGCAAGCGCCCCCAGATGGAAGGAGACTGAGAATTGAAAGTTGTATGGTTTTTTGTAGGTCTAGTTGTTGGGGGCCTTTTCGGACCAAGGGACGTTGTAGAGCGAACGATCACATGCAGCAACAACGGGTAGAGGATAGCTAGCTTCTGTAGTGTTTTGTTTCCTTGTCCTTTTGTGGTGGTCCTGGTCCTCTCCCATTCTCTGTGCACGCGCGTCATAAACTGCGTCTCTGAGCTAGCTGTGTGGCATCGTTTGTCCTACTGTTTCCTTTCTTTTTTTGTTTTGGCCAGACGCCCTTTCCTAGGGCAGGCGGCCGTAGTTCTATCGAGGTTCCACCTCGGGTAGCACCTAGATAAGCCTTCGATACGAAATGCGCTCCAGAGATGAGAAAACAAAGTAGTGTGGGAGCTCTCGAAGAAAAAGGTCGTGGTGTAATTCCTCCGCGATACGGGGCCCTATCTTTTCTTTCTCCGATATACGAAACATGCCAGCAGCAGCGAAAAGCGCCATGATTATGTAAATTTGTCTTGCTGGGGCGGGAGTTGGAGTTGGCCGCCTGGAATCCCCCATGTAGTGCATGCGCCTGAGCGTTGCATACCTCTTCACTCTCAAGCCGTTGTAGGCCACGCAGAGAGTATTTCTAAAGAGTGACTGTGACTTGTGCTCAGCCGCTGTCGTCTCTCCCATTTTTTGTGCTCTTTTTGTCAGACGGCTGTTTCTCTGTTGTGCTGTTGCTGCTGCTGTTACGACGGTATTTTCACGGCAGAAGACTGGCTTGATTTGGGTGTGACTTGTGTGATGGGAGGGAGTGCCCACGCTGTGTCACGGCAAAAGGCGTGATGGCACCCATCAGACTCTGCCGTCGTCCGAGCTTCTGTTTCTCGCTTTTTTCTGGCAATAGAAGAGACTAACTAGCAAGTCTCGCTCCCTCGTTGTGTACTTACGTTGTTGTCGTGGCCGCGGCTCTTGTACGATCGATTGTTAGTCATGAGCAGCCTGTTATTGTTGTTGTTTTCGTCGTTATTGTTTTTGTCATTTGTCGTTTGCCGTATACCGTCGCTGTTTTTCGTTGTGGATGTTGTTGATGTCGTCGCTGTGGTTGTTTCATGTCACAGCAGTGTTTTGTCGTATGCCGTGCGCTGCTCATCGAGTTAATAGTTGGTGACTGCTGTGTGAGCCCTTCGCGCCGCCGGGCTTGTTTTTTGTTTTCAGACAAGTCGACGAGCGCTTGCCTCTTCCTCCTTCTCCTCCTCCTCCATGACGTCATTGGACGTATGGTGCTTTGGGCCGTCGACCCGACCCGGCACCGATCGATCTATTGCCGGCACCTACATTGGAGAAAATAATTGTAGTGGTGTACGGTTTTGCCTGTTGAGGCGATGCATATGCTGATACTACTAGTAGTGGTTTTGGGTCGGGTTTGTGAAAGTGATCATGTTGGTCTTGGCTACCCACCTGAGTCCGTTTTGCATATCAACGCTACTTACCCAAGATCTACGTAGGTTTGTAGGGAATAAACGGGGGTGGCATAGAATGGAATTTCCTTTGGGGGGGGGGGAGGGGAGCTGCTGCTGGGTCATGTTCAGTCGGGTTGGAAGGAGGAAGTGAGAAGCGGCGAGAGGGCATAGGCATGCCTACAATAATAATACGGAGTTTGATTGTTTGGAGTGAGCTATCGTTTGGTAGTCGTATATCGTCCCGTACAGGTAATTTATATGGTGCAAATTCAAGTGAGAGGGAGCAGTCAAAACTTTTTTGGCATTTTTTCTTTGTGATGGGTATGGTTTTCGTGAGTGTTGGGCTGGGGGGGGGGGGGGGTAGTACACAAGAGTCTCGACCTCGTCTATTTGATGTACACCTGTCGCATCGTTGTCGTGGTGGCTGATGGGCGCCACCAGCGGAATAGACTAATCGCGGGTTATGCATACTGAGGCGAGACACGTAGTTTTACGTTTGGCTGCCACATTTTGAGGTCCCAAAGAGCGAAAATATACGACGGGGGCATCTATAATGTTTGATGGGAGGCACTGGGGTTGGTTGTCATAATCCCCGTGGTCGATGTCGTCGAGTCTTGGACTCGAGCTCTTTTTTTACAACTGCCTGTTCAACATCAAATCAGTATTTATGGGTGCTGTTTGCTGTGTGGCAGTATAGATAACCAGTACAGTAGTGCGTTGTGAGTGGTGATGGCGTAGTCACAAAACTTGGGGGAAGAGCTACGGTAGGTAGAAACCCGCAATAGCTCTCACTTTCCAGGCGAGGTGAGTACCGGAAGTCTCCTCTCTGGGGGTTTTATTTGTAAAATCTCAAAAGGTTTGTTGACTGAGCTTGAGTTGTTGACATTTATGGAACGATTGCATGTTGCTTTGCTTTCTAGGAGGAGGGGAGGAAGGGGGTTGGGAATTGCTGAGGCGTTGGGAGGTACGGGGGTTCGGGGGCGCCGCAGATTGGGTGCGGGACTACACCTACCTACCTTGATTCTGATACGGGGTGGCCCGGAGAACAAAGGCAACGAGGAATTAGTGGCGATTTTTGTTTTCATATGCAAGCACCTCTTGCATCGTCATCACGCCAGTTCGCCCAGCTAGGTGCAATATTTGCAATTTTTTTCTTTCTTCTCGGTTCGATTCGAAACACGTCAGTATTGGAGCGCTGCTGCATTTAATTGTTGCTGAGGCGCATGTTGAAGAGCCTTCGAATTTGGATTGTTTTCCCGCCTCTTTTCCTCTATTCGGGACCTTGGTTGTTATTGATAGAGCACGACGTCGGTAGAAATCTGCGTTTGGTAGCGGTAAGGGTTTTTAATATCAAAATAATAAACAAAGCAATAGCAATGCTCCTATGCATAGTCTAAACTATTGAAGAACGACGCGACTTCAACCGGGCGAGAGAAACTGATCCAAACATCTCGATTTGTGCGTCTTCACACATTCAAATTCGTGATATGACCTCTCCGTACCCATGCACCTTGTAAATGGTGGCTGATGATGACCTATCCGGTGAGAATGATGACCCGACAGTTGCACCCACAGGGGGGAAACTCTAAATTGTGTGGCGGCCGCACTTGTGTGTGTGTGCATCGACCCCCAGCTGTCCGGCTGACACATGCAAAGACATCGGAGAGCGAGCGTCGCCGTTGATGCTTGAAACGCCGTTCTTCGGCAAGTCTACTCACAACTCACAAGTGACTCGATGCGGCGCCAGTCACGTGGTTCACGGATCTCCACCCCTTCCTCGATGAGCAAATAATCGTCTTCGCTGCTGATCGCTGTACATCCAGGTGGGTAATTTCTACGTGTTGTATTCTTCGCTACTCCGTAACATGTCCACACCACTGCTCCACACGGAGAGACCAACTGCTACTCGCTGCTGCTGCTGACCTTCATGACGGATGCTCTACGACATGATTACGACATGGTTGCGACAAGATATCTCGCCAAACCGCTTTGAGGAACACCAGGGAAGTTGACAACAACCACCACATTATTTAGATGTATATCATTTGGAAACTTTCCATGCTCTACTGATGATGTTTACCAACACCTAACATAACAAGAAACAAGCTAACATGATACAACCTGAATGGTATGCCCTACCTACCATGCACCAGGTATACCATTCTCATCTACTGCTGTATAAACATCCCTGATACGTTACCCCAAAGGACTGATGATGTACTGCTGTAGATTTTGTTCCACCTTCCATGAATTTTACAATGTTATTCCTAATATGTCTAATAAACCAGCAAGCTGTCAATAGACACTGCGCCGTGTCCCCTGTGAAGGTTACAATTTACAATACACGGCACAACGGAGGCTTTCTCCCCGATATTTTGCCGTTGACCCAGTAGAGAACTACAGGGGATGTATTCTAAAATGTAAGTTACCTATACAGATCAGATGTTTTTGTACTCAGCACCAGCTGGCATCACTGGTATAAATCATCAGTGTATAGACTTAAAAAGACTCGAAATAAGTCCAGTACCCAGCCGGTTTCCCTCCACTCACTGAACAGACTCCACCACATCCCGTTCGACTGTGGGTATATCTCGAATGGGTAGTCTTTCTGTGTGTGTTTTTATTGTTCCTTAAATAAATACATTGTCGTCGTCGATCACATTGCTTCGTTCTTAGCGATCCCATCACGTCCTGTCGTTACCTGAGTCTTCTGTTTGACGTGACGCAACAACAGGCAGCCATCTGGGCACACAGAAGAGCAGCTGTTTTTTTTTGCAGCCCGACGAATGAACGAACGTCGACGTCACCAGATAGTCTACACATTACATGCCGCCTTCATTCACCGTTTCTCTTCTTAAAGACTTCTCCGATTTTCCGACGTACAGCGTATTCTATGACTCGCCTCTAGGTGGTAGCTGGAGCCAGCGGTGTTCGCTCGGCATGTCTCAGCAGCAGGGATGTTTGCCTATACAAGGACGGTCAGAATGACAGATAGTCTACACAACAGATGTTGGCCCCTCGGCTACCGCGTTCTCCTGGACAAGGAAGGACGAAGAGCACTATTTAGTGCTGTAGAATACTACCATCATCCTGTTCGGAAAAATAGGGGGACCACCGCGGAATTCGCGCTTGAATCCGAATGTTCCTTGGGCTTATATTTTCATATTTTGAAAACATTTTCCAACTGCTGTGGTGGTAATTCCTTCCGACGCCTCACACACTCGAGCAGGCATTGCTTGCGCGGGGTCCAAATCAACCGGCAAGATCGGCAAGTAGGCACATCGGGCTTGCACCCAGGAAATGGTCTACTGAGAGAGCAATACTTGTAGACCAAAGGAACAAGGAACAAGCGCCTCCTCCGTAGGTTAGGGACCTCAAGTCCAGAGGAGGGGGGCTATCGCGGGAGGACCGATGAGCCACGAACCACCGCTGCCTCGTCCTTCAGCATGTATCACATCACAATTTTACGCTTCTCGCCTTGCTTGGATGTATATATATATGTGCGGTCGACCGCCGCAAGTTGGTCCTCACCGAAGCACCTCGATCTCAGCCTGAACCCAGCACACCGTGTACACATTCGAATGTTTGTTTGCTACTCGGTGCGGTTTGCTGGGCTCTGCGAACCTCAACGCGTCAGCTGCGTGGGCTGTTGGAGCTTTGAAAACGTCACAGATGGCAGCCGGCTTGGGGGAAACGCTACGCAGCCGGGCTGGTCGAGCTGGCTGGAAAACGCCCGGCTGTTGGTTGCAGCCAGCTCTTGCGCCGGTTTTTGTCAGCGGCCGGTTGGTGTTTTTGCGAGGTTAATTCAGCTAGCTGTCTCCCTCAAACATGGGGGAGCCATGATACACTAACACCACCATCCTCTCTTTTCATCTTGCGTTTCCGTTGGACGACACTGCTGTGCTCTCCCTGGAGGGCAGCCTAGTAGCTTAACTTGTACCATACTAGGCTGTCGCCCTTGTCCGACCGAAAAACAACTTCCACCCCCACCCCAGTATCGCTACAATAGCTTTCGTCAGTTGTTGTAGTAGTTGAGGCCCAGCTTGAACGCGTACTCGGACTTCGTAGCCTCCTGGTCTGCCTTGAGCCACGACAGCTTGTAGTCGCGGTTCTCGGCCGGCAGCGGGTCACCCGCAATCACCGCCTGAACGATAAGAGGATGCGGGTGTTCCAAAACACGCCGTTTGGGACGGGGACGAGGGGGGATTCACGCGATGCAGCCTGTTCACTCGGCGACTCTTAGGGGAATTGCGTGTCCTTCGGCTTGATCGCGGGAAGCACGGAACATTGTGACCGCGCAGCGCATGCATAATTCGGGTCGTCAGGTTGGGCCGTCACTGGTCTGCACTTTCCTTCCTCAAAAAGCGAACGGAAAGTGACAATTTTTCGAGGGGGTTAAATGACTGCCAATCTTTGGAGCGTTACTCCTGCATTTCTCGGTTGCTCATCCTGCCGTTGCTTTTGTCACGGTACTTGGTGACTGACTGCTGCACCTTGACGTCACTACTTGTACCTTTCGTCACCACTTGTACCTTTTCGTCACTAACTGTCCCTTTTACGTGAATAACTGTACCTTTACGCGAATAACTGTACATTTCCGTGATTACCATACGTAACTAATTATGCATTTACGCCAAAACGCATACCGATACCGTGACCGACGGTACCGTTACGTGACCTCTACCCGACTAAGTGTACCTTTACCTTTACGTCCGCCTCGAAGTCGGCGGCCTCGAGCTTGCGTGGATACCGTCGCACCACCTTCCCGTCTTGGTCCAGCAGGAACTTCTCGTAGTTAAGCGTGATGCGCGCGATGCCGTTGGGGTTCTTCAGCGCCCGGCAGAGGTACCTGTTGCCGTCACAATCAAGACCGGCCGGCGGTTACATGCAGTGCCTGCCAGCAGCCTTCGCTAGCTGTGGGGTTAGGGACAGGGACGAACCCCTCTTCTCTATTTCATAGATGAATAACCAAACCCTCGCCAAGGTGGTCCCGTTACACATAGTGCCGTTGACACATACATAGTGCCGTTGACACCGCGTGGCACGGCTGAGAGGCCTGTCCAGCGGCACTTGGCTGCCATCTCTGACTCTTCGGCGTTCTCAGCCTTGTGCTCACGCACAGATTTTTTCATCTCACTCGTCGCTTGGGACACCGCCATCATCGCGTTGGGTTCTACCCCTAACCTGTAGAAGGGGTGGATGGTGTTGCCCACGATGTCGATCTTGTCGAACACCACGGCCTTCGGATACTGACCGAAACCGTAGAACTGGTAGAACTTGATTCGGATCACACGATCCTCGTCCGCCTCGAAAGTCCCCTGTGGTAACAGCAGCGTCAAGCAAGCAAACAAGCAAGCAACGCCGTGTTTGTGGTGGGGGGGGGCACGTCCGTGTCTTGCTGTCATCACCCCAAACACATTGCCAACTCTCGGTTCTTCTTGAATACTGCTACCACAATTCTTGCTGCATGGTGTTTGCTACCAATACCTTGCCGTTCCTTTCCGTGGCTGCCCTCCATCCCCTAGTCCACGTGAACGAAAGAGTGTGTGTGTGGAATACTGTATTATCATACGTCACAGTAAACAGAACCATCAGTTAAAGAGCTACGGATACGGGCAATTCCCGATTCCACAAACCCTGCTGCACAATCGCAATGAATTGCCGTACCCAACATTTCCAACGCTCCGGTCCCCTGCGTGCTTCTTCCCTAGCCTTGTCTTTGATACGACACCGTCGGCCACGAAATCACTCAACAGCGGTCTCCGGATCGCGGCAGAGCAACAACCACTATGCCTATGCCACTGCTCGGCATGACCCCCTCCCTGCCTGCAACCCATCGGGGGCAGAGACTAGTCACCTGATCAGTCGGGAACAGTAGCACGTTCAGCCCGTCCTTGGAGTACTCCGATGCCAGCTTCGTTATCCCAGGCATCTGCAAGGTACGTCAACCGCCGGGGAACAAACGTTGCAGTCGGGCAAGTAGCCAATCAGAACCCGCGTTTCGTGGCACCGTACCGTACACCTAGGAACCAAACCGCGGCTCGCGGTTCATTGGTCCCAACAATACATCCCGTCTAAGAGCAAGCGCAAGGCTTCTGGCATCGCCAGCGCTTGTTCTGGCAGTTCAAGCAACCGAAATCAAACGCGTTCATCGCCTGTATCCTGCGGAACGTATTCGGTTTCCCCGGCAGAATAGCCAGGACGACACTAAACCCGTAACTGCTGCGTCGACATGACCGGTATTGCGAAGTTGTGTTTCGTAAACGCAGCCAACAGCCCGGGTCATTTTTCACCCAGCACGCGTTGACCTATCCGACACTTTTGGTACCACGTGCAGATATATCCAAAACAAACGAGTAGAATGGTCCGCGCAACATATCCCCCGTTACGCTTGGTATGGATGGGTACAGATGACGCCATTCGGCATCGGACGACATTGACATTCCCTTCCATCATTCCAACACCCCATGCGGCAATCTTGGGTTGTAAACCTTCACAACGTTCTTGAGCGCGAGCCAATATCGTTGTCGGTCCGACGGGAAATGCTCATCGCACAACACACTGCTGTACACATCGAGCTGCTGACTGCAGCGGCAAGATCAATACTACTCTGCAGAGGTGAAACTATTACACTGTTGCATAGATTGGGCGGATGATTGGTGTTTTCGCATTCCTTGTTTGGGGCCAAAAGCATAGCAGCGGGGTGGAGAGGGCAAACACCCAACAACAGCAGTCTTATTTCGTACGGAAGGTGTAGCCACAAGCAAGATATTGATTGCAAAACGAAGCTGGACCAATTCTGTGCCCGCGGAGAAGACAGGCACACAACGCAGCAGGACAATTTATGTGCCCGTGACAACCCCCATCACAGATCTTATCACCGTGCGCTACATATCCAGGAACAGCACCGGGAGGTAAGGTGGATGTTCCACTCCACGACCGGCACAAATAAATGTGTATACCGTACAAGGTACAAGGTGATGGTATGACATAAGATACCACACTCCCTGGGCCGATTGTCAAAGCTCGATTTGTCCACAGCAGAAGTATTGTCTTTGCAGCGCTGAAAACGGCGGCGTGGAAGCCTCCTCATCGGGAGGTCTCCGCAAACGCATCGCTTCATGTATGCATCCTCTTCGCCATGGTGCAGCCGAGTTTTTGAATTCGGGCCCGGGGGTGCGGTATATTACGTGATGTCAACTCCACCGGGCAAATTGCCCAGCCGGCGTTTTTTGTTCGGCCTCCCAAGGTGCGATGCTTACACCGCCCCGCGGGTGTACACAGCGGTGGCCTACGCTCTAGTTCAATCACCTGGTGTAGCGCTTCCGGATCGTCAAGCTTGCCGTTGACCACCAGGGTGGCCCGGCTCCCCAGGAACTTGTTCAGCGGGACCGACTTGCCGGTGTAGGGCACCTCGAACCCCAGCTCGCGCAACGACGGTTTGGTCTCCGTCGCGGCCGGCGAAGCCGCAGGGGCAGCTCCTTCAGCTCCCGCCGTTGCGACCACTGCTGTGGCGGCATCCCCAGTGGTGTCTTCCGCGAGGGCACCTCTTGCGCTGGTACCGCCGATCACGATGGCCGCCGCCGCCGCTCCCAGTCCCGACCCGAACTCTAATCTGGTGGATGCTCCGCTGCTGCTGCTGCTGCTGTTGCTGCTGCTACGTCTGCTGCCCGCATCCTGTGACCCCGCCGCGTTTTGCATCGAGAGACGGTAGACGCCAGAGGCGGCGCTTGTTTTTCGATGCAATCGGTGCTCTCCAACGCTGTTGATACGAAGAAGTCCTGCTGCTGCAGCAGGAGCAGGTGCGGTGGTCGCGGCAGGCGACCGCACGGATACGACAAACGCGGACGCTTGTCGGAAACATGCGAGACCTAGGACGACCACCGATGCCCCCATCGTAGACCCGTGAGCCATCATCTGTAGCACTGATCCACGCGTGAATGAACCGGAGGTGAATTCACCTCTTCTCTTTTGCTAGCTCCTCTCCCTCTGCTGTTGCTGTGTGAGCTGTCCTCCTGCTGCCTGGGGCAGCGCTCAGCAAAGCCAACAGAGGCCCCGCGACAAGCATGAATCCTACATTTGTCATCCCTTTGTTGAAACCAGTTTGAAGGGCCCCCTCTCAGCGGCCTTGACCTCACGCTCACACACGACTGCTGTTAGCTGTTAGCTGCAATCTCCAGTGCCAGTCCAGCAATCATGGCGCCAGTACTAAACACGCTCGCGACACTGGCCGTGGTCGCTTCGTCGACGTCGGCCTTCGTTGTCACGCCCGGCGAAGTCCGACCAAGGTCCCTGACGACAGCAGCAGCAGGGTCAACAGCAACTGCACGACGCGTGGGCGGCGGTGCGGACAGCAGCAGCAGACGATCACGAAGAGCACCGGTGGGCTTGCTGCGCTCCTCGGAGACAACGGCGGAGTACGAACTGGACGAGAAGGAGCTCCGCGGGCCTCTCACCCCCGTGGAAGACACCGTCATGGTCAAGGTGGACAAGCAGAAGGCTGTCACGGAGGGTGGGGTTTTCTTGCCCAAGATGAAGAACGTCAAGATCACCAGGGGGACTGTGACGGCGGTGGGAGAGGGGAAGAGGCACTGGGACACCGGGGTCAAGATCCCCATCACGGTAGAGGTCGGCGAGCGCGTGGTGTACGGCAACTTCGACGGGACGTCGGTGCAGTACCAGGGCTCGGAGCACCTGCTCATGAGGGACACCGAGCTCCTCATGGCGTACGAAGGGGAAGAGGTGAACTGTGGGGCGTAGTCTACATACAGAGCGCGCACCTCATCCCATGATCATGATCATGATCATGTGTCTCAGACTAGACATAGATGGAGACCAACCAACCTTGCTGCTCTCTACGGACGAGCAAATTTCCGCAGTCTGGTCTCCCCTGTTGTTGCTGCTGCTTTTGCACCCAAACCGTACAGCTGCTGCCATGCGCGTAGTGGGAGAAATATGCGTGCTTTGTGTCACGTGTAGCAGCACACCGTTACGATTGGTCGATAATATGTTAACAATGAATGAGCGTCATCGAAGGCTACCTGTTGTATTGCCACGATTTCCCGAGCAGCACACAGCGATATCTCCCCCGTGGGTAACAGAGTCAACAAGACAGTTTGGTATCCATCCTGTGCATCTTTTATTTTGTTTGCTCAAGCAGGCCATTGTTAGCATAGAGAGCAAGGGCGAGAGTTGACAAGCTCGATCGAGTCACCGTGTGTCAAAAGGGACAGCAGTGCCGTTGTCTCATGTGCACACAATGGAGCCCGGAAGCAGGCCAACGTTCTTCGCAGATAAAGGAAAAGGGTGATTTGGCTTGTGGGTAGGACGAGAGGAAACCATCATCACCATCCCTAGCCCCCCCCCCCTCCCCCCCCCAGACTACCGTATTTGTGCGTGTTATCGCACCCCCGTGTTAGCGTTTTTCTATGGCGTACTTCTCCACAACCAGGGAGGTATCACCTCCGAAAAGGGTGGTTTTGGAAACATCTCGTCGAGGGCTATCCGGAGAGGTATCAGTTGGTGTTCGCACCCTCCTAGTTGTGGAGAAATACGCTAAATAACACGGGGGTGCGATAACACGCACGATTACGGTATGCCGCTCTCTTGTAGTTGCATTCACCCCACCTTCGCACGGAGCGCCCATCCACCCGAACTTTCCTAGAACGTTTATCCAAGTTATCCCGTGCCCACCACCACCGTGCACTCCCCCTCCCCCCCCCCCCTCGCATTCATTTGTCGTCAGATCACCTTGGACACAGCTCGCATGCTCGGCGACAGGGTGCTTCTGCAGGTGAAAGCCGTACCGAAGGGGACTTCCTCTTCCGCCGCGGGTGTTCTCATCGCCGAGTCAGCCACGCGATCCACCCGCCCTACCGTCGGGCAGGTGGTGAAGGTTGGCCCGGGGAGGATGGTTCCCAGCGGGCTCATGATGCCCATGTACTGCGAGGTCGGGGACTGCGTCAAATACAAGGTGGGTGGTGGTTGACTTTTCCGCTGCTGCTGCTGCTACGGGGACGGGGGACGGGGGGACCATATTGCATCTCCTTACCTCCCCCCCGTTAGGCCGAAACCAAAGAGACACGGTAGGGAGGCAGAGATAGATAGTCCGGAGGCGAGGAACGGGCCTTTTCTCTTCCGTGGCGCATCCTGTCCTAGAGGAAGAAGCGCAAGGAATGACTCGATTTCCGCCTCTCATGCCGGTCGTGTGATGGGAGTTGGGTCCGATCGCTCAAGGGTCCAACGAGTCCGGGCATGGCGGTGCAGGCCATTCCAAAGCTTTTGGGCGCTCATTTTGTTTTTTTTTGGGGGGGGTAGGAACATCGACAACGTAGCCAACATTTTGCCTTGTTTTGCCTTGGGCAAGGAGCGTCCGGCCTCACGCCCTGCCTTGACCTTTCTCAAGCACACGGGCTTGGTGTGTTATATTTGGCTATTGCTGCCTTGCTATTGCTGCACGGCTGTTTGTGCCGATTGTGTCTGTGCTGACTGCTGCTTGAATTGGCTAGAGGCAAGGTTCCGCTGCTGTTGAGGAACATAGGAATTTTGTCATCTCTGACGCCGTTTTCCCTTGTTTGGTTCCACGTATTGCTGCTACAGGGCAGCGTGTTGCCAACGCACGTGACCGTGCTCGTCGATTTCCTGATAGTTGGCTTCAGGCACGTGTTGTATGCATAGCAGGTCTATTAGTACCGCAGCCCTATACGCACCAACACTACAATATGCAATAAAACCTCTCTGACACGCGAAGTTCACGTGAAGATCGCTCAACTCCATTGGAGGTGGAATGAGGCTACACTTGAGGCTTGTCAGACCATCGTGCACCACTCAGCGCCTTAGTCAACGTCTGTTTGGTTTGCTGTGTTCGGCCGTGCTTGTTCGCGGCGATGACTGACAGGACTTCGCGGCAGAAGTGATCCAGATCGAAGGCCTAGAGACGGACGAGTTCGAGCTGGTCTGCATCCGCAACGTCGACATCCTCGCCAAGTGGTGACAAGGACACACACACGCCCTTCGGTTTGGCAGAAAGCCGGAGTAGGGGCGCCGACTCTGCCTCCCGTAACCCTCTTTGGTGCCGTGATACACCGTTGACACGGCGACGCGAGCATAAATGAGTGTTTTGGCGAATTAGTTTTCGTCCGTGGCATGGGGGTTCTCGCCGACGGCGACTACACCGCCGACGGCGTGACACCTTTCGCGTTCGGGAGATGCAGTTAGTTGCCTTGGTCCCCAATTGCGCATGTATCCGTCAAAGTTGAGTGAACTCAAGCGTTGTTTTTTTGGCCGCGGGGTCTCGGGTTTTTGAGCTTGCCATTCGCCGAGAGGCTGTTCCACCATTTTTGTGGTAAAACCGGCAATGAACGCGACCCTTTCTGCAGCAGTAGTTAGCAATGGCTGCGCGGTCGGCAGGGATTTTCTGTTGAACATCAGTACACCTGCAGCAAGTAACACTTTGTTCGTGCTGACGATCGATAGTGGACGTTGGCCTACCGTTGATGGTAGATTGAAAAATATGGAAAAACTACTTTGCAAATTCGACGGCTGGGGGGGACGGATCCATCAACCATGTGCTCAACGTTCGCAATGTTTTCGCGTGGCACCTCGGTGCAAAAATATTCGATGCCCCTATGCAGATGGGGACGCACCTAAGACATGCACCCACAACTTGGCAGTCCCGCCTATACAGACCTGCGTGAGCACCGCTTACCACCCAAGAGCGACCTAGGCCTACTCCAAGCACCACCAACCTAGCACCTACCCACGTCAGGAACCAACCTAGCACCTATCCAAGCAGTAACAACCTAGCTATACACATCGACGACAACCTAGCACCTAAGCCTACCAGCCTAGAATTATCCCATCAACACGAACCTAGCGCCAATGCCCGCCCACCAACCTAGTAGAACTTATCCACCCCGGCGCCAACCTAGCGTGGGTTTGGGGTTGGGGTTAGGGTTAGCGTTAGGGATTTTGGCCGATTCCATGCCCGTGCCAAAGCAGAAATTTGCTGTTTAGGAGTGGGCACATGCCTCGGCATAAAGCCCTAATCTAGCATGACGTCACGTCCAGTATCCGACGGCGCCAAATAACCATGGCCAACCACGATCACATCTACTTCCAAATGCTATACCAATCATCGAAGGAAGAGGACGTTTCTGGAATAGAGCAGAAAAAGAGTCCGAGCCTCGGATCATTTTTGCGCTTTTTTTCCTCCAGGAGTTATTTTTGGTGTATCAAGGTTGTGGGTGCATGGCTTACTTGCGTTCCCTAATCCCGATTTTTTGGGTCCATTCCTTGTACATAATCCACAGTCTAGTCTGCGTGTGTGTGTGTATTTTGTGTTAGCATTGACCGCGCTAACCGGCTGACCAATGAAAAGACGGCAGTCCCAGGGCAGTAGAAAAACCAAATAGAAAGGCCACGATCTGGGACCCTGTGACCGAACGTCATGATGGGGAAGTCTACACTACATCTCTGGATGTAGCAACAACAGGAGAACACGGCACGTGTTTGCCATGGCTGCTACTACTTTGGATGCATGCGCGTTCGTATTGGGTTGTTTTCTTTCATCGTCTTCCTTGCATTTACTACCGTCACTCTCGTCGCCAATATTCCCACTACTATTAGGCAGGTCCTCTCCAGTACTGCGGCGTTTGTTGTGAGGAAGGGCATCTGGTTCAAACCCTTTGCTCTCGTCCACGCCGTGTTCTTCTCCTTCGTCATCGCCTCTTTTTCGTTCTGTTCCCCTTCATTCATCGTCGTCACTCCCAAAATAATTACCATCATACCATCGTTATCGCTTTCACCACAACTACTACTGAAATCCCAACCTATTGGCCGTGGTGAAATTGGTCGATCTGTAGTCCATGACGTTTAAAACCATCACGAGTTCGTACCGACAGAAACGAGCCAACTCGAAGGTAAACCGTCTCCAAATTGTGTCAGTATGGTGAGCCTTGAGGCGAAGCAAGGCTGTTTCATCGTCGAAATCCCCCCTGCAAAATGTTGTGTTGGCCAACACCACCATTCATTGAAAAAGCAGCTAGACCAGTTGAAAGTTCCAGCGTGTGGCTTGCCTTACCTACTGGGAGCTCGATCTTCGAGGGCTGACCCTGGCGTTTGACTCGACTTGTCTATGCTTCTACTTGCAGATGGGTTGAGGATTGTGGCATCTACTACATAGAATGGACTTCGTACATACCTCCTCTTCTTTATCTCATGCGTGTGATCCGGCAGGGATAATCAATTCCATCTTGTAGAGCCCCTGTGTGTGTGCCTTTCCTATTGGCATCGACCGCGCTAACCCGCTGACCAATGAAAAGACGTCAGTCTCAGCGCGGTTGAAAACACGAAACACTTATTCTAAATGCCATGAACTGGGACCCCGCGAGGGGGCGGCATGGGGGGGGCTAGGCTATTCTCCCGGTTAAAGGCAGAAACGGTAGCAACAGAAGAAAACTGCACGTGTCTATCAAGGATGCTACATTGCACTCGAGTGCTTTCACCATCATCCTCCTTGCTTTCACCACCACCACTCTCATCGCCATTTTTACAGCTATTTTTCGGCAGTTCTTCTCTAGCCCTGCGTCGATTGTTGTGGGGAAGGCCATCTGGCCCGAAGATCTTGCTCTCTTCCACTCCGTGTGTGTGTTCGTCCCATCTATTCTGGCGCCGTTTTACAGGCCTTTCGACGAACATACCTGACGTATTAGCCGGGGTCACACAACAAGAGGAAGGTAACACAGCAGGATCTTTTTCCATTATTTTTCCTTGTTTTATTGCCTCACCTTTCCCTTTCGGTGCTCGCCTAGACTACATACAGTCGAACTACTAATAATAACTACCCAACACGCTTCTTCTCCGTTCGTGCACTCTTTCTTCCGGTGCCCACCACGTGAGGAAGCGTTTGCTGACGGTAAGGATATCTGTAGACTATCTGCTAAAAGTTGTTTACAAGTATGAGTGTGTATGGCTGGGACAATTATAGCCTCTAGCAGAAGTCCAACTTGCGTTTATCATGCGCATCTGCGCGCATGTTAACCTAAATGGCGCTCGTGTTCGCACGTGATTCATCATGTCCTACTTCGTACTTGACTACTTTTGGCGTCACCACAGCACGACAGCGCTACTCCTCCTGGCGGATTCGAACGAGGATACCTACAAGACCGCCAGGAACTACATGTAGACTCTTAGCGTTTGCAAGAAGAGTGAGATGTACTAGTCCCGACGGCGGAGTGGAGTAGTGAGCGGCATCACGTACGGCACCCTTGCACGCTTGCACGCCCTTATGATTTTGTCGGGATATCAGGCACTACAGCAGTACAGCAGCAGCAACATGGTAGGCGAACAGAACCAGTTCTACAGTACCTACATGTGTACAAACTACAAACGAGTTCTAAACGGAACCTTTGGCTAATCGCGTCTCCAGTGTCCAGTCAGTGTCCGTCCGTGTCCAGTATCCAGTAACACTGTTGCTGGGCGGTGTGCTTCTGTAGATTGGGTGTGTACGCTGCCGTCGTGCCCCAAGAAACCTCGAAAACTGCAAGGATGGAGGTCACTGCTTCCCACGCTCAGCTCTCCCAATCGCAATGGGGAAGCGGGAAGAAAACGGGTGGTAGCTGGCGGGGAAACTCTTTCGGTGGAGAAAATCTGGGCGAGACGGAAGAAAGAACCAAAAACAACGGGATGATTTGCATGGCAGGCGGCAAAACGTTTACCCACCGACTACAGCAGTACTACCCCTAGAGTGTTCATTACTGCTCTTCCTGTCCTCCACGTGCGCCCACCAGCACTTTGCTGAAAGCCTCCCGCTTCGTCCTCCCTCGCTCTACTATTGAACCACTGACGACGACGCATTGAGGGCTTGGATATGCCACCGCTGAGGGACTTCTCTGATACACCTGCCATGGTGAGCTTTTTCAAAACGGAACCTCCGATCTAGCAGTTCCCCCTGCTGT
Source organism: Ectocarpus siliculosus (assembly GCA_000310025.1). NCBI lineage: Eukaryota > Phaeophyceae > Ectocarpales > Ectocarpaceae > Ectocarpus > Ectocarpus siliculosus. Next base: position 2,747,617 of record FN649739.1, on the reverse strand, counting down.
GTGTAGGCGGCTTGCGTGACATGTGCGTCGTGAATCCTTGCATCGGCGGTGCGACTGAAGGCCTCTGCCACACCGTGTAGGACTGTAGACAGTTTGTCGAGACGCCATCAGCGAAGATGTATGAACGCCATTTTCGTACGACAATATAATGTATGTACATACTCTAGATCGGGAGTAGCTGCTCGTGAGACACCACTGCGAGGAGTGTTTTGTTTTTATTCATCTTGTTCATGTGGATGGCAGATACATTATTACCCTGTACGCTTCGAACACACATGCAAACCAATAGTGCAGCCGCACGGGGTCCTCGGTAGAACGCCTGTGGGCCGAGGTAGTAGGTTCCCGTCTCTGTACAAGACTGCCAGGGCCCTGAGCTTCACACGGAGACCACGATGGCTCCGCCTCAAGCTCACCCTTACCTTACCCTCGCTAGCCTCACTTTACCAGCTCGGCACTTCCTCGCCTACCAAACAGCATAGGAAACTGACGCCATAATACAGCTGTGGCGACGTAAGGGTAAGGCCACGCTTCACGAACCCTTCGACTCATTCGGCTAGAACTTACTGTAACGACCGTGGTACCTTTTGTGGCAGCTGGTCGCACCCTTGTAGCCAGGGCGAGCCATTACTGTCTGGAAATTTCTGTCATAGTTTTTTCGCGAGCGGCATCCGACAAGCACTCTCTGATCCTTTTCCAAGTCTTCACTCGGTTAGTGCACGTGGTCTCGAAGGATCCATGTGGCTCTAGAGTGTTGCTGGTGCCGTACGGATGCCCTGATCTCTATGTTGACCCACGTTTGTCTCATCGATTTCTTCATCAGAGCATGGCCCCTTCGGCTGGTCAAGATTTGGAGCTCGGCAGCCACAGTGGGCCAGCGGAGCCCGTGGGCAAACTCTGGGACTCCCCCGGCCAGGAGAAGGTGGGAAACGTACCGCACCATCTGAACCGTTCGTGATTTGGTATCTTGCGTCACCCACGGTACTTGGGAATTGTACCAGAGGGCACCAGTTATGTACCACCAAACGCAATTCTTTCGCGGTTGCTCGCGTTTGACCCACACCCTGCCGCCGAAACCAACGACAAAAACCCTTCAGGTGGACTTCCGTTTTCGCGACGTGCGCTATAGCGTAGAGGTGTCCAAAACGAAGGCGTCTCTGATGGGGGGCGAGGCCGGGGTGAAGCAGATCCTGAAGGGCGTCAGCGGAGCGGTGGAGTCTGGGCAGATCTTGGCCATCATCGGCTCTAGCGGAGCGGGCAAGACATCCCTGCTCGACGTGCTCGTCGGAAAGGTACATGTGTCATGGCGCGGCAGGGTGCGAGGGCGAGAGGGCCGTAGTGCTAAGACAACGTAGACCAGGATCGTGACAGCATGTGCGGAAGATCATGCTGCCCTTGCTCAAATCTGATTCCTATCAAATGCTGCTCTTTTTGGTAATCGTGAAATGCTCTTTCCGCCCTTCTGAATGCGACGGCGGTTGTTTAAGGCGAAAACGAAAGTCAACGCGCCAGTGCCTCCCTCCCACCGTCACCCGTCGACTTGTCTCGGTTCCCCCCCATTGTCCTCCCTCCCTTTCGTGTTTCGCCCGCACCCTCCAACACGACCTGATTCCCGTGGGGGGGTGGACACGCGACAAACAGGTATCAGCCGGCACGAAGGGGCTGGACATCACGGGAGATGTAACCGTCAACGGGAAGTCGATGTCCAAGTCCTTCTTCTTGGAGAACGCCGCTTACGTTCCTCAGGAAGACCGCCTGTGGAGTGCTCTCACAGGTGACAGGCTAGTCTGGAGAAAAATACAAAACATTCTTTCAAAATCCCAAACATTGGCTTGATTGATTTTCTACCACAACAACCGCTCCCAAAGGGTTCTCACACCAGCACTAAGACAGGATGGGAAACATCTTTTCCAACCAAAGCGGTTGTGCAGAACGTGCCTCTCTTGAACCAGTTTGATCCAGTACGCTGTCCGAGAGTCTCCTGAAGATGATCTGTGGACAGTTCTCTCTCGGAAAACCAACGACCGTAAATGAAGAGATATTGCAAGAAATTAATAAGAAAATTAGTAAGTATCCCACCCACCCACCCCTTGCCGGCCGGGCCTCCTTGTACCTAAGTTCGGGAAAACCTGCGTTGTCTCGAGGAGAGTGCAACAAGCGCGTGGACAAGGTGCTCGCCAGCTTGGGGCTCGAGGGATGCCAGCACACCAAGGTATCGTCGCCGCCCTAGCACGACAAGCAGCGTTGCGACGCCGAGATTTCTCTTCCTCCTCCCCGACCGCAGCCAGGCTTGTAGGATATATTTTCACTGGGAAATTGTTCATTTCGAGAGCTGCCAACAAATATGTCAACAAAAAACGAACCAAGCGCAGCATCATACGAAAATAGCGATATGGTGTCATTGGCTATGAAACGCGGTTCTGGTAGAACACACCCGTACTTCACCCTCCAACCTCCATTCCTTGTGTTTTTTGTTCGGAACTTGTCACTGTTACAAAAATGGAAAACAGGTCGGCAACGTCTTTCTTAAGGGTGTTTCCGGCGGCCAGAAGCGGCGCACTTCGATTGGCGTCGAGCTCGTCGTCCAGCGCAAGATTCTCTTCCTGGGTGAGTTACATTACACGATACACTTTTCTGTTTTTGATGGTTTCATCATACGCTAATAGTGCATATACGCTGTCGGGCTGCTGTCGGTTGACGCGCTGTTCCTAACGATCGATGCACGCGGGACAGGGGTTGAGGTTTTGTCCTGCATAGTTGTAGAATGCACCTACGTAGCTTGCAACGGTAGGGTATCAGACATGTTTCGTGCATCTCGACGGACTTCTGTCTGGCTCTCTCACCTCATGCTCCCTCCCAATCCTTCCTTAGATGAACCGACGTCAGGACTGGACGCGGCTTCTGCCTCCGAGATCATGGCTTTGCTAAAGCGCCTGGCGTCCGAGACCGGTGTGATCATCATCACGAGCGTGCACCAACCGTCCAGCCGCGTGTTCAACAGTTTCGATCAGGTGAATGAAACGTACCCCACCGAGGTCTTGGGAACGCCAATGGCTGAAAACAAAAGCAGTGGGTATAACCTTGGGGCTAATGAGGCAGAAATTCCTTTCATGAACCTGAGATGGGCACATCGGATTCATCTCGGTTCGCAACGCCCACAGTTCCGTCCCAACAACCACGTCGATGCCTCGTTTCTCGGAACACTATATTTCGTGCCGCATCGACCATTTTTGACCGCTCACGCTGAGTAATGTCGACCCAGACTCTCTGGCGCGGAATGAACGCTGCTCCACCAACGCCTACGATGACGTCACTTGTTGAGGCAGGTGATTCTGTTGACGATGGGGCAGACGGCCTACTTCGGGCCGGCGGTGGACAGCCTCCAACACTTCGCTAGCTTGGGGCACGAGCCGCAGGGCCTGGTGAACCCGGCAGACTACCTTCTAGAGGTACTACTGTTCCTCTTGAGAACCATCGAGACGAATATTCTATCGCCACTCCAAAATCACCATCCTGACTCTCCCTCTAGAGGTACTGCACCTCATAGGACCCATCGAGAAATACGGTCTAGGTGTACCTCTAGTTGTAGCTCTAAGAACCGATGAGATGTCCCTCATACAGATACTCCACAGCAGTAGCCTATGTACATGCGTCCAAAGGCGTAGGTTGTATTGCCCGTGTAAAAAAAGAACTTACCAATTCAGAACGGATTTCTCGTCAACGTTATCTGGGATGCTTGTGGTCAAGCCCCTCGTTGATTGGCTGAGGACATCAGAGCTTTCTTTGTTGTTTTCCGAGTATTTTGAATAGTGGTACTTCATCGCTTTGCATTCTCAAGGAGGGTGTTCCACACCGTCTGGCGAGGCGCGAGGTTCTTGGGTTCTTGGGAGCACCTTCCCTCTCCTTCCTCCATAAAATACGACAGAGTTAGCTTCGTACACGATACACGGTAGGCACCCCTTGGTGCCCCAAACCGTAGAATCGTTCTAACGATAACCCTTGTTTCCATCCCTCCCATCTTGTTGGCTGCCATGCCCATCCAGATCACCAACTCCGACTTCAGCGATAAAAAGGCCGTGCAGCGGCTGGCCGATGTGTGGAAGGAGACGCCGGCGTGCCGAGCGCTAAACGCTCGTATTGAAGCACCCCTCTCTCCGCCACTGACGGAGGGATCAAAGGCTGGCTGGTTCTCCGCTGCCCTGCAGCTCCGTGAACTTGTCGCCAGGGCCTCGATGAACAGCGTGAGGGACCCCGCCGCCTACGCCCTGAGGTACGTCTTGAGAGCGGACGAACATGTGATTTGGGAGACAAATGACACTGTTAACGCTAAACGGCGGGTTACCAATGGAACGATTCTTGATCTGAGCACAGGAGGCTCTAATGGAAACGATTCTTGCTCTGAGCACAAGGAGAGAGTTGCCCGGTGTCCCACCCAAGCCATCAACCGCGTTGGGGATGCCGAATTCGAGTGAACCCCGGGGATCGCTTTCCCGCTCACAGACAGTTCTACACATAACTTACGACGGCTTAGGTTCGGAATAGGGATACGGAGCGCTGTCACCAGCGCAAAGGGCGCGAGACTCGTTGTTGGGGTACTATCGAACCACTCGCAGAGCAGGAGAGGCGTCGCTTCCTTTATCAATCGAGGCCCGTGGTTTGAAGCCAGTTGTGCTGGGGACTGTTCCGTTGTTGTATCTGGATATCAAATCGGCTATGGACTAGAAAACACGCCCTGCGTAGATCATCCTGTCAGTATTTCGCGGTGTGAACAGTATCCGTTATTATTCAGTACTTATCATGTTCCCGGCCCGGCATGCGTGAGTGTTCAAGAATGGCCGGTTCTCGAAACCGTTTCCACACTTGCGCCAACCGTCCTCTCGGGGGAGCGCATCGAGACCGCGTTCGAAAGTCTTCCTTGTTTTCTCGGCCGACGATGGTGCAGACTAACACAACACAAAAGGCGTCTCCGCTATGGCCGCCTAGCGGACGGACCTTACCTACTTTAGTTGTGTTGAAAGAGCTGACAAATGTTTCCACCGGTGGAGACCATGAGCAGCACCTCACATCGCCATCTTCCTCTCGCGCCACCCCCCCACCCGTTGCCGCGCCCTTGCCCTATTCTCCTGCGCTCTACTCTCCCGCGCTCCCTTTGGCAAGGCTGGTGCTGTACGTGTTCATGTCCTTCTTCCTCGGCAGCGTGTGAGTGACATGTCCCTTTAGACTACCGTTGGCGTGCGTGAAAATCTCTGTACGTGCAATGGGTCTGCACCGTTGGGAGTGAGCTTGAGCAACGGTAACGCTCGATACGATGGTTGGACGAGGCGGACCATCCCGCCGTCATGCCATTTCTTCGGGAAGGCTGTGATACCGTACGTCGGCGTAAGTGTTCCTCACGTTCCGTGTAGCGGCATCTCCTCTAGGTTCCGCTTCGGCGTGTAACGCTCAAACCAAGCACCTACGATAGATTCTGACCTTAACAAACGTGTTTCCTCAACCGTATCAACGTACACCGAGCAGGTACTACCAGGTGGAGAACACCCAGGAGGACATCCTCAACCGGGTGTTTCTGATCCTCTGGATCAATGCCTTCAACTCGTGTGAGTGTTGGTCCTTTTCGGTTCCAAGTCGCAACGTCGCCTTGGAGATCGCCATGTTTCCCCCGAGAAACATCACCCTGCTTTCGTTTGACATCGTGGTTGTGTCCGTGTGCGTGTATATCGATCTGTGTTTCGGCGTGCCTGCTTTTCCAATAGCCGCCTTCGGACTGAACAGCATCCACATGCAACGATTCAATATCAGCTGGCTACTTTGGCGCCGGCAGCTGACAGCTCCACTACATACGTGTACTCTGCACGCTCTGATGTCTGCTTTTCTGTCCTACGGCCAAAGTCTCGACAGTTTCGGCTTCAATCATCTCGCATTCCGTGCCCTACGCGGCTCTCGAGTTTAGCTTAAAGCGCCAACAACAAGCAACCCAGCCGCCGTGTTCCACGTCCACACTCCTCTTTGTTGGTCGGTCGATGTTTGTCCTCCTCGCCAGTAATAGAAACCTGTTGTGACATTCCTCGTTTGTTGTATCAGACATGGACATGGCGGCCATTCCCGTCTTCGAGCAGGAGAAGGACGCGGTGGTGAAAGAAGTACAGGCAAGAAGCCAATGAACTGTTCTGAGTTGTCTTTCAGGCACACTGACTGGGGAGAGTGTGTCGGCGTGCGGTGGGAATTTCGCGTGACGATTCACCTACTGTACTCCCCTATTCGTGTGAGGTGGAGCACTCAGCAGCGTTCACCTTGGGAAGTCTATGGTGTACGGAACGCTCCCGCACTAATCTGTGGTGTACGGAACGCTCCCGCACTAATCTCTGGTGTACGGAACGCTCCCGCACTACTCTGTGGTGTACGGAACACTCCCGCACTAGTCTCTGGTGTACGGAACGCTCCCGCACTAATCTCTTGTATTGCGCGAGACCCATTTCATTTTTTCTGTGGGGTATCCAACTGTCGACTACCAATATGGGGTAGGTTTCAGTGCAGGAATCTAGTTTGTCGAGCTCTTAGAGGCTGCGTTTCTTTACTGTCTACCACTTGTTGGTGACGCGCGCTCTGTACAGGACATGTGAACACATGTTCGGGAGAATTCGTTTAAGGTGCTCCCAGTGATGCATATAATCTCCCTGATTTGGGGTCGTGGGCGGGGACAAGGGGCAAACCGCGTTGGCGCCGGTACAGACATACTGAGGAATCGCACACGATTAGAGTTCCTTTTTTGGGATGCATCAACTCACTGCCCTGCCCCGCGTGTGCCACAAACACATTTGTTTTCCAAACACGCTTGACCTAATAACACCTCCTCCTTCCTTACGACGTCGCACTATTTTTTTCCCGTCGCGCCCAACAGAACGGGCAGTACGGGATAGCGGGGTTCTGTGTCGCCAATGCGGTCGTGCAAGCTCCCTTCGTGTTGTTGATCGCGTTGTGCTGCAGCACGCCCGTGTACTGGATCACTGACATGAACGACGACCCTGTGAGGTACGTACACAACAGGGCTATGATGTCGCAGGAAGAACATGACACGGGTGCCGTGGAAGCTGATTCGAAGATTGTGCGGTTGCTGTTGGGGGGTGGCTGTGAACGATGAGCTGTTGTGCCAGGTCAAACCATGCTGGGGACGGCAAACATACCTTCAACTGGCGAAGCCTTCTGCCTCTGAGCTCATCGGAGTGTACGGGCGGAGAGTGCGCGTGTCCTCCGAAAAAGGTTGAGCTTTGTTCATGTCGCTCACCCCTCTCATTGATCCTCGTGTCCTGCGATCCCGCCGTCGATTTTGATTGGTCAGGTATCTCCAGTTCGTGCTGGTGATGTTCCTCATGCTGTTCGTCGTCGAGAGCCTGGCCCAGCTTGTTGGAGTCGTTGTCAAGGTGAGACGCAATGTGTAGTCGCGTGCAGTTATGTTCAAGCAAATAGGCACAATGTAGTAGTCCCATGACTGAATGCGCAATTTGGGTTTGAGCAAATCTACCGCATGTAGATACCGGGCAGGGGATCGTCTTCCACGGAACACGACAATTCCGGTGCGAATCCGGTGTGGCCAATTCGTACACACTCTTCTAGGTCAACGACCATTTCCTGAACTCTCGTAGATAAACGGAACCACACGGGATCTCTTTGCACCTGTAATACATACGTGGCCGGCTCGTTGGTTTCGTTTGTCCCTTCGGGAGGGCAGCCTCCATGACTACTACAACACGGAGCGTCAATACTCCTGTTGCAGGAGTTCCAGGCATCCGTAGCGCATCCCTTTGCTTAAACTTCTTCTTTGGCCTAGAGGAGGCCATCCCTCTCGACTATTTTCTAGTACCCGTTCTTCTTTCCCCTGCACTACCACATGGACTGGAACGTCTTTATTGTCGGGGTGAATTCCGCCACCAATAAGCGCAACGCACTGGCGAGCGTGTAGATAATATTGTCGAGAATGGGGAAATCCAACTAGACTACTGTAATGCATTTTAGAATGCAAGATACGTTGCTCAAGACCAGCGGCGGCTCGAGGGTTGAAACCTGTGGAACTCAGGTTTCTTTGTTTGTGACGCCCTCGTCCCACCTCCCGTTCCTCGATGCCTATCTCCGGTGACTGCGTTGGGCCTGGACTCCTCTGGGACACTATTCAGAACTTCGTCCTCGGGATCGCCGTTTTCGCCAGCTTTCTGTCCATGTTCTTCATCTTCAACGGGTAAGTAGGATATCATCCTTTGGCAGTTTTATTGATTTTCTCATAGAATGAACCGAAAAGAAGAGTATTCTCCTCCCTTGGTTGTCCCTTGAAAAGCGTTTGGAGGTGGCCGTATCCATTGGAATTGTGTCCGCCGTGGTGATTACTCCTCCTGCTCCTCCTCCTGCTCCCCCTCCTCCTGCTCCTCCTCCTGCTCTTCCTCCTCCTGCTCCCCCTCCTCCTCCTCCTCCTCCTCCTCCTAATTTGGCAAAGCAAACTTGCCTATAACAGTGAAGGTCGAAAACTCTTGCGATTCATCAAGGGTTCCGATGTATCACATCGCTTCGTGCCCTATCTGTAGCACCTGGTCCTCACAGGAGGACCCCTTTGCTGACCTAACCCGACCATTCTACCTGTGGAAACACATTGGGGTTGACCGGTGTGGGTGTCATGGTAACCACAGTGCAGTCGAGGGTTTTGGAAAAGCCATATCTACTTCCCAAGATACATCGCAAGACCCCCGTCTTTCGGCATGGCAGCTAGCTTTTCATTCATGTCCATGCCAGGAAACACCTTTGACTCAGCATGCCTGAAGAATACATGAGCGCTTTGCAACCCGTGCCTATGATGAGAGCTCAGCTGCAATAGTAGTGCGGCTCGATTCAATCGCTGCTATAATAATTCATTTGCACGTGACATCCACACTACTGTAACTTTCACCCCCACTTTCCCTCCGCCTTGCCACAACCAACCTATCGGTGGCCACCAGGTTCTTCATCGACCCCGACAACATGCCCGACTTTTGGCTGTGGCTCTACTGGATATCTCCTCTCAGGTGCGAAATGCCGCGTAATGCGCAGCAGCATCTATTATAGTACACAAGTACGGGTGGCATATGCAGGCATTTCGACCTGCGCGGGGGGGTAGCTCTTCCTCCCCTTTTTCACGAGGGATAGGATAGCATCCCAAAGCCTTCCCGACCCCCGTCCTCAAACGTAACACCGAGCATTACGACGTTTCGTACTAAAGATAATGTCTCCAACTCTCCTCACACGGTGGTTTTTAAGCCAACACCTCGAAAAAATACCTCCTGGTTCGCCCCTTTGCATCAGGTACTCGTGGGAGGCGATGGCGAAGATCGTCATCGACGGCCAGACCTACGCAGGGTTGGATACCTGTGTCACCTGCTACGGCACGACCGGCGAGCAGGCAAGCACGACCTTCGTTGTAGAATTGCACATGCATGGGTTGGTCACAATGAGAACGAACACCCAGACCTTGCTGAGTCCGATATCCAGCGTGCGTCGCACAACTCTCGGCATAAGTGTCTCTCAACACATCCCTCTCTGAACATATTGATTTGATATGCATGCTTGTACTCTGTTCTTAGAGCATACTTCGATCCCGTTGTTTGATTGATTCTCGTGGTGGTTTCGTGTCCGATTCGCAACTCCTCCTCCGCCCATTCCGTGTCAACCAACCGTGTACTGTACGCGCTCGGTACGACAGGTGCTGGACTCGCTTAGCAACGGCGGGACTAACCTTAACGACGTGAGCATCGCGGCGTGGTGCGGCGCGCTGGTTGGTTTGGCCCTGGTCTGGAGGGTGATCCACTACGTGGCCCTCAAGCGTTCCATTTTTTGAAGCCTGACGGCCTCGGGTTCGTGTGACCATGGGTATGTGTGAGCTTGTACTTTCGTCCCATGTGGTCCTGGCACCAATCTACAACTTCCCTGTAGGCCTTTGCCTTGGGGGAAAGGTAACACGGATCGTGTATGGCGGCGAGATACCAACTGCGTGTGATTCTTCGTGGCACCATTTGTCCAGTTGGCGCTGTTGAAGTTGATGGTGGTGGATTTGGAGCGCCTAATCTCGGCACGGTTCCATTGGCAGCACTCTTGACTATTTGTCGTGCGGACTCGCAGTCGGCAATGATAATCATTATGATGGCTTCCCCCGAACAGGCGCAGGTGATTGCGCCCCACCCCCCCAATCCAATCCTTCCCAAGGAGCAAGCGCATTTGAGTTCTACAGTCAGCCTTGCCTTGTTCAGATGGAAGAACCTGTATAGCATAAAATAACGTGTCTTCGCTTCGCGGCGGCTGCTAGTCTGCAGCCCTAGCCGCTTCGATAATAGTCGCCCGACGTTGCGAAAACAGGGTTCTATAAATTTGAGGAACGCTGCCAGAGTTCGTTCGGGCCGAGGTTTCCCATGCGAGAAGGAGGGCTGAGATAGGTGATCTCGGGGCGAAACACACAATAATGCACTATCAATCTTCAACATTTTTTCTGTGTTGTTCGTTTGCCGATATTGGGAGTTGGAAAGAGAGGCATGGAGTCGGAATCAATATTTCATTCTTGCCACAAGTATTTTGTCGTCTACTGTTGTTACTCGTATGTTGAGGTAGCCGGCATGTCGTTTCACCTTATTCTCCCTTCGGACGTGAAAAGGTGCCCGTGAGATGGAAAAATGACCACCACAGCAAGCTTCACAGAAGTTGTTTTTGCTTGAGAGGGGGGTGGGGTATCGCGAGTCTGTCCAATTTTGAGGTGCACAGGCCCTGTTCTTATTGTTGTCTGGATGGGGGCCTCTCTGTTTCCTCTTGTGGTAATAAGCTGTTTTTTCTGCATGTTGCTGTTTTTATCGCCTTCCGGGTTCGATCGTCCACCAGTCTATCTTGACTGAGGGTTTTCTGCGTCAACATATAAGTTTAGTTTCCGTTCAATTTTTTGAGGTGTGTGTGTGCCCTTTTGGGGGTAGTTGGTCTGTGACTACAGAAGGGGCCCGAGTCCGGTGGACCAGTAGATATTATTAGAAGGTACGGAGTAGAGACCGGAACGACTTTGAAATGCGAAGACAACAACCTAACAACAACAAGCCGCAGGTATTGGTTTTTGATTCATATGACTTTAGTTTTCTGTGTGCGCACCTCAGCGGAGCACGTACGGTGCAGCGGGGAACCTGTGAACTTGCTTGTCTTCTACGGTTGTTTTATTTTTATTGTTCTATTAGGCATTGTGATAAATCAACGCGACGGGTATCGTCGGCGTTGCCTGTCTGAAGCTGATTTGTTTTTTGCGGGTTTATTTACATAGCTGTTGGCTGAGTGTACTGCGTTGTTGGTAGATCACCAACCGACGGCGGATGGAAACAAGAAAAGGAACACAACTGCTCGGGGAACGACCATACATAGAACCAAGTTGGTCACGGCAACACTACAAACCCATTGGTAGTCTACCGTGGAAGCATGTCTGTCCAAGAGAAAGGTTGCGGTGCTACACGTAGAGAAATTCGCTTGTCACTTGCTCGGTCAGAAAGTCACACCACCTTGTTGCCGTGGCCACAGGCCAAGTACCCAAAGGAAGTACAAGCACCCAAAGGAAGCATATCGACTAAAAAAGAAACCCAGAAAGGTACATAACATATGGAAAAACGAGGAACATCTTGTTGCTAATGATGATCCATCATATACCGTTTAGTAAAATCTGGGCTACAACCGAATTCAAATTCGGCACGAAAATGAATGGAGGCGTCTGCCCTGATAATATGTTGAGAAATGCATACAGCCGATCATTGTCTTTCTCCCTACCGTGAATGAGAGAACACCGGGGAGAGAGAGAAATTTGAGAGATGCCTGGAACGAGGGCCAACCCGGCACCCCAGACACCGGCACCCGCGGCGGCTGCCGTTCCCGCGCCAGCCGCGGCGGCCGCGCCGGCGGCGGCAGCGCCGGTCCGGCCCACTCCGACGCGCACGTCGGCTCGGTTTGTGGCGGCGACCACCCCCCGCGCGGACTTGCCATGCTTTACCACGGCAGGTTCTTTGGGGGCGGCGCCTTCGCTAGATTTGGCGAGGGTTGTCTGGCCCGACGGGTCAAGGGCAGACGTAGGCGACCGTGGAGTCGCCGTATACCAGGCCGCGTGGAGTCAGAGCTGCAGTCGCTCATCGCCCGTGGATGCGTCGCAAAATGGGGCGATGTCAAGGGACCCGCTGGCCCGGCCCGGCCCCGTCTGATCATGGCTCTGTCGGTGGAAGAAACTAAGCCACGGCTAATCTATGACGCACGACCGCTGAACCAGTTTTTCAAGCGTATGCCTTTTTCCATAGACACAGTAGCACGGGCGGCTAACGTGGCGTCGCCAGGGTGTTACATGACCTCCCTGGATGATTCGAGTGCTTTCCACCACATCCTCATCCGGCCTTCTTCCTGGCCCCTGCTCGGCTTCGAGTACGGGGGCGTGGATTACGTTTGGTGCGTCCTCCCATTTGGACTGAGCATTAGCCCGTTCGTCTACCACACCCTCAGCGAGGCGAAAGCAGCATTTCTCCGCTCCTTGGGAAATCCGGCGTTGGCATACCTGGAAGACTCCTTCCTTACCAACCTCGAATCCACCCAGGGCCAAACAGCGCGGGAGCAGTGGCTGGCGGCTTGCGAAGCCGCGCATATTTCCGTCTTGGTATCTTGCTTCTGCGGTAACTTCCTATCGCCGCAGAAGTGCGACTGGCGACCGACAACGGTCCAAAAATACCTAGGCATGTTGTGCGACTCTACCACAGCAACATTTCGGGTGCCGTAAGACAAGCTGGACGCCGTGCACGACATCTTGCAAGAATCCCTAGCCGCGGGCAACATCTCCTTTCGGACTCTTCAACGGGTAGCCGGAAAAGTCACGAGCATGACGGTGGCCATCCGACCGGCCTCTCTGTATACCCAGGCGATGTTCGCCGCTTTGGCAGCTCTGGAGCGATCCACCCTGCGGTTGGTGGATCTTTTCAAAGACTCGAGCGCAGATTTGGCGGGGGAAATGCGTAAGTGGCTGGACATTACGGCTACCACGCACGAGGGCCCGTGGCAGCGGGCGCGACATTTCGCAGCAGCCCTCACCAAAGGGGCATCGGACGCGTCATCGGTGGCGTGGGGAGGAGTCCTGTACGCCGCGACAGACCCTTTCGAAGCGGGAGGGGTGTTCCCCCCGGAGTGGATGTCGACGCACATCAACCTGAAGGAGATGTATGCGCTGTATCACTTGCGGCCTCAATTCTGCCAACGACACCCGGATTGTCTCCGTCGGGCACAAGTGTTCGTAGACGTCGACAACCAATCCGTCGTGGGCGCTTTCAACCGGGGTCGGGCGAAGAACCGCGCTACACACGAGCTGCTTATTCGCCTGTTTGATCTCCAGATAGAGTATGACTTTCTTTTGTCCCTGAAGTGGGTCCCTACCGCGGAGAACGGTGTGGCGGACGCCATCTCGAGGCCATCACGGGAGACAATCATCCGACTTGGGCCGAATGTTTTCCGGAAGCTGTGGCAGGAGCTGGGTCCGTTCAACATAGACTTAATGGCTTGTACATCGTCAGCACAGCGTTCGTTGTCGTCCGGAGGGGCGCTTCCATTCTTTTCGCGGTACCATTGTGCCGGGTCTGCGGGCGTGGACGTCTTTGCGCAGAATGTGGCAGTCTTACCGGGCGGCCTTGTACCAGCGTTTGGCTTCTGTTTCCCCCCCCCAGTCATGGCGGGACACGTAGTCCAACACCTCGCCGAATGTCGAGCGCGCGCGGTAGTGCTCCTTCCGAGTGTTAAGGCTTACTGGTTCCCCCGCGTAATTTCAGCGACAACTCGCTCTGTTGAGGTCGCTGGCATTAATGAAAGCGGAGTGTTCGTATGGCCCTCCGCGGAGGGCGTTCTCAAGACGTGGAGATACCCACGTTGGGCGATGATGGCATACGAAGTAGATTTCCGTCAAACATGAATTGTGGTGTACTGCATTTGCTTATTTCGGTCGGTGGATGTCCGCCCACTGATTGGTCTTTTGTTGTTTTGCTTGGTTCGGCACAGACTGCTCCGGCCGCAGGGGTAGCCTCCGTCCGGGACCTGGTTAACTTCCCGCGTTGCGTCCACTGCAACCAAGAGAATGTCGCTCAGTTCAACTTTTGCTGGGAGTGTGGTGCTCGACCGCTCCTCGGTGCCCCTTCTCCGCGCCTCGGCTCCGGGGCACCCGTTCTCATCGATCGCCCTAAACTGCTCGCTCGCCGGGTGCAAATGGAGTCGGCTATGCGCGGGCGGGCCGGGGAAGTCCGAAAACACCGGATGGCCGATGAATTCGACCTCTTTTTGCTATCGTATTCCGGCGGAAGCAAAGGGTGGGTTCACGCTTCCCCGGACGACGTAGTCGATTGGTTTAGCTATCTGGACTCCCAGGGAAAGGGGACGAAGTTGGTTCACGATATCACATGCGCGGGAGTGGGGGCGAGCGATCGCCGGAGCTGCTCCCCGGGCGCGACGTGCGCAAAGCGATACGGTGCCGAGTCTCTCCGAAAGGGTTTCTGCTCTAAGTTAAAGATGGCGTATAAGGAACAGCTGGGGAGAGGGGATGACTGGAACCCCACGCTGGGGTTGGGGAATCCGTGTGCTAGTCCGATGGGTAGACGCGTACCTCACGTTCACCACCGAGGAACAGAAGCGGGTTAGGGTGTAACCGCGAAGCAAGCAGCGCCGCTTCTGGAGGACACCCTCGGGGAGTTGCTGCCGCATATGCGTCTGCGAGCGCTTGCTTCCGACTCTACGGCGGAACGCATCGCCATCACTCGGGATGTCGCTCTCTTTTCACTTGCGTACCATTCTATGCGTCGGTGGTTTGACCTCTCCTTTACGTTGGGGTCGCAGGTACTCCGGCTGCCGGAGTCGCGGGGGTTCATTTTCAACTTCCTCTTTGGAAAGACTTTGCGGGCTTCGACCGAAGCCATTGTAGTGCTTGCTAGCGCGAACCGGGACGTATGTGCCGTTCGAGCCGTGGCGGAGTACATCCTCGCCGCACAACAGGTAGGCTGGGATTTGTCATCGGGCTACCTGTTCCCGTCGGTTCTGGACGGGTAGCCGAGGGAACTCGAAGCTAGTGGCGACCCAGATGACGTCGCCCCTTCAGGCGCACCTCAGGGCGGCCAGTCTGCCCGCCCATTTTTCCATGCACTCGTTCCGAGTGGGAGGGTCGTTGAGCTGGTCCATGGGCGGCTCCGCCATAGAAGAGATCATGCAGATGGGGGGTTGGAAAACGGAGTCGATGACGAAGTATTACGTAGAGCCGTCTTCCAAACGGCAGCGGGCGGCCAATTATACGGCCACCAACGAGGAGTCATTATCGCCGGCGTTCGAATCCGACTTCGCCGCCTGCGCTGGCCGTAAGCCGTCGTAATTATCCACCAAGCGGAATACACGAAAGTTTGGGTGAATCAACCAGGCTCCAGGCCAGTGGCCAAGGACAACACACGGCTAGGAAAGTATGGGTGGGACCACGGGCCGGAGCTGGAGGCCTCATCCCAAAAATCCAACACTTACATTAAATGATCCTAGGCCAAGAGCAAAATACAACAGTAAAATCTGGGCTACAACCGAATTCAAATTCGGCACGAAAATGAATGGAGGCGTCTGCCCTGATAATATGTTGAGAAACGCATACAGCCGATCATTGTCTTTCTCCCTACCGTGAATACGAGAGAACACCGGGTAGGAGAGGAAGAAATTTGAGACCGCCCACCCTCCCTACTCTTAAAGCTTGATGCTTCTGGATCATTTGCAGATTCATTACCGCGCCGACCACAGTCGGCGCGATAGTGCATCCATGGGACTACCGGCCTCAGAGCTGGAGGCCTCATCCCAAAATCCAATAATTACAGTAAATGATCCTAGGCCAAGAGCAAAATACAACAGTATTTTTAATTATTGTAACATGCAACTTGGTTGCTCGTCGATTCACGGTATGCGCTTTCGTCGTATCATGGCTTATTGGCACTACAGTATGTCACATTGGAAACTCACTTGGCCCACACACCTTCATTTACTAAGCTACCGCCTGCAATGACCATTTTACAGGCGGACCGTTGGTTGCTCACAAGCGGACGTTGAGGTTCGATTTTTCATTTTGCCGACATCGTGAAAATGTTCGAGACAAAGAGCAAATGCAACAGAACAGCAGCAACTAGAGTTCATACTGCGGTTGCTTGTGTGAGGCGAAAGGGCAATCTGCAGAGTGTAGCGTGCCCCAAACAAGGTCTGAGGGAGGAACGGGTTGTTGGGCCTCAGGTTGGTGGGACCTACAGTTTTCCCAAACGGCCCACCACGGGGAACCCATGGGCTGCCCATGGGCACCCCGTTTGGCCCGTGGGCAGCCCATGGGTCACCCATAGCCCTTCAACCAACCCAGTGTACTCCTAAACAATAGATTATCTGCTTCGGAACGGGCACGACTGTATATAGTCTATGGCGGCTAATAACCCTAACGCTATCCAACCGTAACCCTTGTGCCCGCTGACTAGTAGTCTAATGGGTAACCCTTTCTAGCAAAATATATACTCTCAGCTCGTAGCCACCCGGCTGGTCACTGGGATTTAGAAGTAGGGCTCCGGGACGGACCCCTCGCCGGATAAAGAACTATAATAGTGGTGCTTGTAAGAGTGACCAGCCGGGATTCGAACCCGTACGCGGTGAATCCTTTAACAGTAAGTCAGACTATGTCAGTAAGTCATGTACAAGCCTTTCTAACAAAATATATTCTCTCGGCTCGTAGTCACCCAGCTGGTCACTGGGATTAAAAAGTAAGGATCTCCGGGGACGGACCGCTGCCGGAAAAGTAACTAATGGTGCTTGTGAAAGTGACCAGCCGGGATTCGAACCCATGAACGTGAGAACGCTTTGACCATTAGACCACTAGGTCACGTCACATCAAGTGACTTAGTGGGTCTAATTGTCCAAGCGTTCTCAAGCAAAGGGTACACGCACGGGGTCGAATCCCAGTTGGTCCACTTACGCAAGAATGACCATTCATTTACAGACCTGCAGCCTGGCAGGGGTTCGGCCCATGAGATCACTGTCATTAAGCACGTCGCAGCTGGAAGGCCAAGAGCCCGCGGACATATCTTTTATTAGATAAAGGCTAAACCATTAGACCACTCAGTCAGTGGTTTAGCCTTTACCTATTAACCCTACCCCCAAGCCCACACGACACTTTTTTCACGGAAGCAGGGCACATCTTCCATGAAATCAACTTCCACGGAAGCTTTTGTCAGGGCTAGCGGGCAACCTCTATGGAAGCTTGAAAACTTCCATGATAGCAACTTCAAGACACTATCATCCTAAAACCCCAACCCTAGCCCGACTGACCCTAATCCTAACCCCATATTGTCGCGCAATGTTATGCTCAAGATGGGCTCGGGTGATATTCTTCCTCGGAAGTTCCCGAAACTACCATGGAAGGTACTCGGCGAGATCCCACGGAGAAGTCAAGTTCAACCAACTTCCATGGAATGGTGGTATTGACTTTTATCTCAAAAAGTGCTGTCTGATGACGGCGTGATTACACCAGTCAGTCAGTCATCCGCAATTTTCGAACGGCTCCACTCCTGCGTGGATTCACACCTACCTATCTTAAGCACTCTCCTTGAAGACGGTTCGCTTAGCAATAGACACGTTGTTTTTACTAACCGCGTACAGTAGTATTGACCAATTGTTTAGCCATCCATGTATCGTCAACAACGAACACTGCCTGGCGCAATATACAACGGAAGGCATTACTGACTCCCGCTGGAGGAACGGGGGACAGTCCAGTCCAGTGAGAGGGGACGAGGTCTCTCTTTGTTGCTCTACTCTCTGTCGAAAATGATCCACCGGTGTACAGATTAGACGAGCAGGAATCGATTCGCAAGGGTATCTGTCGATTAACTTTGACCAGCATCGGTACGCCTTCGCAGACTCGCGGGAGGGACTGCCCTGGATTCTGAAGGGGGTGTCACAATGTACCGAGCTTTCAACGGCCCCGCGGGTGTCCAGCGTAACGCTCGTTTTATTTTTTTGGTTCCGGGTATCTGCGGCTTACTCAGGGCTGTAGATGCATGAGCGGGCTCGCCGAGAGACACAACAGAGTGACCCATGAATGAGATCCTTCGGGTTTCGGCGAGCGGACGAGACAGGCGCAAAGTGAAATAATAGCACCCTTCCCGGACGTCCCCATGTGTTTATGTTGATCGATCTACCGTACGCATCGGGGATGAAAAATTGGAGATAAATTGGATGGAAGACTCCGGGGATGTATTTCAACGTCCCCTCACTCGGGATACGGGGTCATTTCCACGGCCAATATTATAGATCAATTATTGGCCCATTTTCCATCCACCGCCCTGAGCGCAGAGGAAACATTTTTTCACTCCGATTTTGTGTCCGTAGTTGATGAGTGTTCTAGCTACCTGACGTATAGTTCGAATATTACAACCTGGTTTGGCCTCCCACCGGAGGAAACAAAAATTGACCTGTCAAAAAGGAGAGAATAACACGAAGGAATATCCTTCGAAGAACGAGAAAAGAGCAAGCATTGACGGCAACGACGGTTCATGCGCAGTGGTGGCGATGACGGTGTTTACCCACCGACTTGAAACGAGTCTGCCGGGGTTACAGGTGTCCACGATCGCTTGAGTTCACACCTGGTCTTTGTTACAGTGCGTATCCAACATCCGGAACAACACAAGGTCTACGTGATTCAGGAGTCAGGACGATCTCACACATACCCTAAAGCAAGCCAATCTCTGTTTGGAGGCACGGACTTACGTCGCCGCCCGCAATACATTTCACGAGAAAATAGACTACAACAAATTACCGCACAGGTGCCCCAGCCGACAGGCTTGGCTCACACATACACCGGGCAGGGAAATACGGCGTGGGGGGTGCTTGGTTGGCACGTGAGTCATGCCCAATGCCTTCTATGGCGAGGCTACAGCGCATGCAAGGTACAAGGACTTTTGTTTTCGACAACAAAGTAAAGTGGGAGTGGGTTGGACGCAACGTGAGGATATTTGCCATTTTCATGACATCGATCGCCTGAGAGCGACGTAGTGGATAACCCTCCAAACGATTGACAGCCCCACCAAAGTGCCGCACCATTCGACAACGCTCACTTCGTTGAGGTTTGTTCCTCCATTGCTCAGTGAGTCCAACACCTGGCGCAGAACGACCAACCCATCATTCGGGGAGAGAAGAGGCGGGGGGGCCGGGGGTTGCTTCGAGCAGTGAACAGAGTGCTTCGAGTCCATCTAAAAGCGTTGCTCGCTTGTCGGAAGGGCCCGCACGGGGAACGTCACCTAAACCTAGACGTCCCCAAGTGCGCGACTTGAACTGCCAAACGCAACTCTACTCTGGACCACAAGGCCTGGACAAATTTCCCGCGGGAGTGAAAGTACCAACTGTTTTCAATGTGCTTCGACCAACAAGTACAAGGAAACGCAAATGCGCGTTTGACTAACAACCTCTTCAAGCAAAGCACACACTCGTTCGAGAATACAACATGCACCAAGAAAGGCTTAACGCGAAGGTCACGAGAGTCAGAGCTTGCCTCTTCGCCCGTCGCTCCGTAGCATGTCGTGCAGGTACGGGCCCCCGCATAAGACTGGCCTGCGAATACGATCTTGGCAATCGCCTCCCAAGAGTACCTGTCACCGGCGATTTCGCAAAGACGAAGCCGACGCATTGAACGGCACTTTGGATGTTCACGTTGGACGTCCAATGGACGAGCCATGGGACACAATGGATGTCCAATCGGACATTGGACTTCCGATCGGACACCATCACATCCCATAGGACACTTGGGACGTCGAAGTTTGGACGTGGGACGTCCCTCGCATACGGCCGATGAGATGCCTTGGACGTCGCAGCTGGGCATCTTATTGGACGTCCTACGTGATTGAGAACCCAGACGCATATGAGCCAAACATATGTAGGCAACCAACAATACTCATGGATCGGATATGGCTATCAGTTGTGAAGTTGTGTTTCCCGCGAGGTCAATTTCATTTGCACGTGATGGGGGTTCCATCCGTCAGCGCGGGCGTCCGATGGATACGGCACACGTGCCCCATTGGACGATCCCGCGTGTCCCATAGGACGTCCCACGTCTAAATTGGACGTTCAACGCTTCCCATGGGACGTCTTGGACTCCAATGGTGTCCCATCGGACGTCCAATGACTTCCAACAATGTAAGTACCCCAGCCGACGCAATCTCCCACACTACTGGGAGTTTAATCAAACCGCCCACGGGACACCCCTTAGCAGCTGATGTGCCGCCCATGGGCACTTCATGGACTGCCCATGTGTGGGCCCATGGGCAGCCCATGAACTGCTTCGCCACCGGCGTATCAACCTCGAACTTTGCCACCGGCACATAAACCTAGAACGTAGCCACCCCAGCACCAACCTGGTACTTATCGTGTGGGCTTTGGGTTAGGGTTAGCGTTAGGATTATTAACCGCTATTATGCTCCTTCCAAGCAGACAATCTATTGCTTGGAGTACCCTGGTCCCGGTAAAAAGGCACAAATTGACGGTCCATGTGCCGCCCATGAGTAGCCTATGGGCACCACTGCGCCTATGGGCACTTCGGTGCCCAAGGGGAGCCCATGGCACAACGTGGTGGTTTAGCAATTCTGCAGAAAGTGTAGGAGACCCAGCTGACGCAGCTTCATTGGCAAAATTATTGTAGGCCACATAACCACGCTTGATCCCAGTTCGTTTCTGCATTCTCTTGCGAACTTCCGTGGTTGTGCGGGTAGAACTTTTCAGCACCGGGGTGCGATCGATAATAAAGTCATTTTGATGTTCTTGCCTCTTGTCGCATCCTGTTGTGATTACGGCGGTGTGGGTAGTGATATAGAATCAACCAATTTCGTTCCGGGTTCTTGTCGCACCCCTATAATGGCCCGACCTTGCAGTACGCCCCAGCGGCTTGACAGGTGATACTACTCCTACGGGAACGCCCCCAGGTTCTGTCCACCTAACCTCTATTTAGTCTAAAGTTCGTACATCGACCGCTGTAGGCAGAATGGGGAGCTTTAGGGGCCGTCCGATGAGTACTACCGTAGCCTTTTTTCCCCGCGACATTTCATGCACACACAGGTGTGAAACCCAGTATACATGCCGCCGTTTCTCAAACTGCAACTCACCTAAGCGGAGAGATCCAGTAGATCCACTCCCAAAACTGCGGCATGTTGTTGGGGTCGATGAAGAAGCTGTCGCCGCGAGAGGTTATGAACGACGACGGTGCGTGAGTCAAGGAACGACGCGTTCGTTCGCCGCGAAGCGTTTCGAGTCGAGCACATCAACACCGACCATTCCAAGAAGACAAATAACCTGTGTTAGTGACGGACACACAAATACATGTTGACTGCATTGCATCGCTCGCAGCGCGAATGGCCAGAACGCGCGGCTGGCGCCTAGAGAAAACAACACGGCGATGCGAGACAATCAATATCAGCATTCAGTAAATCATTTTCGTCGAGAGTCGACTACCACGGTTATGAACAGACATGATCATTGGAGTGGGCACCCACCCGTTGAAAATGAAGAACATGGACAGGACGCAGGAGTAGACCGCGATTGCCAGGACGAAGTTCTACAACATCCGCATGCGCAGCAAGCGTCGTGTTGGAGGTGCAGGTAAACGCGGGCACCGAAAGGGTGCAATGGAGTGTTAAGGCGGGGTTGTCTAAAAGGAGGTGTACGCTAGAATACTCGTGTTCCCGTTGGATGTTTCTCACGATCGTGGCTGAGCATGCCAGCCTGTCGTACCTTACAATTCCAGGCAGGCTTGCCCTTGTAGGGTGTTAGCTTACGTATTTTCGGTACCCTTCGCTATGCGTCGTAAAGTTCACCACACGATGACAAATACTGTTAATACATACCTTGATGAAGACGCCGACCACCTGTGCGACAGACTCGACCACAAACAGCATGAGAAACATCACCACGACGAACTGGGTGAACCTGGTACGGTTTTTTTTAGAAGCGCCGGAAAAGATGGGGGGGAGAAAAAATGGGACAATGGGGCATGTTTGAGATGATGGCGGCAACGCGCCGGTGCAACGGAGGGCGCGACGGTGCACCAGTATTTTGCCGGGCATCCTGGCCTGACTACAGCTTAGAGAATATTCCGAGCACGTGCTATCCAAGCTTAGGAGTCCGCACGAGCTCGTCTCAACGATATTCGACAAGGCGACCACCGTGCGGCTATATATAAGGACGAATTTAATCAACGGAACACCTTGTTGGGTCGTCGTTCATGTCGGTGGTCCAATACACGGGCGTGGAGCAGCAGATGGCGATGAGCAGTACGAACGGGGCTTGGACTATGGCGTTGGCGATGCAGAACATCGCCACGCCGTACTGCCCATTCTACCGTAAATCAGCAGCGGTGAGGGGTCGAGTAGTTGCGAGTAAGGGGGACTGTAAACGGCGATGTAAGCAATCAGTGTGGAAGACGTGCAGCAGGAAAATGAGGCTGGTAGAGTCGAACTCTGATACTGCGTCGTTCTGCCCTAGGTGACGGGGGCGGGAAGAGACGTCCTTGGGCCTAACTGCCATGACGCATCGAAGAATTACCACCCACACCGTCTGAAGTGCGACTATGTAGATCGACTTCCCACCCAGGCCAGGTGCGTCGATGGGTTATATTTTCCCGGGGGGGGGAAGCCCACTTTTTTTCGTTTTTGGGCAATCGAATCTACGCATTCTGGCAATCTTTCTCGTCTTATTTTTGTTGCAGGCGTTCGCTCACATAGGTTTTCCTACCTGAACCTCTTTGACCACGGCGTCCTTCTCTTGAGCGAATGCCGGGATGGCCGCCATGTCCATGTCTAGCCGCAGCAAGATGATGCGATGGAACATAGGAATGACTACAGAACATAAGTACTGTATATACTACAGTACAGTAGATGACACCGAGTAGGGGGCTATGTACATTGAGGCATTGCTCGAGCTTCAGAAACGGACCGGGGCAAAGACCAACGGTAGTGAAATACAGGGGTTTTACGTATTTGCCAAAGTGAAACGCAGCCCAAGTTCAAAGACGCATGCGAAATGGACAGTCTCACGGCATCATGCGGGCAATCAGTCCTCTCGTGCATAGAAGCATCGGGTAGAACCTCATCGACGCAATCACGTTCAAGCAATGGCAGCTTCTGATTAGTACGGGTGGCTGCGTTGTTCTTTGAACAGGAGGTTTTCAGTTGGCACCAATCAATGATCTGATACTCATTTTCATTGGGCCTGAACCAGTGAAACCGAGTGTCTACGTAAAGAAACCGCTTCAACAATATTCCGTTTTCGTCCCTAAGCTGAGTGAGATTGTACAGAAAGGAGTGCGTGGCCTTTTCGCATGTGCATTCCAGAAGAGCCTTCCGGGTGGGTTTCTCACATGAGTTGAAGGCGTTCACCCAAATGATGAGAAATACTCGGTTCAGAATGTCCTCTTGAGTGTTTTCCACCTTGTAGTACCTGTCCGTGCCGAATACGAAGTTTCATCGCCAAGTGGTTCAGAAATTTGTATCCAACCCCCTGTTCAAAAATTCACTTTTTCAGCAGATTGACAGGCAAATCCAAACTGTTCGATCATGTCCTAACCATGTCCCGAGCTGCGTAGTAGGATATGTTTCCCGAGCGACACCTCGTGATCGTGTGCCCAGTGGGAAACGGAAAACAAAAATGTGAAATGAACGAAACGATCTACGGTCCCGAGATATGCAACTATATATCGCGTTGGAATGGAGCGAAATTGACCAATGAACTGTGGAATTCTGCATGGACTGTCTGTCTATCGGCCAAACCCTACTACTGTACAAACGACGTTGCCAACCTTACAAGCACTTCAACCTCGGAAGGGCCCTAAACGGCAGGATGTACTTCTCAGGAGTTCACCTCGGCCGCCCCATCGTTGCTACAACTCGCTCTCCTTCTGGACAAAAACCAACGTCACGGAATATCTTCATTCATTCCATATTCATTCCATGCATTGTCCTACTCACACACTGCCGAGGAAGAAGGACATGAAGACGTACAGCACCAGCCTGGCCGCGCAAGTCGCCCATACCACCAAGTGCATGAACAAAGAAAACCAAGGGAGAATTAACAACAACAGGTGAGGCGAAAACGGGAGTTTGCAGGGGAGGTGAACGCCAGACAGAGCATGTTCTGTAGGCCCAAATGGGGCAAAACTGTATCCCTCATCACAAGCGGTGACTAACGAAGGCATTTCATTGGAACTCTTCCTCAAGTTCACAGACCAACGTCTAATAACGACGGGCCGGTCCTCGAATACTGCAGATTCCAGACGAAAAGAGTCGGAATGCTGTGCACCTGGTAGACAACGTGTTGCAGTATTTAGTCACCCTCGAAGGTGCCACTGAGATGTTCGCGGTTCAGTAATACTCTTTCGACAGGAAACGCTTGTGAATTGCTTACCACAACACTGTTGTAAGTAATCTGTTCTGATAGACCAAGTATATCAGACCTCAGGGCATAGGCGGCAGGATCCCTGACACTGCTCATGGTCGCCCTAGCGATCAGCGCACGAAGCTGCCGGAGGTTGGACATCCACCCCGCCTCGGGCTTCGCTTCCAGGGAAGGTGGAAGCGGACCACGGAGACGACTGTGGAGCGTTTTACACGCCGATGAGTCTTTCCAAGCGTCTGCCAGCCGCTGCACGGCCTTGGCGTCGCTGAAGTCGGAGTTCGTGATCTAACAGGTCGACGGCAACGATTGTGTCACCAATTACCGTGATGTCCCTTGGGGCCTGCTTCGTGCATCAATATATGTACATAGCCTGGTACTTCTCCGAGACATATTGCAGGGATAAAAAGTGACATATCTAAAGCAAATATGCTCAACACTCGATCCCCGCTCCTTCAAGTATATGATGACTCTTCAATACATACTTCTCGGAATATCTACGGCAACAACGATTGCATGAATCTAGGAGGAGGTACTGCGTAAAATTATATTCAGGATAGTTCTTTAGGGGTGCAGTACCTCTAGCAGGTAGTCGGCAGGGTTGACGAGGCCGTCTGGTTGGTGCCCCAAGCTAGCGAAGTGGTCGAGGCTGTCCACCGCAGGCCCGAAGTAGGCCGTCTGCCCCATCGTCAACAGAATCACCTGCGCGTGCCAGGTGCAAATGGTTTGTCCCGAAGAGCCTGAGTTGGAGCATCGAAAGGAAACCATTTCCAACACATCTACGAGCATGTTATTTGTCAACGCCTTACGGTAGTCTCGGGGGTTCGTCCCAAAGAAAAATTCCTCTCAATTCAAAATACTGTATATATGTACCTGGCGTGAAAGTCACCCAGGCGTAACGTGCATGTGAGAGAGGGCTTGGTGTGGGGCCACTTTCAATATATGCTCGATCAATTACATGTACGACTTGGAACACATCCCGATATTTTCCGAACTGTAAACACATTGCGATGCCTGCGATCGGCATTTCGTTTTGCGTGAATAACGGTTGCGGGGTTCGGACGGGATGCACATGCTGCTGCAGCGATGATGGCATGCTTCGTGTTCCTGGATAATATTTGTGTGGGCTTTTTCCGTTTTGCTCGCAGTATTTGCAGTTGAGGTGCTCCATTGCTGCTGTTGTGCTGTAGTTCTCACACGGTGATACGTTGACGGTGGATCGCAATCTGACCATACATTTGTTTATCAGCATGAACCACGAAGAATTGTTTTGTCGTGGAATTCGGCCACCATCTTTCTATAAGAAACAGTCATTCCCTCATATTCATCCATGCTGCCGAAGCACAAAGCAAAAGCAGACCAGCAGTATCCCTCTGACGAAAGTTCTGACTCACGGAGAATAAGGCGAGCGTTCCATTTACCTGGTCGAAACTGTTGAACACGCGGCTGGACGGTTGGTGCACGCTTGTGATGATGATCACTCCCGTCTCTGACGCCAACCGCCTCAGCAAATCCATGATTCCGGAGGCAGAAGCTGCGTCCAGCCCAGACGTCGGCTCGTCTTACCGGGGCGGACAGTGACGAGGGTATGGGGGAGTGAGAGAAGGACACGAAATACGATGGCGGCGAAGGCTTGTGACTAGAAGGAAGAATATCGACCGAATATCGACTTTATTCTGGCGAAGGGAAAGTATCACGGCGCTGAGCTGGTTTTATCATAGTTGATGGACGAGAGTCACAAGGGTCTGAAGTCGCGCACATTCGGTCTGGGTCGAGCTGGAAGTGTATGGTCACGGGGGACGCGTGGTAGGGAATTCGGATCAATAAAATTGGTCTTCCTTGGAATCGTGCGAACGTCAGCGGGTATCGTCACCAAAACGGGGGTTCCGTGGTATCGCATGGACACCTACTGGATGACATGAAGTCTCGAGACCGATTGTCTTGTCCCCACTCGTATGCAAGCAAGGCAGAGTCGGCCCATGTTTCAGACGTTTGGGTTTTGTCAACCAAACTTTGAAGCCTCACCGAGGAAGAGAATCTTGCGCTGGACGACGAGCTCCACGCCAATCGAAGTGCGCCGCTTCTGACCGCCGGAAATACCCTTCAGAAAAATATTGCCGACCTTTTCTTCATATTTGTGGCGGGGATCAGGACGCAGTAGGAGGTCGCGCAGACACGGGAAGAAGGCAAAAGGGGTGAAGAGCATTGGTTGTACATCGGAATGTATCTTGTGCACCGCTTGCCATGGGTACAGATACTCTACGACAACCTGCGAAGTCAGAATGACTTAACTGGCGTTCACCGCAAGGCCTACCGTAGAATATTGCGGCACCTACAGTAAGTCGCACCGACCACAGGATAAACCTCGTGACATCTACATCCCCTCTCCACTTGCGAGACGAAGAAAAATATGGCGCTTCGTTTTACCCTCTCTAACCGGGAGATTAATCATTCATCAAGGCAGCACGTCCAAAAGCATGATGCGCCCCACATTCGCCGAAGGGTCATTTCGGATTCCGCACCAAGGTATCAGCATCTACTGTAGCTGTGTCTTGAAAGACATCCCCATATATTTCCTGTTGTTCGATTTCTTCGCCAGTGAAGTCCGGTTGACCGGATTTCCTTGGCAAGTACGCGACGCCAGCCACCGCCCAAAATTCATTTTTTGTGGTTGACAATACTTGCCCTTCCTTCTCCTTGTTATTCAATGTCGGGGTTCTAGCTCAACAGGCGGGAGGTTGGGATCACACACGCGAAGGAGAGAGACATGCCGCACAAGACACCCCACCTTGGTGTGCTGGCAGCTTTCCAGGCCCAGGCTGGTTAACACCTCGTCAACTCGGTGATCGCATTCCGCGCGAGACATGTTAGGTATGTACATCTTGCACGCGAGCATCAGGTTTTCCCGGACTGGGGCACGTTAGAAGAAGGCAGCGGCAAGAGAGGAAAGTTCGGAGGACCATGAAGGATGCCGTTAGTTGCTCAGGATTTCGTCCTTAAATCTGCTCATTGTGGATAATTCACAATCAGCTCTGGCTCCTTCGTGAAGGTCTGCTGCAACTCTACGGACTCTTTCCAGCAGATAACGATGTCCTCTGGAAGCTAAGCCAATACCTTGCTTTCGGGGGTTCGCCTTCCGCGGCTGTCATGCAAGCAGGAAGGGGAGTGAACGGGATAGGTCGTGCTTCAACGACAGGCAGGTGGTCTCAAGGAGACACGCGCGGGCGGTGAAACTCGAAGAAGTTGGTTGAAAATGGCTGTGAGCGTTCTGAACAACCGCTTTGGTTGGAAACGATGTTTCCCATCCTGTCTTAGTGCTGGTGTGAGAACCCTTTGGGAGCGGTTGTTGTGGTAGAAAATCAATCAAGCCAATGTTTGGGATTTTGGAAGAACGTTTTATTTTTTCTCCAACCTAGCACGTCACCTGTGAGAGCACTCCACAAGCGATCCTCCTGAGGAACGTAAGCGGCGTTCTCTAAGAAGAAGGACTTGGACATCGCCTTGCCGTTGACGGTTACATTGCCCGTGATGTGCAGCCCCTTCGTGTTGGGATTTATCTAGAATCGAGTGCAGAACGCGTTCAGTTGTTGGTTGATGAGCTTGTGAAGATGTAGCAGCCGTGATCGAGTTGACAGACACGGTGTGTATTGGTGCGTTTAGCGTAGACGCTTACCCCCACCCAGAATGTGTGCTCGGTAGACTGCTGTACGTGTCAACCCTTTACACCACCGAAGCGCGCCAAGTACTGTTTGGACCAGCAGGCAAAAACTGTCCCGGAATCTCACGCAAACTCGATTCATTTAATCCCAGTGCGCTGTGCATGCATCACCTGTACCAGGCGCCGCGAGGACCGGCATCATCTCTTTCCCAAGCCATTCACTCAGAAAAAAAGGAAGCGCACGGAACACCAAGCTCTCGCCTCCCGCTCCGGCCGCCGCTCAACAGCACCAAGAGCAAATCAAACTGTACGGACGTCATGCCCTACGACGTACCCTTCCAACCAAAACATCGAGCAAGGAGGTCTTGCCCGAGCCGCTAGAACCGATGATCGCAAGAATCTGTCCTGATTCCACCGCTCCGCTGACGCCCCTCAGGATTTTCTTCACCCCGGCAATCCCGCCCATCAAAGACGCCTTTATTTTCGAAACCTCCACGCTCAACCGGACGTCGCGGAAGCGAAAATCCACCTACAGTCGACAGAAAATTCGACCAGCCGGTAGTCTTCGATGTTCCTCGAGAAAATGATGGAGAAGACAGGGAACTGTAGGCTGTTGTCTTCATGGGCAATCATGGATGCTTGCTCAGTCAAGGTTACGGGCCGTGCGAGAAAATGTTGGAAATTGTGCAACTAAAGGGGATGCGTCTGTTTGGCACCGTCCGTGGAAGGTGTTGAAAAGGCACCGTACAGCGATACTTTTTCAGTTCGTCTCCGAGTACAACTCATACTGGCACACAAAAAAATACCCAGTCGAACATTGGCCTGATCGTATGTCACAGTGGCGACTTTGGGGCAGAAGAGTCATAGGGGGCCAAATACAACCAACGGCGGTGTCCTCGCACCTTTTGCCCAGCGGAAGTACTCCATCGCTTGCTCGAACCCGGGGGTACCTCTTGTGTTGCTGTTCCGTTATCGCTCCCCCCATTCTCTATATCATGTGCCATCTTGGAGGCGTCAATGACCTGGTCATAGAGGGAGACATCGGAGGGAAGTAGCAGGGAGACTCATCATCGACTTTTCATTAATCCGCTGCGCCAACACCGCGGAGAGGTCGACCAAAGCAGTTCTGCCCCGGAGCCAGCTTTGCTTGGCAGGTCATTCTCCCTCCACCTCGGACGAGAAAAAGTTCTAGTACACACGAAGTGTCTTGTAGCAGAGTTAAAGGAATCGCCTCGATTTTGCCGGGGAACACAAGGTGGCATTGCGAGTGTTTGGTTGATCACAGGTGGTCCCAAGTTACTACTGTAGGTCAAGCTTCTTTAAAATATTGGTCATTGATATTCATGTTTACTTAATCAGGAAGCCTTCGCACGCCACGCCAGTGAGGGCGGTAGGCCGTTTAGGGGCGATGAGAGAGGGGGTCGAGCTGTCCTTGTCTTGTTCATTGTCTTTGAAACTTGCTTGCACAGTCTAGAACCTAGGGTTAGGGTTAGGGGTAGGGTTAGGGTCAGGAAGTACAGCAGGCTGATTTCCTGAAGGTGGCCTCTATGCACTGCTGTAGTGTGAAGCGTTTTTATTATCGCATCAAGATCAGGCTACGCAATTCATCCCTTGCAGGACTTCCTCACCACGTCAGAAGACGCCGTTGGTGCCTCCGGTTCCGGTTCTGCTGAAGCCATGCTTGAGTATGGTGCGAGTCTGCAACACATCCAACAAAGTGCGACAGACGACGACGCGATGTGCACAGCAACACTTATACATTGTCTACATGTAGGCTACCGCGGAGACAAAGGGCAAGGCCAAGGCGAGACGTACGGGCATGGGAGTTGTAACGCTCGAGTGTATACGCATGAAGTAGGTCTTATGGACAGGTGTTGCAGGTTGGCAAGTCTCATCACGCCAGAAAACAAGACACGGAAGGCAAGACTCATTCAGTTGACGAGACAACGTCAACCAAGGACGAACACTGTGCCGGGGGGCTGATCATCACAGCTGTTTCGATCTTCCAAAACCTGGCACTCGCAAAACCAAGCGCGCACTGCACACGCATTTGACTACAGCTTAGGCCTTACCCCTGGGCGAGTCTCGCGGTTGGGTTCACGCACACGTAAGACGGCGGCGTGGGTACCTACTTTGCTCGCTGCGGCCGACGGTGACGGTTTGATAAAGTACAATCTCTCCGCATTTTCAAACGGCATTCGAACCTTTTCCCGAGATCGCAGACGGCAGGACAGTACAACATGTAGATCTCCCGACAGATCTACAGATTCCCACGCGGCTTGAATGCAGTACTCAGGCACCCGGTTGACTACTTCGGGCACCCGTTGCATCTACCACCCATCCTTAACGGGTACCCTTGCCTGACACGCACTGTTCGAACTTTGGATGTGTGCGCGATGCACGAGCGAAGAACAATGAATCGTTGAACGCGTAGCTCCCTGTAGGCTCCTGTCCAGGTTTGATCGTGTAGAACGGCCGGGGTGTAAAGAAGATGGACCGAGCGGGTGAGCGCCGCATGTGACCCTTATATGGGCAAATGTTAATGTACTTTACTCACGGTGGTCATGTTTTTTCGTTGAGACACATTCCCTTGGAGAACAAAGCACACGTGGAAGTGGGTGGTTTTTTTGGGGCGGGGGCACATCGAGAAGTCAAACACGCTCTCTCTAGTAGAAGCAGAGAATACTCTTGCGGCGCGTCACCAGAAGGCACCTGCGTGCTCTTCCTCCTCTCTGCCATTTGCTGGCGGTGCTGCACGCACACTCAGCAGCAGTGGGAGCGCTGTGATCAGGGTGCAGCTGTCACGCAGCGCACCACAAAAAACAGCAGTACCTGCGAACAGGGGAAGTTCGTTGGATGACTGTCGTCCCACAGCCAATCACATGAAGCCGCCTTAAATCGGAAAATATTCGCCTGCAGGAAGTTTCCAGGAAGCTTTCTTATCTCAAAATCTGTTTCCTTATCTCAGCAAATTTGGAGCCCCAGTCCGAAACTATGTAATAACAAAATTAATACTTTCTGATTTCTGCTCAGAGTCTGTTAACGTCCGTCGAACTTGCACGATGCCTTGCGTGGTCACAGGGCAACTGCTGTACCCCAAAAAGAAGTATGCGCTAGAATAAAAGGGCCTGGAATATCAACACAAACCTTACCACATGATGACGAAAATTGAACAGTACCAGAGGGAAAAACAAACGCCACTAACGTCCAGACATCACCGGCGACATGTTGGGTAAATGGGAAACCATCGCCCCCTGTTGGCATGCGATGCCAAGTAAACCGAACAAAACGAGAACCAAAGATCAAACATAAAGACAACCAACGCATGATTCTAACCTCCCTCGCACACCTCCTAGGCTGGATGAAACAGTATTTCTCCACGGTTGTACCGCCCGTGTCACTCCCCACATACCATGTGGAGAGCTCAAGATCTACAGTCTGCGCCGGTGATTCGCCACGCTCACCCACGCCGCACCCAGCTACAAAGCAAAGTATACAGAAGCATACACAATTGAACACCCACATCACATCCGGGAAAGGTCCAACAGAATGGAAGGGACTAGCACGAAAACGTTTTGAACGGGAGACTTGGGGCGGGCATTCCTAACCCTAATACTTTTTGTTTATGGTACAATTTGGGCCTTATGCTTTCTGCCCTTCTCGGCCTCAGACGTGTCCTCAGATTTCAGCATTCATGTACGCTTGCCCTGCGCAAAAGACAAACTACAGTACTTCCAAATACCATGCATATATACAGCAGCTGCCCGATCAGACCCGGCAACGGTCTACTCTCTACTTGCCCACTTTCACAGTTGGACAAATCCTACCCCCCCCAGCATTTTCAGCACTAGCCCGGTCGACAATCACGAATCCCGGCAGGGCGAATCCGCAGCACCACGAAAAACTGTTCTTTACCCGTGGAGTGGTCAATTGCCCTTGCCTACGGGACCTTCTTGGATCGGGGGCGTCCGATCACACGCTGGTCCCAAACCAACACCGCCGCCAGAGCCACAAGTCCGGCCAAAAGCACAAGCAGAGCGAGAGGCTGGCCGTCCCCGCCGCCCTCTACGAGCAGCGGTGGCGGTAGCATCTGCCCGATAGAGGAGAGGTCTTTCCCGACCACTTCCAACCGCCAGTCCGTGACGAGGTCGATGTACTTGGAGTGAGGCTTCTGACACTCGTTGCTGCCGGTGCCGTTGAAAGAGGAGGTTAGCAGGAAGTCCGCCGAGGCGGAGATCAAGCCGGAGATTATTGCCTTCACGCCTGCGTCCTTTTTTGTGGGGATGGGGGGGGATGAGCCGGGAGGGATAGCCCGAACACGCGCAATAATTTGCATGACTTGTTATCGTGAAAGTAGAGCTCCAATACGCCATCTCTCTACTACAATAGCATCTATTAATAGGTCAACCAGAGGTATGTTGTTGTAGGATGCCCTTCTGATCATGGCAGAGTAGAAGGGGGTCTCTCTGTGGGGTGGGTGGGTGTCGGGTCAATTAACCCGACCTGTAGTGTGGTAGTAGCGGGCACACCCGCCATGTCCAAACTAAGGAGAATAAAACAACAACTTGATTGTTTCTATCTGAGCGAAGATATTTCACCCACCCCATATCGGACCGAACCGCCAATGAGTCTAGAGGGACCCCCGACTGCAGTCGAAATCGGGGCTATTCAGAAAATCAGCCGTCGTCGCTCATGAGCGAGAGAGAGCATGATGTTCGATTATTCCTTCTTTCAGACACGCAGGGCGCGATTAGGCAGTCGTACGGGCGGCGACAAGGGATCTGCTTCCTTGGAAGCGTGCACGTATCACAAGTCGAGAGCTGATTTGTGCTTCGATAGCACCATCACGGCGTGAAGCCTTTCATCGAACAAAACGCAAAAATTCAAATGGATTACGGCTGGACCAGTCATGAACCTTGCAATGAACACCTGCAACACCTCGACAAGACACACACACCCAAAACTATCTATTAGGCACGCATGCCATACTTGTTTGGCTTCAGCTCGTCACTGGTGGACGACGACATCGTTGACGCAATCAATACTGCTTTAATACCCAAAGCCGCACCCGCTCGTCATTTAGGATGTCGTAGACGGTGTTATCCATCGCACAAGGGTAGTCCCCGCGGATTGCATCCACGACGCCGTTGTTCGCGGACACCACCTGCTCGTAAGCCAGCAGAGACAACCGGCACACGCGAGTCGACGGGACCAGAGGGACCAGGCTCGGATTGGGAGCAGGAGTAACAGGCATTCCGACGGCATCATCGTGGATAAAGACGGTACCGCAACTAGCTTTGGGGGCACACGCCGTGCACAGGGTGCCGACCAGACTTCTGCGGTACCTCAAAGGGCGATATTCGTTGTTGTGTAAGAACATAATTTCTCGTAGTATCAGCCGCGCCAAAACTGGGGGAATCCCCAAAAACGCTAAAACCGAGTCAAACCGTTCCAGAAAGCTCTGTGTTTTCACGAGGTCCCCCACAGGGGGCGCCGTTAAGGTGTATTTGGGTGTACAGTATCCAAACGATGTGTCGCACCGTGGCGTTGTAGGTTGTCGAGGTCTCCCCCACCAGGTCGGTGTTGAAGAACACCTGACTTCGACTAAACCCCAACGACAGACGCCGCTCTTCTACAGCCGACCGCACGTGGAGCCCGTAGCACTCCGTCAAGTTTCCGGTGGACGTCTCCGTCCTCCACTGCACAGACAAGAACCCGCCGTCCTTCCAACCCTTGTGTCGAGAGCGCGTCGTTGTCGTCGTCGCGTTGCGTGCACATGTCAAACGTGTGTAGGGAATGGTTGCACACGAGGCGGTGATGGGCGCGTCGAACGAAGCAGCTTCAGACCGTTGTGCAGAGGCGCAGTCGGAGCGTGGCGGGATGTGTTTTCCGGTACCAGGACCTTTGCTGTGTAACGTGGTGTCACATATACTCTGGTGATTTAGGTTCAGGGGACCGACTTGTTTTCTTGCGTCGTCCCGAGTACAATACCTCCTTTCCCTTGCCCTGGGTCTGTTACTGCTGTGAATACCCTTGATAGGCAAAGAAAGCAGAAGCGAGGACGACGATACGTGCATCCTGTCTGCGCACGAACGACATGCCTCTCATTTCCATAGACAGACTCAGGAGTAGCCGAAAGTATTGGCACGAGCGTTGCGGGAAACCCATGCTTGCCTTCTTTGTGTTTGTGGTTTACATGCGAAGTACCGAAAAACCCTCTCCGGATGTGCGATGCTCGTGTCCTGTGTGGCATTTTCGTTCGACGTCCACCCAACCAAGCATCCTACTCGGAGATGGAGGGAGGTATTTAGGCCCGTCCTAAGCCATATCCAAGACTCCACCGACATTTGGGTGCTTAGATTATGCAATAGTGTGATTGCCGTGTTCAGCCTAAAATATTCGACACCGCCCCAATTTTGCTGTAGAGATATGGCGGTGATATTCACCGTCATTTCAACGACGTACAGTGCACGGAAATACTACTTTTATTGGGTTGACTGACCTCCTGCGCCTCAATGAGTTGTCCTACCGAATCCAGGTACAAGGGGTTTGGCCTCAGAAGATCCACGGGTTCTCGCCTGAGAGCGCTTTTCCACGCCATCTTCATTACGATAACCTGTCGTTTTCATCACGATAACCTGTCGTTTTCATCACGATAACCTGTCGTTTTCATCACGATAACCTGTCGTTTTCATCGCGATAACCTGTCGTTTTCATCACAACAACATGCCAATCCACCCACTTCATCTCGATGCAAGTTTCGTCACGACCACCTGCTACAGTAGTAGTCCGTCCCGAAAAAGACTGCTGCAGCTGATGCAGCACAAGCGAATCGTAGTTCCGGCAGGCAACGTCTGCCTCGGATTCGCAGCAGCCGTGTTTGACAAGCAGAACCTTCAAAATCAAGGTTTTCGGAATAATTGCACTAGAAACTGTAGCAGGTTGATGACCGCAACGATCTCGCCTGCCACTGGTCGTACTCCTCAAAAAAGGATGTGATGTTGCCCGCTGTGACGAGGCTGGGCAGCAGCGTCTGCTCCCACTCCGCCGAAAGGACCGTCAGAAAATCTTCCGCCGACAGGAGGCGATCTCGCAGCAATGCTCGAAACGCCCAGAGATCTAGGATTCGATGGTACCTGTTGAGGTGCAGTTGCGTCCCCCCGCCAGAGAACAGGCACGGGGAGGGGGAGACGAGGAAGAGGGTACCGTTGATCACGGCGAGGTTGCTAGTCGGTTGTTTATCGTAAGTCTTGGCAGTCTGATCTGAGTGACAATGTGACTGTGTGGTTCCCTCGAGATCGATCGCGGTACTTCTGTTCGCCGATATCTAAACTTAGACCCAGAAACATGTACCCTGAGCCACACATAGGAGGGGAATGCCACCGGAAAATAAACACAATGTGCCCGAAGGAAAATCTCTGCACTCGAGACCAGGACGATCTACAAACTCTGTGACCATTGAGCCCTGGCCCAAGGCGGTGCCCAACTTGCACAGCTGACACGCGGCAACCCAAACTCGTTTTATTTTCTCAGAAACTGGACACCAAAAAAAAAAAGTAACTCACGAGCACAATCTTTCGCAGTCGAAGTAGTCACACGACCCGAGGTCCGCGTCAGCCGTGGAGATCCGTGAGTGCTGCATGGGGAACTCGACGAGGGTGCGGTTGAGAGCTTTGGCAATGACCAGACCATCGGACAAGAGAAACCTGTTGTTGCCTAGTTGTTCCCTGAAACGAAAGCATGTGTCGGCATGGTATCATAGGTCACGATGTTGAGACGAAACGGGACTGCTTCCGTGGCAGCATCGAAGATAAGATAGGGTTTGGGTGGGGGGATGTACTCATAGTCGTGCATGCCGTAGTCGTTAGACCATTGACCTCGCATCCCTACAAAGCCGGGACGGAGCACGCCGGGTTCTCACCGGACCACGCTATCACATCACCAAGCGCGAAGCGCCGTGAGGTATTCGGCGAGTCGCATGAAGGGTGAGCTGCATCCTGCTAAGGTTGTTCGGCATCTTGTGCTTACTTCCTTGCGTATGGATGACAGCTGCGCATGACTTAATTTATTTTCTGGTGCTTTCACTTCCAGAGACAGTTATAAGCACTGCTGTGTAGCTGCCTCGAGGATGCTTTACTATTTTAACACTGCGTGGTGCGATCATCCCCCTTGTGCGGAGTGAGGGTTCTCCACCCCGCACAACATGATCTACTCGACCACCACTACGGTTAGGGGAAGAAAAATCGAAATATGCGGCGGTGTCTTGGGACGAATGGTGATTCACGACGTCGTGGTTTCACCCACGGTTTTAATACCGCCAACACAAGGATCCCCACGTCAATATGAAAAAAACGTGGCATGGGATGGGTGGGCGACTAATGCTAGGACGGTCTTCGCCAGTATCTTAAAGTGGCGTAGGATGGGATGGAATGGGATGGGCTGGCGACTAGAGGTGGGACGGCGATTGGACAGGTCCGACGACAGCAGGTACTGGAAGCTTGCGACTCAGCACGACCAAGGTAGCACCCTCGAGCCAGTTTTACGACGTGAATGTTTCGCAACGACGACGGTTGGGTGGGGCAGGTGGCCAAGTCTCGAAAACCTGACACGGCCGTTGGTCCGACATGTCGTGCCACTGCTGCATGAGCAGCGGAAGGCGGGGTGAAACCACGTGTCAGTATATCAATATCATCGATTGAACTGTGATGTTTGCGGCCGCGTAGACCTCACGAATCGCGAAATCGCGAACAGGAAGCATTAACAGCAGGTGGTCTACTTTACGCTTCACCAATCGACAGCAGTGCATCGTCGGGAAAAACAAGGAAACTCGGTCGGCAAACAAACCTCCGACATCTGTCATGATGCACCATATACCAAGGTTAACTTTCAACCGACATACGAGGCAGCTGCCTACAGGAAATTAAACAAGAATAAACCATAAGGCACACTCGCACCTTCCCTCCGAGAACAACAGGTAACCCCCCGGATCGACCTCCGTCTGGAGCTCCGGGACCCCCCAACTCTCCATGCAGGTGCTAGAATCCCACCGTGGCGGAATGTTTGTCGATCGTCTACCTTCGGCTTGTTGAACCCCTGCTTAGGTTTCGTTGTTTTCGTGATTGTGTTTGGGGTAGCGGCGTGTCGTTGTCTCTCCTCCACTTCCGACCCCCCTCGCGTAACGCGTCAGATGCAGAGAATGGAAGAGAATCGTATCGCCCCCAATACACATCACTGTATTGGGACTGCGCTGTCTATGACAACGCTCTGGCAATGCACCAGCTGGAAGCAGTTCAAATATTTAGGGAACGGCGTTATCAGTAGAACTAGGCGTAGATTCGTGGCCACGCCGTGGGCCGATCCGAGGACCTCGGTAAGCTGCGGGTTCTGCTGTGCATACCACATTGATCGGGATTTATCGCCTGGGTCATGCCCGACTGCTACTGAAAGAGATTGGCATGGGCTACATACGTGCTGAAACACCGACATGCGGTGATCGGCGATACCGAGGGGGCCAAAAATAGGTCCACCCCGCTCCCAACTGAAAACTCCGTGACAGCAGGAGGAGGTTGTACAGTAGACATACCTTCAAGCGCGGCAGTGCTATCGCCCGACCTAGCCTCCGCCCCTTGCAGCCACTCTCCGCCAGCCTCCTTCCCAACAAGCACACTGAAATTGAGAGGGGGAACCTCGTCCGGGATGCTCGTTTCTCCCCATAGCCGCCAAGCCGACACATTGTGCAGAAGAAGCGCCCAAATTGCCCTGTGCACGCGAAGGACCAGGTGTGCGTGCGTGCGCAGGTAATTGCTCTGTGCAAAGACTTGTCTATTGAAGACAAAAAACAGAATCACCCGGGCCGCGGCGGTGGAAGCAGTTTATCGTAGTCTCATTTGAGAGAGCCCTGTGCGTGCTGTGTGGTGGGATCGTCCCTTTTTTCTGGGGTGCCAGAATACAACTCCACATTTTTTTTATGCTTGACGTACCAACACCAGTGGTCGGCCGCACATGCGGAAAGAAAACACGAGAATCACATCCCTTTCGACTGAGGTTATATCTCGAACGGGTAGTCTTTCTGTGAGGTTATGTTTACTTAAAAAAAACCCGAGAATCTGTATTTTTACGCCCGCCCTCCTGCGCTGCTTGCCATCAACTTTTGACACGAAAATGGTCCAGCAGCCCATTCCCTCCTCGTGGGGCGTACTCACGATTCTGCGCTATTCACTGCTACGAATTTACTCACTCCTCCAAGGAAAATCCTGATCCACTGTTTTTTTAGATGCATGGTCTACGCTTGGAAAGTGGCATGGATGGGAGCTCCGACATACTACCTCCTCTGAATGTCGAGACGTTTAGAACGCCTTACACTCCAACGAAACGATCGATCCCTGCAAAGTTGTTGGGTCTTGTCGCTGTCGCTGCTGATGCTCTGCCGTTGGTGTTCATTGCTTTCACATATACCGCTCTCCCATCAAGCAAATGGCATTGGCTTTTGGGGCAAGAGGGCGCCCAGCGACAGAAAAAGCAGCCCAACGGTCCGGGGTAATTCACTAGCCGCAAGGGCGGTCTTGATTTACTGGAAACATCGCCCTCCTTCCTTTCTTTGTCGAAATTCAGGAGTGCTTGGCATTTGCGGACGCCCCCCTGCGGAGCGTTCCCGAAGGGGCTTCGAAAGCTTCGCTGGCAACTGCCGTTTTTTCCTCCGGCAGAACAGGTGGCCAGAAGAAAAGGAAATTGGTAAGCTCCTGTGTTTCGATTGTACGTTGGAAAGTGTCTTGGCGCGATTCTTGTCATAGAACACAGCATTGCCGTGCCAAGTGCACCCTTCACGCCGATCCTTGACCGATACATCCTGTAGCAAGCTACGCAAACGCTCACCCGTGCAGACGGAGGCTATCCACCGTGAGCGTCGTTGCCGGTGATGATGGGACGATCATCGCTCCGACCAGAGCTGCACCATCAAATCGTAGTGAACAAGGCTTGCCCTAAGCCCTCCTCTGTCTCTGTAGTATGGGTATACCCGGCCTGCTGCTTGCACACGCAGCACAAAGTAATGCGCCAACGACAGAACGGTGCTGGGAGCGGGGGGGGAGAAACGCGGGCCAGTTCGTCCGATCCCGAAACGGCACATAAATCGCCGGCGAACCGACCCCCCCCCCATCACTGCCATCCTTGAGCCCCCCACGCAGTTCAATCAAATCAACGCAACACAACACAACAATCGGCACGCAGAGGCTGTTGCAGTAGCGCAGAGGCTGAGTGGGGGGATGCGAAGTAGCAGCAATACCTCCAGCAGGCGAAGCAGAAGCAATAGCGGGGGCAGGACCGGGAGCAGTGGGAACCTGGGCGTCATCGCGGCCAAGGCGCGAGGAGAACAACACACTCGTTCGAGTTCGGTGGTCGACCTGGTTGACATCCTCGAGAAGAAGGAGCTGTCGGCCGCCGAGGTCATGGTCATTCGACAAAGCATGGTGCAGGTCAGTGGTGTGTGAGGCCCGGTCCTGCGGTATCGAGGACGTACGCCTCCTTTTCCATCGCTGATGTGATTGTTCTGCGGCGGGGTGTTACACCTGGCTCACACGAATGCTGCCGCCTCTCTGTTGCTCCAAGTCTTGCCGCCGGCCCCCTTGTTGGCAACAACGCTTGATCGTACACACCCGCCGGGGATAAAGCGGACAGGCGAGATGCTAACCGATTATCAGCGTTGAGCGCTGCTTGCCCCTCACAACAATGACACCCGCAACTACACTCGGAGATTGCAGCCGACCAATCCATTTCGGCGCCCCAACTTCCAAATTATGGAGGGGAGTTAACACATGTACCAAACGCCACGCAACAGGAGGTTGTTCTATTATACACGTTCAAGCTTTCGTCTCCTGCGCGTGCATGTCCCCCTGAGGACACGCACTGCTGTATGTGTATGACGTGCCTCGTACAAACAAATCTTAAGACAAACACACAGCCTTTTGAGTGTGTGATGTACTCCAACAGACGGCGTACGTGTAGACGGGGCGGTATCGTTTACCATTCTCGGAATTCCTCATCAAGGGCAGTAGCATCTGTGCTGCGCTGCTGCTACCATCCCACGTCCCATATGTTTTCTCTTTCTACACGGCGAGGAGTACTACTGTAGATAGGGCGGCGGGGTAGTGGGCCGCGGGACCTTGCACTCGTCTAATCTGCGATGCTGTTGAACACTTCCGAATTGTTCGAATATTCTTTCCGCATCTTTCAAGAATGGTGCATCCGCTCGCCGCTGGAGCGTAAAATATTGTTCTGAGCTTCGTGTGACGACTGCGTCAACAGTACCAACGCCGCGACTTCGCTCTCCGCTGCAGCAGCAAAAACTCCCATCCACATGGTACTTTCACCATCATCGTGAGCTTTTCCAACGGCAAGAAGAGCGCATCGTCAAGAATCCTTGTTGTATAGCCAGAGAGCGGGCACCGGGTCTGCTGATCTTTGCAGGCAGTGTGATAGTTCGCCCCTGTTGTCACACGCCCTGCATGTGCGTCGGGGCAACCACCCGCTGCAGGTGGCTCTGGCAGCCCCCCTCACCAGCTTCATGACTCCCGCGATCTGACCCAGGTTCAATTATGTGGTACCATACATGCATTTGATGTTTCCCCCCCTATTTTTTTGTTTACCACAATACCGCACGGGTGGTTGTCAATAATCACCACCGGGTGTGTTGTGTTTCTTCTGGCGTAATCGGTATCCACTTTCTGGACGGTACCTAGTCCAGAGGTCCCATCGCTTACGCCCAATCTATGTGCGCCAGCAATCGCAGCAGCACCTTGTACCCGGTCCATCCTCATGTGCTTGGTTCTACCCTTGCTCGATGTTCACAGACTCAAGACAGACTGTTTGTAGCGACCAACCCTAACGAGGTCGGCGGCGGCACCGGTGCCGGTTCGGCCGAACGAAAGAGCTCGGCGGCGTCGGCTGGAGCGATGGGGGAGGTGGTTGGCGACGACAGCATGGTCGTGGGCAAGGGCATCATGATCAAGGGCGACGTTGACAACTGCGCGGTGAGTTAAGTCTCCACTGGTAAATGTTACCTGGCCACGAAACTTGAAAGAGTCTGTTGTTCTTTGTTTTTGTGTATCTCTTCGTGTTGTTCTTCGCATTCCTA
This sequence comes from Ectocarpus siliculosus, assembly GCA_000310025.1. NCBI lineage: Eukaryota > Phaeophyceae > Ectocarpales > Ectocarpaceae > Ectocarpus > Ectocarpus siliculosus. The sequence goes on along the minus strand of FN649739.1, from coordinate 2,706,365 downwards.
CGAACTAAACTTACTTGGCATTGTTTGTGTGTGGTCTTGCGACCAAGGCAGGCTTGCGTGCCGGCAAAGATCGTGACGAACGAGGCACCCTATAGCAAGCACGAAGAACGGGTGACCGTGCACCCACCACCGGTCGATGATACGTTCAAAGCAGCACAACGCGTTTTGTTTTGCTTTTGCCTGGCGGTCAGCGAGTGCACCCGCCCCCCCAAAGAGAACCACTTAGGATCAAGAGTCCGGCTTCCAAGCGCCCATATGGATGTATGGGTTACGCTCATGCACCCTCCCTTCCCCCCACCCTTCATGCCCGTTCGGTTTAGACTCTAATCGTGGAAGGCTACTTCGAGGGAAACTTTCGGGGGGGGTTCCTAGCTGTGCCGAAGGGCGGCAAGTACGTGGGGATGGCTGACGTGCGAAGAGCTGACATCGGCGGCCGGTTGCACGGGACCCTCAGCGCGAGCACCCTACTCGAGGTATTTTCCACCGGTTCTTCTACGGCAGCAGCATGATGGTAGTAAAGTCGATCCCGCTTTAAGGTCACCCGTTTTTTGTTTTTTGTTTCGAAGTGTCCTCAACGCCGGGAAGTGTCCTCACCCCCCTCTCTATGTTGTATGTATATTGCGCGCCCTACTTCTGAGGTTTATTTTGTTCCTTAAGATCTGAGTTGACTTGAGATGAGCGTCGTTAAAGCGGGGAAGACTGTAGTAATACCACAGGTTTGCATGAGATACCGCACACCCCGGAGCGATAAATACTGAAAGGTCGACGGCTAAGGAGGATGCCGGAATCAAAAAATGATCCGGTTTCGGAAAGCTGTGGACGTGACGGTTCCAACGCCTCCCGCCGTTTGCGGCACTGTCACTGCTGTTTTTGCCGCAGAGTAAACAAGTCGACCTTTGGAAGTCGGTCCAGGAGGTATGGTATCTTGCGTGGCCTATCACACGAAGTTATGTACCGTCGTGGTATGCACGGGTAGTGGCGTGGTTCTCCCACAAACACCAATACCGAAGAAAAAAATCGTATGATGGGCCACCTATGATACCATACTCCCTGGACCGAATTTCATGACATATGCATGGATGGCGGCTATGCATGGATGGCGGCATGCGTCAAGCACGAACATCAATGCCGAGATTGATTGAATGTTTCGTTTTCAAGCGTTCGTGATTTTAAGCACGGCACCATCCATGCATGCCACAACGGCACATGATGGGTTATGCAAGATACCATACCCCATAGACCGACTTGCAAAGTTTGAAAATTGAGATTCTGCTGGTACCCCTGCTCGCGCTACCTTCGGAGCTCTGTACTCTTCTGCGATGGTTACTCAGTTGATTGACAGAGCCGAAAATGGCGGGAGGCGTTGGAACGACATGGTATGCTCGATGGCGGCGTAAAACGAACGTCAGCAAAATGGTGACTGTCGTGTTTAATCTTCGTCGCCAGAAATATCGCGGGGTGGGCTCAACCGTTTTGGACGCTTGAGGTCGTTTGTTTTACCGTGTAGATTTATTTTATATACCACATCTGAACTCACGAGTTTGTTGTGTTCTGTTGTGTTGAAATGCGATTGTGGCGCATATTCTGGTGCCAGTCTATCCCGTTGGGGGGCACGCGGGAGGAAGGGAATGTAATGGAACGTACTGCTGTACCACGGCAACTTTGTTTGTGTGTACTTTGCCGACCTTCGTTCACTAGAACGGCCGACAAACGTCGGCCACGCTTGACAATTGCTTGCCGCATTGCGACAAGAGCGAAATGCCTCCGCTGGTGAACGGTTAATCACCCCTTCAGGGGCCCTGACTCGGTAACAGAGAAAGGGGAGGGTATACTCATTGGCCTGGACGAAGAGATGCTCATCAACAGATTCGGTGGACTTGGCTCGCAGGGTCGTAACGTCCCGAGCAACGTTCATTGTGTCCACGCACGCAGTTGTGGGTGCCGCGTGTTTTGCGGGTGGGTGTCATTCATGCTGCAGCAACACCATAATTTTTTTTGTTAAACGATTTGATGCTTGTATGCTATGCGTGTGTGATAGTCATGCGGTATGCAACACCACCAACATGTACATTTTTTTGTGCTCGTTCTGATTACGTGCATGCGCGTTATTGTTGCTTCGTGCGGCATGCAACAACATCACCAAGACGTTTTAAGTATTTGATACTTGCATGCAAATGCGTAGGTGCGGGCATCCGGCAAGATCGAGGGTATGGTGCGCTATAACGACGTCAAGCTCGAGCAGGGGGGCAGCATGGTCGGCGATATCCAGCAAGGAACGAAATCGTAGCTGGACGGCATATGAACAACTGGTACTTGTCGCCGCGTGCGCGATGATGACGGCCTCGTGCCGTAACTGCTATATGTTGTGCTTCGATTACGATCGGAGCATGTGTGTTCAATCGTTCGTTGCACGCTGCTGCTGGGGTCTGATATTGGCGGGGCCGGGGCGGTTCTGCACTTCTTCCTTGTGAGGATGCCATACCCTCTGTCAAGCCGTGCTCTTGCAAGTAGTACTCTGCTGCGTCAATCACTCTTGTGGCGTCCTTGCTACGTCGGTTCTTTTGTCTAATGAGCTCCGTCAGGTGGTAACATGGGTTTACATTTAGGTCGTCTCGAGAGCCGGTAGAAGTAGATACGCGGCAGATGTTCATCGCTTGAAAGGTTTAGTATTTTTTTTCCGTGTCACTCCGTCTGTATGTACATTAACTGCTGAACATCTACGGTTTGGTGTTTCAAGAATATTAATCAGTCCCATGTTGTACACGGAGTGTACAATACTGTAGTCGACGTGGTAGTGCCATTCGTGTTCTCCGACGTATTCGTAGTGGAGACGTTTAACACTGTGCAGGCGTTACCACAGTCGTCCACCCTGTCGTCTCGTCTTTTGATTTTTCAGGACCCCCTAAACTTTCAGTTCCCGACTGCAGGGAGGGTCGTGGAAGTTTTTCTATACCAGGGGGGAATGTTTTCGTTGCGTTATTTTTGGGAGTGACGTGGTAGGGATGGGGTACGACAGGTGTTGAGGGGAATTCCATTAAGGAGGCACTCATGAGCTTTATCGCTGTTTGCTTGTGTTGTTGTCTTGGAACACTTTTGGTTAGGCCCGCCTCGTGGAACACTTTTGGTTTAGCCGACGCTTGTACTCCGCGAAACACAAAAAGCATTAAATGTGAATCCGACGTTTTTTTAGTACATAAACACATGACAGCAGGAAGCCCTTGCGGGAACGCCACGCCAGCAAAAAGCAAGAAACACACGAGTACTGCTGTAGCAGCAACTCCCGTGCGTGGTATGGCGACGCAACGATCGACAAAAAACAACACCCGTTTGAGCAACCCTCCAGAGTCGTGAAGACATTATGCGCTCTATGCATACGTTAGCAAGGGCCAAGACGGTCAGCCAAGAGAAGGCAATTCTCGGCGAAAAAAATACAAAACGACGACGATGGCTATGCACGACGCGGCAACCTTGTCAACGATCGATGCCGCAGCTCCGCAGACATCGGAATAGGCTAGGCCAGGAAACCGTGGCTTGTTCAACACGGGCTGCCCGGTCTGGCAGTCTACAACAGCATTCCAATGACACACACTGCACAGGCCGAACATAAAACAAAAGGCGTACGATGCGTGCATGTCTTCGTCAACCAAGCGTTCGCCGATGTCAGACTGACAGCTGGGTTCCGTGCAGACTTGAGAGAAGAACGAAACGACGTTGTTCAGAAAGAAATTGCTAAAAATAAATTACTAATTGTATGGTAGGTGAAACGGCCAACGCGGAACCGGGCGCGGCATATTAACAATCACGCACATCGTCACCCCTGCACGGTGTCAGGCACACGGACACTACTACTAGACGGGTTGACGCATATTCGTTGCTTGGTGTCCACACCGATGGCACGACGGAAAAAGGGGAGGACAGCACGCCTCGACAGCGATCGCACCATATGCATGCAGTACAATAGAAGCGCATGTGACGCACACGAGAACGACGTAGCGAAACTAGCGGGTGCATCGCAACCGCGTAAGCCCCCCCCGAGACGTCACCCTCGCGGAAACTTGCTTGATAGGAATAGGAACAGGTACTTGTCTCCGGCGCCAAGAGGGGGTTTCCTACGGTACGACTGGCCTGGAGCACCTCGTGCCTTCCAAGCTATGACTGCTGTGTGACCGGACACGCGTTGCGAGCCAGGGGGGGAACAAAATTCGGCCAGCAGCAGCGTGTCGTCTTGTCCTTACTCTCGAAACACCACCTGGCGGAGGGTGACCCCCCCTCAAATCACCGCACGGCGCCCCCGCGCTCCATCCTGGTTGTAGGGGGTACCCCCTTCCCTTACCGTCACGGTGCCCTGCCTTATATCCTGGACGGAGGGGTGGGTACCTCCCTTTCCTCACCGCCACGGTGCCCCCTTCACTCTGCACCCTCCATTGCAGTTAGGTTCCCATGCCCTCAACGGCAAGGTCAAGGCTTAAGCCGCGAGGTAGGAGGCGGCGGCTTCGACGTCCCCGTTGGTGAATTGCAAGGCCTCTCGCGCCTCCGCGGCGGTGAACCCCATGTCCTGCACAATACAGTACAGTACAGTACAGTAAAGCGATTGTATGTGTATCTCCAAACAAAAAGCACGACACGATAGATGTAAGGAAAATGGTGCCTTGCAAAAGATCCACATTTATACGGCAGTTTGGTCACCTGCCACTCGAGAGATATCGCAGTCTGCAAGTGGGCCTAACAAACCTCAACCTTGATCATAGAAAAAGACTCTCAACACACAACCCTACAATACTCGAAAACCTAAGTTAATAGTCGATGTTGGGGTTGCCCAAACAGAGGACATCGGAAGTAACAAACGATCCGAGGCAAAACAAGAGGTTTTCGTTTCTTGTGCATGCACGCGTACGGGCGTATGTTTTCTGCACACAGCGATAGCCGAAACAACGGCAAGCAGCAACCGTCAACAATCAACCAAGGAAGAACCTTGTTTCACCTGGAGAGTCAGCACGTCGTGGTCGCTGGCCGCCAGCAAAGGTGCCGCCGCCTCCCCTCCCCCTCCGCCGGCCCCCGTTCTTCCTTCCAGAGCCGCCAGCCTCGCCAACCGCGCCGTCTCTGGATCGTGCCTTGTCTGGCTGCTGCCGTCATTAGTCATTACCGTGGCCATGGCAGGTACGCAGGTCGTGAAAACAACGTATCGCCGGGGGAGGTACAGTCAAACTAAGGAGGTAGGTAGTGCAGCCGAGACCCATCCGTATGGATGGCACCCACGAGTGAAATAACGTCAAACAAGCGAAAAAAACGTCTTCCGAAAGCTATACGGGGGGATTTATGGCCCAGGCCCCACGTACCAAGAGAAACACGAGTGAAGATTAAGCTAATCGGAGAGCGGTAGGGAGGAAACTATTAGCCCAGGCCCGACGCATTAACCGAAACACGTGTGAAAATAAGATCATCGAAGAGAGATGGGGAGATACAGATGTGTAACCCAGGCGCCACGCACGAACGGAAACATGGGTGAAAAAGAAGTGAAAACCAAGTGCAAAAAAACGAAATCGTAGAAAATCGTGAGGTGAGTATCGCCGGGACCCGACGCATGAACGGAAACACGAGTGAAAAAAAGTGAGTGACAGAGCGAAAAAGTGAAGACCAAAATCATCGGAGAGAGGAAGAAGGGAGAAATGAAAAACCCAAATCCAGCGCAATACGGGAACAAAAACGAAAGTACCAGCACAGAAAAGACACTCGGCATCCATCCACTCAAGAAGGAAGAGGAGCACACAGGAACACTGGTAACCGTATGCTGTTGCAGCCATGAGAGCGCTTCTGTCTCCAATAACAGGGTGGTGGCGATTGCGTATTGCTGGCCATTTCGCTGCTTTCAAGGATTGCAGCTGCCGCAAACACCGACCAAGGGCTAAGAGTGTGGCAATAGTGTAGTGCGCTCTTACCGCCCACTACTACCTACCGTTCAGGTTGACAACCACTACTCGAAAGGGGGCAAGAGATAGCAGTTGTCGTTGTCCCGTAACAACTATCTGGGGCTGGCTCATCCATGCCACGTCACACTACAGCACGCCATCTGGCATACATTATCGAAGTGGAGCATGATTTTCTGCTTCTGGATCTGTCTCTCGTCTGTTGCTGTCCTGCTCGATTAATACCTTTGCCTCTCCCGTCTCTGTTGCCGTTTGTTTTTATCTCCATACCTGCCGTCTTATCTATCTTCTCTCTCTCTCTCTGTCTCTCTCTCTCTCCACCCCACCGCCTCTCTCTGTCTCTCTCACCTCCGGCCGGAAGATCTCGTGCCCCCGCCTCCCCCGCCGAGAGTCTGACCCGATCCGGCAAAAGAATCACCCGACGATGATCCTGCGGTGCCCCCTCTCTTGACCACGTTGTTCGACCCGAACCCTGAAGGAACGAAGGGAGGAGTGAGGCATGCCGTCACATCAGCAAGGCAGGGTGGTGCCCACTCGATGCAGCCACCCCGTCAGATGACCACAAGCTTAGCATATACCGCGGACTAAGCAACGCTAGATGATGAGTGTAGAGTACACCCCCGACAGGAGGAAAGTTAGATCGGTCGCCGTCCTCGCCATTCGCAGTCGCGGGCAGCTTGACTCAGCTTCGTTCCGAGCGCTTCCTTGGCTCTTCATCAGTTAAGTTACGTACTTCCGCCACTCACAAGACCATCACCACCATCAGCAACAGGCTGGTCTGTTGCTTCCACGACCCCGTTGCTTGTTTTCGAGCTCACCATCGTACTTCCAAGTTACATCTTGGCACGACAGGTGCTTGCTAGGATAGCGCCAACAACAACAGCAGCAGCAGCAGCAGCAGCAGCAGCAGCAGCAGCAGGTGCAGCTTCAGCAGCACACGAACACACAGCGGCCACTCGGATTGTTGCCTACGGGCTCCCTTACCTCCCTCATCTCCTCCCCCCGGAGCCCCCCCACCGCCGCCGCCTCCAAACATGCTGGAAAACCCGCCGCCGCCACCCCCGCCCTCGGCACGTTGATTGGACGGGTGGTCTGCGGGGTTGTTGAGGGGGGTGCCAAAGGCGGCCGCCCCCATCGCAGCGCCGCTAACAATGTAGCCCTGCAGTGGCCACAGATCAAGGGTTGGGGGGGAGCAAACAGAGGACGATGTTGTGGCGGAGCATATGGTTCTATGACCGAAGGATGCTCCTGTGTTTGGAGGCGTGCGGTTTTCGGGCAATGCTGAATACGTCTAGCGGGGGGAGAGTGCCGAGCGGTTGCAGGTACAGGACACAGGCCACAACCGTTGTTTTTGGTTTTGACAGCGGTGCACAGCGCGAGCAGCACACGATGAGAAGAACGAGCCAACTCCACAGCAACGGCGACAACACCACAATACCAACACCACCAATACATGATGTATGATATGCATACACGAAACCCAACAAAAGCTAAGCTAGCTTCGTCACACAGCAGCAGTGGCTTGGCTGAGGTTCTTCACATCTGTGGGGCGATGCGCTCAAACAAGCCGGAAGTTCAGCTTGCAACCCGGCAGCCTTTACAACCAGCAGCAAGTTGATCGTTTGATCGTTTCACTTTGCACACCGGCCGCTCCACGAAATTCGCCAGGCAGCCCGACTCCCAGCTAGCCAGCCTAGACCTCGACGGCTTCAGCCGGTCCAGGCGTCCCTGAAGCAAGCACAAAAGGCAGAGTTACGGCGGTGCAACCACGCCAACCTGAGTTACGACGGTGCAACCAACACGGCTATCTATCTTTCAGAGGTTGTGCAACAACAGCAGTAGAACCGGTACGGAGACAAACCCTGCCATCGAATTTCGGAAACGCCTCTCGGACGATCGGAGATGGGTGCGCACGAAGCATACTAGCAGTTCGGACATGGCTCACGTCCGCGTAGGCGTAGCCAATCCCGACGGCACAGAACAGGTCCATCCAGGCCCCCCTCATGAAGCCAAATATGCACGCCAGGAACAGCGGGTAGTACTTCCCAGGAATGTCCCACGGGAGAATGAAGAACCTGCAGGATTAAAAGTTGTTCCGGTGCCTTCAAAGATCCATATGCCATCCCGGTATTGCTCGGTAGTGTACCGTACCGGACTCTGCTAGGTGGTGGTACCTGCTGAGATCCGTATTGTACCGATTTTCTGCTCATTTGTGCTTCTACATACACAAGAAACCATGGCGTGCAGGTTCTCCAAGGCCGCGGAGATAGGGTGGCGATGGCTACGGCGGTACATCTCGGGTAATGCTACAAGTGTGATCAACTGTCATGAAGAAAACGCAATGTTGTTGCTGCTACCTTCACAAAAAAAAAAAAAAAAAAGTTGTGACCTATCTACCCTGCCTTCGTCTGTCCGTACTGATCTAGCACATGACGCACGGTACATAGTCGTGGATAAGTTGGGCACAGCAGTACCTTCGGGGCACGTCGGGGGTTGCCATGCACTCCACCGCGATGAGGGCGACCAGCAAGTTCCAAATACCGCTCGAAGAGTAGAAAGCATATTTTTTCTGGTATACATAGTGCCATCGAAAAAAACAACAAAATCAAGGTTCAACGAACAGTAGTGGAAGGAGGCCATTTTCTGGTCATCAACAACACCAACATCAACAATGCAGGAACGGCAATACTGCATGTGATGGAATACAACGCACAGCAGGAAGATATGGCTTTTTCTCTCTGTTGGGTGGTGATGCGTAAACCGACATCAGCAACGCAAAGAGAGCTAGCTGTATGGCGTCACGTGGTGACACCGGAGAATTGGGTTGCTAGAAAATGATTTCATCACGATACGCATATGAACGCATCACCCGTTTTAACACGTCTTTAATGGTGAAAAGGTCTGTTAATTGCGATCTACCGCCTCATCGAGCCCTCTGCGCGAGACGTGATATTCTACGAAATTTCCTACATAAACCACACTCGAACACGGTTTTCTCCACACGAGGCCGGCTAGTACATCATGAGGCTTGGTTTCGATTGCTGAAGACCGTATGCACCTCTCCCAAGATGACAAGAACGTAGCACAAGGCGATGAAGGCCAGGTTGGTCACCACTGTGAGAGTGGCCATGAGGGCAAGCAGTCCCGTAGATCCTACAAGAAAGAAAAGAAAAAACAGTCCGATGGTCAAGCAAGGAGGAAGGGAGGGGGGTGAAGCAAAGACGCAACTCATAAGGCACAGAGGCAGTTCGCGATGACTCCGATCCAGTACCCACTGAAAACACGAGCGCCCAACCTCCTGTCACCGCACGAAATCGAAGTGTGCGTACAGATCAAAACTGTTGGGGTCGATGTTGTTGAAAGTCGCAAGAGAGAGAGAGAGAGAGCGCCTTTCGTTGGGCGTGATACCGACTACTGCGCTGCGGCGGCCTGAAAAAACTACTATAATACAACACGCTCAATAGAACATGGCATCTTTCCACAGAGCGGTATACCAGGAGTACTTCAAAACAGTTCGTGTTTACATTTGAATAGTGCTGCTGTTAGGACGTACAACTGTCACCCGTCACCATGCTGCGTCTGCTAGACGTCTACGATCGAGAGGATGTTGCACTAGTCAATACTCCGGAGTAGATGCGTTAGAATGAGCTTGGGCACAAAAAAAAAAAAACGAACCACCCACAACAATATATAGAACGCGTGCAACAAGAATAGAATGAAATCGATCATGAAAAAAAAAATGACTCACCGAGCGATCTCTCGAGGTTGGGCCCCACAGTGTTGAAGTTCATGAGCCCCAAGATGACGGCCAGGAGACCCCCGCTGCAAAACACCGTCGTCACAACTCGGTACACTGGGCCAGGGGGAGGAAAAGTTGAAGTTGCGGTTCGAGGAGTCCAAACGGGAGAGAGAGAGAGAGAGAGAGAGAGAGAGAGAGAGAGAGAGAGAGAGAGAGAGAGAGAGAGAGAGAGAGAGAGAGAGACGGCAGGTAGAAAGAAGACGGCACGAGACGAGGCGGACATTGCAGGTCGACGTCAGGAGGGGTGACAGCCGGGGCTGAACAAGTCTGGCTCCCGAATTTCCTCTTGCAGTCTGGGCGCAACACCAGCAAAGGAAAATTCTACGGCCAGCTAACAGGCGAGTGTACCTCTTAACGTAAAGCTCATCAGGCACTCCGCCACGAGCTTGTTGAACACCTTGTACACCTTGTACTTCGCTGAACCACGACACCAGGGGTATGGCACATGGCACACAACTGCTGTGCTTGGGAGCGGAAGAGAACAAACAGAAATACCCCGGGCTGTTGACCCCACCGAGTGCGAGACGCTAATCAACCACAACAAAACGCGAAATTGATCTCCTTGCCCTTGGCCTTGCCGAAAAGGCGTCCCCCAGCCCAAGCTTCATACTGAACAACAATTGCACTATTGATGGGGAGTGTTTGTGTGCTCAGGGTCTGTGTCTTCTTGCTTAAAGCAACTCCGCCGCCGTTGTGCAGGCTAAATCAAAACGCATACAACACAGCAGTGATTACCAGCAGAAAGTCCCAGAGAAGGGAAAACATGGCGGGCTTGCTTGTTAACGTTGTTATGGCACATACAGTAGCAACAGTCGTGAATGTCGTGTGGACAGAAACAATTCGAGTAGAGGAGGGGGTGCATGCTGCTGGCACGAGGCAGCAAAGAGGGCCAACCACCTCATTACTTAATGACAAAAGCAGCACACAGCAGTTGTAACGGACCAACGATGCACCGAACGAGCAGTGGCAGTGACAGCGCCACCGCTGTCGCGTGTGTACAAGACGAGGTCGCGCCATTGAGCGAATGAACCAGCACCGTAGGTGTAACGGTTGGTGGCGTTGCCCATCCTGCTGGCAATCTTCCTTTCGACCACCGCGATTGTTATGTACAGCAGTGGTCCCGATATAGTGCCACCCTGAATAGTGACATGCCCGATACCGTGGGATCATCAAAAATCTCTTGTCACAATCCCAAAATGCACACAACCCGATGTATCGAATAGTGGTACTGCGCGAAATAGTGGCATACTCTGCTCTTGCCCCTGCATGTCAATATATCGGGAGCAAAGCTAACCGTGCTGAGCCGGACGCTGTACGACCTCTAACGTGACCTCACTTTCATCGAGCGAACGTGCAATGATATTCCACACGTCGCTATACACGTTTCGCGCGCAGACTCTGCCGCCGCTATCACGCTCACCTTCGAAGCTCTCGACGGTTCTGAACGGACTGTTGTTCAGGGCCAGGTCCAGCTGCGGCAAGAAGAAGCTTAGCAGGTACGAGCCCACGATGCCGACCATTGTACACCTAGCCGTGAAGGGGCAGGTGCTGGCCCACACCCGATACCTGCACACCGGGAAGTAGCACAAGAAAGCAGCGTCGGGTGCACCGAGAGAGAGACGGCCGTTTGTTGTTGTTGTTGTTGTTGTTGTTGTTGTTGTTGTCGTTGTCGTTGTTGTTATTATTATTGTTGTTATTGCTTTTGTTGTGTGTGTTGTTTGCTGTTGTTGCTGCTGCTGTTGTTGTTGTTGTTGTTGTTGTTGTTGTTTTCACAATGAAAACCGATCCGATCTCTCTGCCCAGAGCCTTCACCGGTCCGTACTGATTTGAGCCGTGCAAATGTTGATGTTGCGGAGTTCACGGCAAGGGGAGGGAGCAGGTAATAGGTCCCCTGCTCCTTGCACGGTGTCACTCACAAGCTGTTAGCCTACACCTGTCATGTTTGATGCGCTTCATGAGCATTCCACCTCAGGGTCGCGTTCACCAGGAGAGCCAGGGGAAACGGCGGGCAGCGCCACACATATACAGTCCTGTCAAGACATCAATAGCAGCGTTGTTCCTGCAAATGAATCGCCTGCAACACAACCATGCATGCATGCTGGGCGCTACGCCAAAGAGGGCTCGGCTATCAATGTAGAATCGACACTCTCGCAGTAATAGGTCACAAGCTCTCACAACCACGGGTGGGAGCAAAATTACGATCACCATTACAGACAGGGCCTTCGCTGCATTGTCTTGACTAAAACAAAACTGCTCAATGCGACGCAATCTCCGGGACACGGCACGTAATATACAGACGTTTTCTAGAAAATGGACAACGCCAGGGAAAGACGCGGGTCTCAAAACTGAATACAGCCGTTCCGGTATTGCCCAAAAAAATTACAGGCATTACTCAGAGTACTGACAATGACTTGGAAATTCAGTGTATGCCCGCCGAAAACACCGGCACTAAACAGGGACCCCCACATACCGACACTAGAAACCGACACACCACAGGAGTTATACTTTGTGTCGCCCCAGTACCACACAAGGGAGGCACGGCCTGTGAGCAGTGTCTAGCAGCAGCAGTGATATGACAAATTATACATTCATCGCGGCGCAACTCTGCTGCGTCGACGCTGCAGATGTTCTACAGCCGTAGGAGCATCCGATATCCGATCGCTACGCTACATTACATGCCTGTACAAGCACCCAGCTCTCAAAGCGAGTCCGATATTGGGATTGACGCTGTTGTGTGATGTTGAGATGTTGAACACACTTCGGCAGCAAGTATCTTCACGGCTGTATAACTCGAGCATTGCTTCGCGGGCGGCTGGCTGCATGTACTGTGCAGAATCAAACCTATCGAACCATCAGCCGTGCCCAGGGACGTGTCCCAGCAGACGACGAGCATGGCCTCGAGAGCACCGTGACCCCTACAACACGTTGTACTTCACGAAGGGTCTGTCCTTTGCTGCATACATTCGCTCACGGAGCATTGCTCACATCAACCTCGCTTTGTTTTCGATCTCTCTCGCCCAGATTAACGCGTTCAGCTAGGAATACGGGTGTCCCGTGAGGCCAAACACCGCCGACACGAACGGCTGACAATCGCACTCCGCGAGAACTGTTAGGTGCCGCAGAGCCTCGCCACTACCTCACTACTCCCAACATCGCTCCGGCCATCGAGCTCTGGAGAGTTCTCCGCATCATGCCGCACAATAACAGCGCCAGTGAATCTTCCACCCGTTTTTTTCTCACACAACACGAAACAGTAGTCAGCCGGCACTCACGCTTTGGCCACAGGGTTCTCATCCGCGAGCGATGCTGGTTCCGACATGGCCCCTTGCTGCCGGCCCTCTGTTGCACTCCTACCTAGCAAGGCGTCGCTGCGGCGTGTGCTCTTGGAGGGAGACTGGTTGGTTCCCTTGTTAGGAAAGGTGAGGGGGGGTACATGGGGGCAACGCAGAATGCAAGCGCCCTTCCGCAGAACACACACCCTGCCAGGCGGGAGGAGCAGAACACAACACCTTCTCAGGACACAGACCACGACCACGCCGAGAGAGCTCGTGCGTGCATCCATTCACCAGCACCAGCAGCAGCAAGGGAGCAGAGAAATCTCCTCCCCGAAAAGCTACACGGTGGCCGAGCCGGCCTCAAAGAGGTAGGACCAAAGATCGATCGATTTGTCCGTTCAACAACAGCGCCAGCAGCGAGAGACAGAGCAAGCAGCTCGCCCAGTGCTAGCCAGCAGAGAGAGACTGCCGTGGTGCCGAGAGTTGGTCAACAACAGAGTACTTTTCCGTATCAACAAGCATTGCGTTTTTTTTTGCTTTTCGTTATTGGGGCATCCCGCAAGAGCAAAGGGAAGGCGTGTGATTGTTGGTAGCCGATTTGGGCGGATCGGCGCGCTCTTGCGCGCCCTTGCTTCCACGTGCTGTGCTGGCTGTGCCCCCTTTCTGCTTGCCATTCTTCCCTTTAGGACTGGTCTCTCCCTGCAGCAAGATCCTCTTGTTGTCTTGCGATCTTGATGTTGCACTGTGTCTTGTGTGGTAGATTTGTAGAAGCCCGTATTGTCAGATGCACCAACAACACGGGTCGTTTCTAGCGTCGTCGGAAACGGGCTGCGGGGAAAAAGAGCAGCCCATTGCCGCTCACCATCCTCAATATGGCGCTCTCTGTCTGCTGCGTTAGAAGGCGGGATAGGATCGGTCCAAACACCCCATGTTTTTTGGCAGGGTGAACGGGGGTTATCTACGAAGGATAGGCACCAGGGAGAGAGAGCGGCCGCGTTTGTTACAACCCGCCACCTCTTTCTGACTCGGATCTGATTCGCACACGTTTGGTCACACCTTGTACGACCTCCCCCGCCTATGTTCAAAGAACAAACAAACCATCTATGGACTCAATGTTGCATTGCATTACTCTCGGCAATGCGGCGGTAGCACCTTAACCAGTGCATTTTGTCCCGTGCGCTGGCCACGAGTGCTTGGTGCTGCCTCATATGGAATGCTACAATACTCCAAAACGTTAGAAGAAAGTAGTGCGGTTTGCAGCTTGGTGCCATCCATGGTCACGGCCAGCTTCTATTTTGTTCGGGTAAGGGAGATCTTGTGCTAGCCACCTATCATACAATGCGCGAACTGCCGTGCATCGCTCAACCAGATATGTAGCGCGGCCGATGCTATTCCAAGAGAACGCGCACACACCCACGTGGTGCTGTGTAGCCTCCTTTATCAAATGATTTGACCGACTGCTGTGCCGTTCTTTTTTTCCAGTCTTGGCCGCGTGCCCCCCATCCCGGGGGGGCAGGCCCGCGTAGTGGACGCCTTAGACTGCCGTGACCCATCAATGGTGGCGTTTTTTGTCCGGTTGACCCTCAGTCGTTTCGTCCTTGGCTACTTCAGCCGATTTGTGAGGCCGATGCTGTTTGAATTAAACACAAGCACACTCGCAGCAGGCGCTTCGTTTTCAGCTAAATAGCGGATGGTATGTTCGTTGCCGCTTATTGCCGCTTGGTGTCTTCCCCCCACTCCCGTCGGCGCCGCGTAGAAGTAAACTTGCAGGGCTTGGCCTCAAGTTGAGCAGCCTATGGCAGATGAGTGTTGTCCCGGATCCACCACATGTCGGAACCCGTGTGTTGTACGTTCTTTTTTCAGGCTATTAGGCTTTGCCAGGCAACACACCTTGTGTTGGTTGCTGTCTCGACAACCTGACTCGGACGAAAGGTACTGAAGCAATCCTCCCCCTCCTTACATTTCAGTCTTTTGAGGGTCTTTCGTTGTCCTAACGTCTTTGTCGAGTCTTGGCCTCCCTCGCTCTCCTTACATACACCACCCTTGAGCCGCAACAGTGGTTTTATGTTTTATTGGTGCCGTTTTCGCTCAAAGCTTCAGATTGGACGGTCGACCTTACCATTCCTTCAAAGGTACATGTCTCTGTTCACCAACGATCAGCTGCTGTAACCGCAGTGTGCTCCACGGCAGACCTTTTCCTACTCCCAACCGCCCCGTGGTTAACGACGACCTGCATCGTCACCTTCGCTAATCTCGCCACAGCGTTTTGGTGTTTTCGCGCGAAGCTAAACTGCTGTGTGCTTCACCGGTAACGAATACAGTCAACAGGGTCAATTTTGGAAAAGTCTCATTTTTGGAAAAATCTCATTCTTCGTTTTACAGCAGATAGACCAAGTGTGTTCTGGACGGCCTTCTCATTTCGCCTAGACGCCCGCCAATCAAGTCTCTTTGGCGCCAACCCAACCCCCAACCGCGACCTTCCTTCGTTCGTCCCGACAGGGTTAGAACCATGCCTCCTGATCCAGCCGAGGGGGGTAAGGCCGTTGAGGCCGGTGGCGGCGGGAGCAAGGCCGGCGTTGACGAGTCGCTTTACTCTCGCCAGCTGTACGTCATGGGGCACGAGGCCCAGGTACGGCACTACCGAGTTTACACTTGACACAAGGCGCAAGAAGCCCACCTGCTTGTGTGTGAACGGGGGTTGTCTTTTTGTGCCTTTGTTTTTCGTATACGCACGTTTTCTAGTTGTTCGTGTTGGCCATTATTGGGAAATTATCTGTGTGTATTTATGTTTTGGTTTCGGTTTTGGGCAGGACGTATGGCTACTCAGCATCACCACACTAAAGAAATGGTTGTCTGAAGAATGATAATGGCAAGCACCGCAGAGGTACGACCGAGAATAAAACAAAGCAAAATTATTTCCCTGTGTGGCCTTCCCTTTCTCCTGCTGTACGACCCCGGTTGGTGCGTCAAGAAGTTACCACGATAGGTGTGACTGACGATCGACACCAAAGAAGAAATTGGATAGGATCGCACAACAATTAACACGCGACGATCCCACCATCCGCGTCCATAATTTGCTGCTGGTCCGTCTGTCTATGTGCGAATGAATCACGCTCTAGTGTTGGTGCGCCTTGTGTCGAGTAGTACGTTATGATAGCGGTCCACGGTCTTTGCCGCCGTGAGACCCGTGAGGGCCAGCTTCTTCTCCACATTGGCCGTACCGAGTAAAACGGTATACATTGTTTTTCTCGGTCATGCTCCGGGCTGTAGCATCTCTGGAACACGACCGTTTCTTTGGAACGGACTTGGTCGTGATTTCTGGTCCGTTTCAATGGCACGACCTTTACATATCCTTGTTCATGTGGGGTCCAAACTATCCCGCCAAGCTGGGAGACATGGTATGATGTGCCCGAACTGTTTGGCCTAGCTTCACCCGCCTTGATTGATATCGCTATCGCTCGCGTATCTTGAGCTGATGTACTATATATATATTCTGCGTACGTGGTGCACTGTGGTTTTCTCGCCTCGATTTCACGCTTGCAGCAGTTGCGGTGTTTAACTTCACCCGGCATCGCCCGACCTGACCCGGTGCATGTCGGGCTCAACTATAAATACACCTTTTCCTTGTGTGTCTGCCTGCCTACCCGCCCCCCGGCACGTTCCTCGTTCTCGCCCATATACAGAGGCGCATGGCTACGTCCAACGTGCTGATCGTGGGCGCGAACGGGCTGGGTGCCGAGGTTGCGAAGAACGTCATCCTTGCCGGTGTGAAATCGGTGACCCTTCTCGACGATGGACCCGCCGAGTGGAGCGACTTGTCTGCGCAGGTATGAAGTGAAGTACACATTGGGGTTGATGTTGTTAGGCCCATGTACGTGCGTGATCCTGCTTGGTCTTGCCGAAATCACAGCAGTATGTAGACACGGGGTCCATGGCGGACCACGATTCGTAGTATTCAAGATGCAGGCCAAGTCGCCATTGCGCTCCCTGGATTGCACACGGCAACTCTGGTATCATTGCAGACGGCCCGGACGCAGGTATCCAGAGTCTTCATCTAGACTATTATAGTGCTGTACCCCCCACCAACGCGTGGTCTTCGCTTCATCCCGCCCCCCCGCCGCTACTGAGCAGCGATGGCTTTTCAAACGCCCCATTCCACCGCCATTAAATATTGCAATAGGTCATCTGCGGCTGTTTGTTTGCCACGCCAGAACCATATATGCTCTGCTTCTTCGATACTGCATATCGCCCTGTGTGACACCCTCCTTGCATTGTGAGGTTTGAGTTGCTCTGGTGTGTTGTGAGCAGCGCAGCAGTTTCAGCCGTACCTCAACCTTTGGAAGGAAGAAGTCGCACTCGAAAAGGCGCACTTCCACGTGACATGCATACATCATACATCATACATTCTACAAACGGCCGCATTTTTGAGGCCGAGGCTAGGGGTTAGCTCCACCAGAGGCAGACAGGAGACAGCCTTCTTGACGACGTGTGCACACTCCGACCTTGCCTGTTCTCTCGCTGCTGCTGCTGCTGCTGCTGCTGCTGCTGCTGCTACTACTCTGCGTTGTCCTCACCGTCACGTTGCGGGACTGTCACATGGCGGGACTTTCAGTTTTACCTTTCGGAGGCAGACCTGGGAAAGCCTAGGGCGGCCGCGTGCGTGTCGAAGCTGGCTGAGCTCAACCGATACGTTGGGGTGAGAGAGACAACATGGGAGATCTTGGTGACGGAAGAACTATTGAAGAGCTTGTTATTTGTTTTCTGGCTCGTGCGTGCGTGTGGTATTTTGGATAGTCTTTTGATGAACATGTAGTGAATATGGCCGGGAGAGGGCAGGACTACGAGCTCAGAGAGAAGACTACAGCATCATACACGTTGATTCGAAGCCCTGCGCCTAAGTTGGGGGCAACAGATGAGCATTGTACAAGTCTTTCTTACTCCTCAGACGGCATCCCTTGTCTACAATACACGCTCTGTTCGATTCGCCCTCACCGATGCTGCGAAGGGTCCCCCCCTCCCTCCTGTCTGCCTTGTACATGGCGTCTGCTGCCTCGGGCATGGTTTGCATATGAATTGGTTGCCTGTGCCTTGAACATGGCGTCTGCTTGCTGTTCGCATCGCAAGACTTGGATGTTCTGTCGTGTGTACCATATACACGGTGCAAGGGTTGTTGTTGCTCACCGGTGACGGCGATGCTCATCCGCCCCAAAACGACAGTCCCGCGCACAAAGTCCCGCCGCTTTTCTCACCGGTGACGGCGATTCTCAAATCCGTCCCAAAACGACAGTCCCGTGAACAAAGTCCCGCCGCTCCTTCTCCTCTCAGGTCTCCACGACCACCGGCGAAGTAACCGAGGCCATGATCGGCTCCTACCAGGCGGTGGTGATGATCGACGCCCCGCTAGACGAGCAGCTGCGCGTCAACGACATTTGCCACGCCAAGGGCGTGTGCTTCATCTCCTGCGACGCCAGGGGGGTCTTCGCCTACGCCTTCTGCGACTTCGGGGAGGCCTTCGTTGTGTCGGACACCGACGGTAACCAGGCGGCGTCTTGCGTGGTTTCGTCCGTGACGAAGGATGCGGTGGGATTGGTGACGGTTATGGACGACCAGCGGCACAACCTCGTGACCGGGGACGTCGTGACCTTCAACTCTATCCAGGGGATGACCGAGGTGTGTTTGTGATTGCCTCTTTTTTTTGCTTTCTGTTGCCTGCATGTCAACCTTCAATTCTTTCCGGGAGATGACCCAGGTTTGCTTGTGATTACCTCTCTCCGCTTGTGTTTTTGGTGGCCTGCGTGGCGACGTTCAACTCCGTTCAGGCGATGACAGAGGTGTGCTTGTGATTGCCTTTCTCTGCTTGTGTTTGTTGTTTGTTACCCGCCGCCCTCCGAAGCGAAGGAATCTAGCTCCGGTTTTGCTTGTAATGCTGGTGTTTCTTTTTTTTAGGGCGTGTGGGGAGAGAGTAGCGAGGAAGATTTCTCTCCGACTTGCTCTTGATTCCCATTGTTTTGTTTCGAAGGCATCTATGCGGTTTTTGGTGGTCAATCGCCACTGCTGTACGTGGCTAGTGAGGTGCAGGCAAGATGCGGCTCCGTTGTTGGGGGGGCAAACTATTTCCAATGGAGGGCAATTGACCTCATTCGAATTCGGTGCAGGAAGTTTGCGACAGATACTCAGCAGGACCGGTGTCCCCAACGTGGTTTATGCTAAGCAGACAGCGGTATCTGCTTTGCACGTAGCTGTCTATCTTGTCGCGTCCCCGTTGCTGCATTTTATCCTGTGGAGCTATTTCTTGTTCTGGAGGTGTCTGACTCGGCTGATGCGTGCGTGCATCACGGCACGTGTTTTTGGGAAGCGTTGTTGGCTTGTTGCGCACCATTTTCTCTGCCTGCTCTCTGTTGGCTCTTTCCTTGTCCTGTTCTTGCGTCTCGTGTTGCCTTTGGTTGTCTTTTCTTTATCTCGTCTCATCTTGTCATTGCTTGTGCATCGTGCGTGTCCCCTCTTCTCTCTCCCCACCCCGACTGCGCTGCTGCTGCTGCTGGTGGTGACAATGTTGCTATCTAGCTTGAGGGCCGTGAGTTCACCATCACAGAGAAGGGTCCTTTCAGCTTCGAGATCGACTGCGACACCTCAAGCCTCGGAACCTTCGTGTCGGGCTACGTCAACCAGGTTTGTACATCTGCCTTTCAACATGATGTTCAATCATACTGTAGAGACAGAGGACAGGCACTATCGTTCGACAACCAAGGCTGGAAATGACAGGAGCCTGCAATGCTGGTGAAGTGAGTTTTTTTGAAAGCCGTTCTCGACTCTCTTCGTCAGGCTCTGAATGTTGCGTCATGTCATCCTCTTGCTTTGTGCCCCCTGTGCCATGTATGTTGTCCCGATCTACGGAGATTGAGGAAGGAGTTCGATTTGTTGAAAACGAGCACGACAAATAGGGGGCCACCCACACCCACGCTTGTTTGCAATTGGGGTCTAGCTTGGTACAGGGCTACCCCTATTTGCACGACGCACGTGCAAATAAGACGTGCACGCTTCGAAACGCCTCCGTGGATGGGTTGAAACTGGGTTATACACACACGTGACCGACCCAACCCAACCCACCCAACCCAACCCTAACCCTAACCCTAACCCTAACCCTCACGGACGTCCAACCGGGGCCGTGGTGGCGAGACTGGCCACGAACGCGGCTGCGCCACGTTCGTGGTCCGCATGTCAGAACGTGGTCCGCACGCTGCGCGCGCTGTTTTGACCAATCACAAATCGAGTCGTGCACGGTCTTATTTGCACTCGCGTCGTGCAAATAGGGGTTGCCCTTGGTACAGCCGCATGGTGTGCCATTGCGTCTTGACCTTGTACCCTTGCTGGTCAATACCATGTACTGCTTTGGTCACTACAATGTGTGTTATCTTACTGTTTTGATCAATACAATGTGTGTTGCCATACTGTTTTGGTCACTAGCATGTGTGTTGCCATACTGTTTTGGTCACTACAATGTGTGTTGCCATACTGTTTTGGTCACTAGCATGTGTGTTGCCATACTGTTTTGGCCAATACCATGTGTGTTGCCATACTGTTTTGGTCACTACAATGTGTGTGGCCATACTGTTTTGGTCACTAGCATGTGTGTTGCCATACTGTTTTGGTCACTACAATGTGTGTTGTTGTTATCCTATCAGGTGAAGAAGCCTTCGACGCTTTCCTTCCTCCCTCTTCGTGAGGCGCTGTCGAAGCCGGAGCCCTTCATGGAGACGGACTTCGCCAAGATCGGCCGCCCGGGGGTACTGCACCAAGCCTTCCGCGGACTCGACAAGGTGTGTACTGCTGTACATTCCTTGACCTGCGCGCCTTGCCGTATATGGCCGTTTTGGATGGCTTGTGCATGTTTGTCTGCCGGCAAATCGTGCGCGACGAGGACGATGGTGAAACGGTTGTAGATTTTTTTTTAATCTAATACGCAACAAATACTTCTCTAAACATACCATGATACCACAATCCCGAGTACTCGACGATGGAGAGGGTATAGACTAGTCTACGATCATTTTCAATGAAGGCTAGCGCTCGCGGGGCTTTTTTTTTTCGGCGGTTCAGGCCGTTGCATGGATGAACCAGAGACGGGCGATGCTTGTTGTACTCGCGTAAATAGACTGCGCTTGTGCGGTCGTTATTTGTTTGGACTACATAGGCCCGTCATGTGTTCTCGCACCCACGGACCTTAGGCTAATTCGGTGGGTGAAGTGAGGCAGTTTTCGCGTTGCTTACCTTCCGACGTGAAAGGCGTTTTTTCGTCCTTTCAAGTCCGCGCGTCAACCGATGAAGTACTGTACGAGGCAGTGCCTCATGCAGCACTGCTGCAACGCTCTGAATACGATGTTCTACATTTTTTTTCCCATTTTTTTTTGTTTTTTTTACGATTTTTTTGCGCGATCTGTCATTTTTTATCTTGTCGCAGTACCGTGCGGACAAAGGCAGCTTGCCCGAGGCGGGAGACATGGAGCAGGCGGAGGCGGTGTTCGAACTCACCAAGGGTTTCGACGAGGACGGAGGCTTCAAGGTGGAAGGGCTGGATGACAGCAAGGTGAGGAACGGACGGACCGACACACGTATTTGTACGGGGAGATCTGGTCGACTACTGTGTGGTGATGTAGGAGATGTCGGAGACGTGGCAGATATCGGAGATGTGGCAGATATCGGAGATGTGTAATAGCACCGTTGGAAAGAGGTTCGCGGGTACAGAACATGTTCCAGGATGGCGGGTTTCGACGACGGCGGTTTGAAGCACTACTGTCGTGTGATGGGATACTTGTACCAGTGTGGATGTGTGTTTCTGTAGATGCCAATCAGCGGGGTTCCCTGGTGGGAGTTGGTCACATGGGATGCCCTGCGCGTGCTGCTGCGACGTAGGTAGGTATATAGGTAGAAGCACGCCACGAACCAGCCTGCCGACACAGCTGTACCGCCGCTATCTACTCGAATCAACTCATGTCTTGGATTTCTCTACCGTTCGCGCTGGCGCGCTGCCGTTGTTGTGGGTAGGATGTCATCCTGCGGCTGTCTCTTGGAGCCCGCGGTGTTCTCAACCCGGTCTGCGCCACCATGGGTGGTATCGTGGGTCAAGAGGTGCTCAAGGCTTGCTCCGGAAAGTTCAGGTGACGAATGGAGGTCTAAGTACTGCTGTAAGGAGGGGACAGTAGCAAGGAGGAGACGGTAGCGAGGGTCGTAACCTAAAGGCTAGGCTCTAGAGCAGGCTTTTCTGTTGAACCTGAAGAGTTGGGCGTGAGTGATGTGGTATTGCTTCTTCATTGTGAAGGACTAGAGGGGGTTGTGGCAAGGGCTGTGAGGGACTGGTAGTACGGCAGCATGCGAGAGGCTTGGTGCGAGGGATAACGAAGCCTTGAATTGGACATGGCGAAACTACTGCTGTACCACAATGTGCTGGTACCGTTGTCTCTTGGTGCTAGGAGACGAAGGTGTCTCTTGGTGGTAGGAGACGAAGGTGACTCTTGGTGGTAGGAGACGAAGGTGACTCTTGGTGCTAGGAGACGAAGGTGACTCTTGGTGCTAGGAGGCGAAGGTGTCTCTTGGTTGTAGGAGACGAAGGTGACTCTTGAAGCGTGGCGTACGGTCTTTAAAAGGACACGGTCACGTTGCAGTTGATAGATACGTATCGCGGTTATTTCCTTCTCTCTCTCTCATACTTCAAGTAGTTGGTGAAATTGGATATTCATCCTCCGCACGATGCCCCATGGAACGGTATTTGTTTTGTGAACGAACTTCGTGCAGCCCGATCCGTCAGTGGATGTACTACGACGCCTTCGAAGCACTGCCGGAGGAGCCTTTGGCCAAGGAGGAGGTGCAGCCGCTTGGCTGCCGGTACGACGGAAGCATCATGGTCTTCGGCAAGACCATGCAGGTACATATGTGTGTTGTTGTTTGCATCGACCGCGGTACATAACCGGCTGACCAATGAGAAGACCCGAAGTCTTGAAAGGCATGCTAAGAACGGAAAACGTTTGCAAGGGTCATGTGTCATGTGTGTGTTCCCCAAGTGTAATTATTTTTTTCGCATTAACCGCCATAACCGTCTGCCAGTGAACGAACAAGATGCCACCCGTTGCATGCTAGTCCATGGCCGTTGTTTTGCGTGTGGAAGGCGGAGAGAGACGGTGGGGCGGGGGGAGAGAGAGGCATACGAACGACATTCGCGGATCAATGTAATGGGGCCCAAACTAGCGCCATCGTATCGCTGCTATCGGTTCGGGTGTCGCTAGCTTTACTCAACACTGAACACCCACCGGTTGTTCGTTAGACTAATTCATTTGTATACCTTTCAGAGCCAATGTTTTCGCCACGGTCACACGAACTACAACAGTGCTTGGGGCTTGCCATGCAGCTCGTGTGAGGAACGACGACCCTGATCCACGAGTGCGAATATACATGTACTAGAACGACAGAGAGCGCGCCAGGGATTTTGTTTTGGTGTCATGCCTGGAGCGGGGCGTAATTTGTTTTTGGCTTGACGCTCGCACTCGGGTCTGGTCTGTTTCATTTGATGGCAGGACCTGCTGGGCAAGCAGAAGTTGTTCTTGGTAGGGGCGGGCGCTATCGGGTGCGAGATGCTCAAGAACTGGGCCATGATGGGGGTGGGGTGTGATGGCGACGGGCAGGTGCATGTGACGGACATGGACAACATCGAGAAGTCCAACTTGTCCAGGTACCGCGAGGATGCTGGCCTGTATCGTCGATGCATTTTTTTTTTCTTTCAACGTCCGCTGTGTTGTTGAGTTTAAGCCTACAGCAAAGGTTGTCTGTTGAGTCTACGCTATGTTTGGGATTATTTTATGGCAGCACCTCGTTTACCTGGTATTCGCGATTTCGTCAGCCTTATTCCGGGTGACGGGCCATGTATTTGCGGTCTGGTACAGTACCGCTGTGTATACTACTGCGGTAGACCACGACTGAAGTCGAAATATGTGTTATTCCAGATTTTCTCGAAGAAAGAAGGCTTGGATAGGCTCCCCAGCCCGGGGCCTTCGTACATCAGACTAGGGCACACCTATAAGCGGACTGCGTAGCGTGTGAGTCGCACCACGTGCCACGAACATCCTTGCCAGGGTTTCGGATCCAAGCGCCGCGTTCGCCGAATTTGTTTTTTCGTAGAATAGTAAGCAGGTTCCATCCGTATCGACAGGTAACAGTCCAGGGTAAAGCGATGAACTCATTGTGTTTTTTTCTGCTTGATTTTTGGTCACCCGTCTCTCCAGACAGTTTTTGTTCCGAGAGTCTGACATCGGTCGGGCCAAGAGTCTCACCGCAGCCGGGGCTGTTCGGGCCATGAACCCGTCCCTCAACATCAAGCCTTACGAGGCAAAGTGTGCGCAGGAGACGGAGGAGCTGTTCAGCGACGACTTCTACTCCGGATTGTCGGTCAGTGGTGTTCTGTGATGTGATGTGATGTGATGTGATGTGGTGGTGTGGTGGTTTGGTGTGATGTGGTGTGTTCTTCGTACGGTTTCGTCGAAGTTTTGGCTTAGGGTTAGGGTTACGATGATGGTGTGATGCTATTGATGGCGTCATGACGTCAATGATGGAGTCATGACGCTGTTAGGATTATGGTGGTGTGATGCTATGGATGGAGTCATGATGCTGTCAGGATGATGGCGGTGTGATGCTAATGGTGTGGGAGCGGAAACAAGGATAAGGAAGGTTCATTTGCATGCCGTATGTAGCGTGGTATATATTTTACACAAGCCGTTGGAATGGTGCGACATGCACGTCATTACCCTACACCTTGTGTATACTGGGTGCATTGGGTGGTTGCGTCATTGTTGCCTTTCGCACTATCCCTGTTTCTCTTTACCCTCTCGCAACCTTGATGGATCATTTCAGGCTGTGTGCACGGCGCTGGACAACGTGGAGGCTCGGCTCTACATGGACCAGAGGTATCTATTCCACCGTGCTCATGAACCGTAGCTCTTGCATGCCTCTGTTTGGCATCAACAGCAGTCAGTAGTCCTCGAAAATGTGACACCCTTTGTAAAAGCCTGTACAGTGTACATGGCCTTAAGAGGTGGCTGACTTGCTACCAAAAACTCGGCCTTTTGTGTTTTGCTCAATGTCCCCGTTTCGATCGGCACCGTGGGATCGAAGGAGCGCTTGAGAGGAATCCATCAATATTTGCTGATGCGTGCGAAGTACATTGTTTTTGGTCAGCATCACGGGCGTTAGTTTGAGAGAGAAAACCCAAGACTCAGATGCATGGAACGGTGCTCAGAGCACCTGGAGTCTCGCCTCCGACGTATGCATGGGTATTGCAGCCGGACCTGTTTGCGCTTGGCTGTACAGCTGGTTCGGATCCGTGACGTGGTCCTGCCGTTGTTGTTGTTGGTGGTGGTGGTGACGCATGCATGCATTCACCTCGTTCACCTCGTTCACCTCAATGCCATGCAACATGACTGCTGTGTGTGTGTTTGAACGCAGGTGTCTCTTCTACCGGAAGCCCATGTTGGAGAGCGGGACCCTTGGCACGAAGGGTAACACACAGGTATGCGGTAACGGTAACGATGGATACGCCGTGCGATTGTGGGCATACACGTTCATGCAATGATGAAGATAGAAAAGTGACGCAGTAGACGTTTTTGAGCATATCCAAAGACAAGGATAAGGGAGCGGAGACATGCCCTAGAACGATTGTTGTGTGCTGTGGCCTTCCCTCTCCCCGTCTACACACCTCTATCTTTCGAATTTTACTATTTTTGTTTCTTGTTTGGTACTCTGTGTGCTTCAATGGACGCACGTCCCTGATGGATTTTGATTTAACCTTGTCTACACAAAGTTCTTGTTCCGATCCTATTATAGTAAAGGGCGGCCGCTAGGAGGCTAACCCTACTACCCGTTCTGTTTTTTCCTTCGTTGGTCGTCTTGATGCAGATTGTGGTTCCTTACCTGACGGAGAACTACGGTGCTAGCAGGGACCCTCCGGAGAAGTCGATCCCCGTTTGCACGCTTAAAAACTTCCCCAACCAGGTACTGTGCTGTAGGGTGCCACTGCTGTCGTCGCTAGTGCTTTATGATTTCGCTCGTTCGTTCTTTCGTTTGGTGGTAACCTCAACAGCAGTTGGGACCTTGAAAGTCGGAGCCATGAGATGGTTTCTTTATTTTTATCTGCTGTCTTTCTATATCTGAAGCCTATAATAGCACCGTCTAGATGCGTCTGAAGTTTGTGCCTGCTTGCTGTCAAGGTTTCAGGCGCTGGTCAGACTACAGCAGTTTCCGATGCCACTCATCTCGGCCCAACGCGCCGGACAGAGTGCCGTTCTACATGTGTACTGTAAACGCACTGTTGTTACAACACGTGCTTGGTATTGTTCAGGTTCCGTCTCTTGCATTTATGTTTGCACAGCTTCACTCTTGTTTCTTTTTCACTTGGTTCCGTTTCCACCTTTGTGCCGTTAACGGTTTAACTTTTGTTCCGTTTCACCCTTGTTCGGTTTCACGGTGTCACTCTGGTGCCGTTTCACTCTGGTGCCGTATCACGATAATTCATGCCGTTTCAGATAGAGCACACCCTTCAGTGGTCGCGGGATTGGTTCGAGGGGTGCTTCAAGCAGAACGCGGAGGATGTCAACCAGTACCTCCAGGACCCCAACTACACGACCTTCCTGAATTCCCAACACAACACCAAGCTCGAGACCCTCACCAGGTGAAGCTATTTCCGTGTCACCTGTATCCTTGCTCCATAGCTCCATAGTGCTCTGTCTACCTAACCCTGGCTGCTCTAGAGTTGTGTCCTTCGTTCAGTTTTTCAATGCGGGGGGGAGGGCGGAAATTCTCAAATTTATTTCGGATTCCTAAATCTCTGCGTTATTGTCATGATAGGCCGGAACAAAAGTTTTTGTTGTTGTTGTCTTTCGTCATGGTGTTCTTCAGCCACTGTCACAACCGCTTTCACCTCTTCAGCCACTTTCACGACCGCTTTCACCTCTGTCCGAAACCTCTTCATGACGGTGTAGAAACAACGGGAATTTTTTTTTGTCTTACCAAGCTGATGTTTCCTCGCGAAGCAGTGGTACGAAAGAAGAGACATGAAAATGATGACAGTTCCCAGAGAAGTCTTTTACCCGGTGGCAAAGAAGACTGTTATTCTAGCTTCACATTTGCAATTCATCGAATGACGTTCTTGCTGTGTTCGTGCTTGTGTTTTCGGTGGTGATGTTGCAGGATATCCGAGTCGCTCGATTCGAGCAGACCGAGCAGTTTCGGAGACTGCATCAAGTGGGCTAGGCTGCAGTTCCAAACTCGTTTCCACAACGAGATCGCTCAGGTGACAAGACAGACACCGCCGCCACTATTGTCCGCGTTGCTACGGTTGCTGGTTGCTGTTTCTCCGAAAATCACAAGCCACACGCCACGGTAGAGCAGCTGACGGTCGGTCAATCGTAGGTGAAGTTTTCTCGCTCCTAGTCTTGTCATTTTTGGCCACTGATAGTGTTTCTCGATCTCCCATGTCTTTTCTCGGCCTCGGCTGTCGGCTCCACGGGACTGTCAACATCGGTGAATTCCTGCTGTCGACTGGACTGCCGACATCGGCCATGCGGCGAATCCCGCTGGCTACTGGACTGTAACATAATCGACCATGCGGCGAATCTTGCTGTCGGCGGGACTGTCATGTTTGAAACCACAGCTT
>FN649739.1:2657576-2672442 GCA_000310025.1 Ectocarpus siliculosus | reverse complement strand
TTTGGGGGGGGGGGGGGCTGCTGTATGATGTTTTCTCGAAGATACGGATACACAGACGTATCGTGCAGGTGGGGAATTCTATAATATGTGATAGATTCACTCCTGTGCTAACGTGGGGGACACTGAAATGAAAGGCTAGACCGAGAAGAGGGACTCCAGTACATAGCTTGAATGGCGTACACGCTTTTCTCGGCTGAAATCGTCACTCCACGATTTTGTTTTTTTTGCCCCTTTTCGTTCGTTTTTTTTCTTTTCGTCTTCCGACGAAGGTTTGCGTGAGTGACATGGAAACGGACGACGAGAGGGAGGTGCCCTACATCCGGTTGAAGCTACGGTAAGCTGCTGTACGGGAAGCGGAAGCCAAGAAGGCAGACACCCAGAAAACACCAACACAGGACAGACAACAAGGCTGCTTTGCACGCCGGCGTGTAGAACGATGCGGGGCAATGCGGCAGGCATTATGCTTACGTTGATGTTTCCCCCTTGGAGCCTGCCTACCTCCTGATAGCGCTGCCAAGCCCGACCTATTTCTGGTACCATGCCATCGAGTTTGAACCGTATTTTGGATTTTTTTGAAAGGGCAGGGTGTGTCGGTACCACTGTCTCTCCTGCTTGGCTTGTTTGTTGGATTCGGTGCATGCCCAACCCAGAACTCGTGATTTTGGAAGGGTTACGGAATTTGATTCGGATAGATGCCTGTGGACGGCTAGCTCGTGCACATCAGTCTCCCTAGACCTTATTCTATTTCCTCCCTGTCGGATTGCGAATGCCTCGTCCGCAGCTTGGAGACAGAAGCATAGGGGATTGTGCCGTGGTATCTCAGCAGTACTGTAGTCATGGTGTTGCGCATGTTTTTCGCATTTTTATTTTTTCGTTCTGCGTTTTTCTTGTCGGTTGTGCGTGGCATGTGTTTTTGCCCGAATCTGTTCGTTGTGGCGTGGTGCGTCCTTGCAATGCCCCCCCAAGTAGGCCAGCCGCTTTTGTAGAAGCACCATGGCAGTGCATGCGAGATTCCAGCAGTTGAGTTGGTCCGTGAGATTGACGGTGGCAGGTTTTTGTGTGTTTTCTATATATTTTTGACTTGTTTCGTGACGATATTGAACACTTTTGGTTTTTCCTTCACGTGAGCGGAGATAGCACCGGCTGTTTGGCGCCCCCCAGGCGGTGCAAAGCTTGGCGTGACGGGACACAACCAGCTACTTGCCACACCTTGTATTTACCCGGTTTCATGGACAATATCGATGTCTCCATGTAGATTCCCCGTACTTTAGGAACAGTCCAGGGCTTGACGCCGTCGGGTTCTGGTGTTACGACTACACCCCCGTTTCGTGTCGTACACATGATAGATACAAGGTACAAATACTGGATTCTCGGGGTACAGCGCGAAACTTGGTCGCTTTGAACAACGCGGGACTTCGCACTTGCTCGTAGTGGACGATATCACCACTCCCGTTGTTTGTTCATCGCCAACACAGCAACATTGTTTTTGGAAATAAAAGGAATTCTTAGCGTGCACTCGGGCACCCTCTCTCGTCCACAGGGGACGTTTGTATCCGATCTACGAAGTCATTATTATCATTGTTTCCTACCTGGCACATCATGACGGCGCGACACCGGTCGCCGCCCCTTGTCGTTTAGTCAGTGCTCTGTCAACGTTTCCTTACAGGTCAACAGTGGTAAGGGCCCCGAAAAGGCGGTCTGAACGTACAAACTACACCGAGACCCCCAGTGGCACTCTACAATAATATCCATCTCAACGGAGGTTCGTGAGACTGCTTGCTTTCTCTTGGCATATCCTCTTGTTCTCTCTACACCTTGGTTGGATTACGGAACACCACACACAGCTGACGTCCTCCACATATCATTCCAGGTTTGATGTTATCTTGAACGTGCCCAGCCTCTCCTACTTGGCTGCCCTGTTTGCGTACTACTCTATCCGGCACCTCCCCCCTGCTGCCAGCCTCGTTGCTGCCTCGATTCTCAGCGAACGCAGACCTAGGATCTGGCGAAGGCTCTTGTGCGGCCTTGGCGTTCCCCCAAACGGTTACTTGCTAGCTCCATACATACGTGTACTGCGCCGAAACGGGCACACGGGAATGAATGCTCTTCAGGCAAAGAGAGGTGTCACTATTTTATTCCTCCTACCGGGCGCCCCCGCCACATTGTTGTTGCAAGTAGAAGTACATTGTTAGGAGAGCCGGAACACCTGAAGGAGCGAAGTCAACAACCTCGCAAAAAACACCTGAAGCCCTATAACAGACAGGCAACCCTGATAGCGTCATTGGCGGTGCCTCATTTGCCAAACCGTGGTTGGTTGTGTGGCACATGTATGTACAGTAGCACATGGAAAGTTCCTTGAGAAGTAGTTGAAGCTTCGTGCGGCGCGGCTACAGCAGAGAAGAACCTGCTATGGGTCACCATGTCGTGTTATCATTCTCTTCATTGGTCTATGTAGGTACACATGTATGTAGTGTTGACGAACCCGAAAAGGTCACCGGGTTGTCCGTAAACCTCAGGCGAGCATTGCCCCGCAGGGATTCGGACCCGAAAGAGGCTGGGTTCATGTCGTCTTACATGAGGGTTGGCAGAGTGAACTATCTCAGCCGAAAACAATGATAACCCTCCTATTGTTCTTCGTAGTGGTTGATATTACGCGCGCAAAAATGAAAATCGATATGCATAAAATGGAATATATCCTTTCTGTGAGAGGGAGGGCCCGGCAGAACCCGTGCTCACGTTCTGGAACCATGACAAATTTCAATTTTGAAGACTCATTTTTTTCAAAACTAACCCCGTACTCTTGTCTCACGAGACGAACCCGTCTTGCAGTTCTCAAACCACCGCAGTAACGAGAGAGAAGATACTAGGCAAGGGCTGGAAGCTCCCCACGGCATCGTTTCTGGGGCAGAGCAGAGTCCCTGGGCTTTACCGCCGGGCAGGCAGAGCTGAACGGCCCTCAATATTGTTGATGGTATGAACCATTCATTCTATTTCCCGTTGTTTTGCAACGTTCTCTCGCAAAACTACAGTAAACGACTTCCTCGCTCTCGCTGGGCGTTCCTTGGCACCTACATACGCACATGCCCACACATGCGGCTGGTGGGCGCGTAACAAATTGTTACAAAGTTCCGCGTGCATGCGTGTGCTCATCCCACGCACTGATTCATCAGTCAATTTTTTTTGCGGCCGAAAAATATTGGCTCCCGTAATCAAACATCACGCCCACGCCCACACATGCCGCACCGCTCAACCCCCCCCTCTCTCCCCTACACCTTCATGTATTTATGAAATAATGTTTGTTATATTTATGTCTTAATCTGCCACGAGCGACGAATCGATTCCTCCATTCCTCTTCTCTACCTCCGGTCGCTCGTCGTCGTTCTCTTCGCCGTCGTGAGGGAAGTCAGGAACAACGACGCCGATCCCCTTTTCCGTGAAGGAAGGGAAGAGCTCCAGCACACTGCCGAGCGAACATAAAATCACTGCGCTTCTACGCGGCCCGCTTCGGGTCGTCATACTTTCCATTAGGTAGTGTACTTCATTACAATTACGTCATGCTGTTCGATGTCTCGTCGCCCAATCATCCCAACTCACGGACGAGCTTCCGACGAATGTATTCAAATCTCATACAAGTCCAACATAGGGTTTGATTGGGATGTCCGAGTCCCATATGTAGCAAGCAGTCCCGTTCGAGGTCAACATCTTTCCATTGGGTCGTACAGGAGCATTGCTCTGGCTCGATGCAAGTTCCGAGCTCCTGATCCAACCGATTGAATCAGATAGAACAATCGCCGCTCGATCACTGTGGTCCGGTATGTCCTCATCCCACTGAGCACGGCGGTCCTGGGTGGTCCTCACCTCCAGGATGACACGAACGTCAATCTCGTCGTAGTCTCCTGATGTGTAGACGAACCCGAACAGGTCACCGCGCTGTCCCTGGCGTGCCCTCGGGCGAGCGTTGTCCCACATGAATTCGGACCCGAGAAAAGCTCGGTTCATCTCGTCAGCATGGTGGTTCGCAGAGTGAACCATTGCAGCGGAACGATGATTACCCTCATAGTTCATCGGGGTTGTCAAAATGTACCTGGCAAAGGAGTAAAAAGACATATTTTTCCAATGAATTTCGAATGATGAATAGATGGGTGGGTCCGAAATATTTGTGAGAGGAAGGGCGCGCGTGTCGAACCTTGCTCAAATTATGGAACCACGACATATTTTTTTATAGAGGTCCTTTTATTCCCCCATAGAACCGTACAGTAGATCCGTTCTCAACGCAGTTCGCGTCTGTCTACGTAATAAAGAGTTTTGGTGCCAATTGTTTTAGATCCATATGCATATTATTCCCCGTAAAATGTGAAACCCGAGAAACGTTCTCAATGCCGTTGTCGTTGTCGTCTCACGTGACGAAACCTTCTTGCCGTTCTCACCAACGCAGAGGGAGAAGCTTCCATGCCGCTGTTCTTGAGCAGGGTTATGTAGATAGCTCCTGGGGATCTGCAACCGGGCGGCAGCAGAGCCTGGAATGCCCCAAATCTTCTTGTTTTCGCACCTCCACAGCTTGCCACACAACGAACCGCACATTTGCTTGTGTTTTTCCCACTCGACCTTTAGGCAAAGGTGGTATATTCCCTGTGTAGGGTTCTTTGTAACCTGATAGTAGTAGTGTTGTCGTGCACTCTGTACAATGAACATTTGATTTGGTCACTTTTCATGGTTCGTCATTTCTTTCTCTCGCGGCAGCGAGTCTTTTTTCGCGTTTCCTTCTCAGGGGCACGCTCGAGGCCCTCGGTGCATTGATGCTGGTGCCCGCAGCTCGGTAGGCCTAGGTGGCGCGTGTGGTTAACGGCCAAAGTTGCGAAAACTGGCTCTATACCCGGGGGTGCGTTTCGCCCAGACAATGCCTGACGAGCAAGTTTGAAACCCATCAAAAACTACATGCATCTACACATAAATTCACTCATCATTCGCTGATTCCTGTGACGACTCTTCGTTTGTATCATCGCAATGTCCAACAACACCAAAATTTGCGCTTTCTTCTCTTCGCAGCGGGCCAAGTGACACGCTGTTGCTGTAGACAAGTCTTAGCGCTTGGAACCACAGTGTTGAACATGATTGTTGGTTGTTTCAGATTCAGATTCGGTTCCCATCACACGTCATCTAAATTGCTATTCGCTGGCAAGCTGCTGTCCGCTCGAGCTGGCTCCAATCAATGTAGAATAACCGCGTGCGCGATGTTTAGTCTAAATGCGTTATAAAATTGCCCGTCAAAAATTGGATTCACATCCATCCCCTCTTCGGGCAATGCGCAGCATGTGGGCTTGCGCCACCCGCGGGAGGCTTGACGCCCATGTCCGTAAGGACGACCTTGTATTGCACTTGAAGTATTTCGGTAAAGAGTCTTGTTGTGTTGACCATTCTTGGTTAGACAACATATTTCCTGAACGTTATGAGTTCCTCTCGCTCTGGGCGTTTTAATGGATAGATTCTTCAGGTGGTAAAGTCACACACACACGCACGTACCAACACACACGGTGGGTGGGCGGGCGAAAAGGCAAACGTACGTTACGTGAGTGTCATTTGATGGATCACAAAATATGGACAGTATAGGATGTACCTTGCGCTGGAAACAATTTTCCGCCACCGCACCCACCTCACTTGCTAGGCTTCTCTCTCTCTTCCTTCTCCGTTCTCCGAGCGAAACATCGACTCATTCACTCTCCCTTGCAAACTCCCGTTCGCCATCGTCATCGCCTTCGCCATCATGAGTGAAATGAGCAATAAGGACGAGGGTCGCTCTCACTATTCGGGAAGGAAGGTACAGTAGCAGCTCCTACAAGTGGTAGTTCGCCGAGTGACCTTCAGTCGTTGGCCCTTCTCCCTTGCCTGCAATCATCTAGCGGATCGGGTTCGTAGGGTATTCTCACAATACTTTGGCCTATTCGTTCGCACCTGCCGGCATGTCCTCTTGTGGGTTCTGGCACACTTGGTCGTTCACCTTCACACCGCACCATGTTCGCGTGTTGTTGATCTCTTGCTTCAGCGCGCCCTCTGGGCCTGACAACCGACAAATCAAGTTGCACGTTGAGTTCTTTCACATACAGTTTACAGCCTCCATAATTCCTGCATTTCCAACAGATTTCCTTCGGTACCCTGCATGGATCCCTCTTTTCGGTGCGACTTTTACGGGGTGGTCTTGGCAATATGCCGGTCTAGATTTAATTCCTATGCAGACGAGTGAGCGGCGAATTCACTCTGGAAATACGCCTGACACTCACACTGATGGCCATAGAAGGGATTCCATTGGACGAGGTCCATGTGAGCACAACGCCATCCAAGGGGCGTTGAAAGGTGAAATGTACTACGGTAGCAGGCCCAGCCCAGAGCTGGGTGCCAGCTTCCAGCCGTGACATTTCCCAAGCTCAACAGCTCACACGGCTGACGTGTTTTTCACTCATGTTTTTCACTCGAAGAGCCCAGAGAACCTCATCAAACCTATAGGGAAAGGTCCGAAAGCCTCTCTATGCCCCGAGAATGTGTGAGGTCGATGATGCTGCTGGTATCGGGACTACAGTAACTACGACGAGACGGCTCAAAGTGAATTCCAGTCGTGATTGAAATCGGTTCTGTCCCTATGCATTCCAATACGCGTTGATAGACTGCCTCAAAACCCTGTGGACGATCGATCATAGAAGGACGGACCAGACACCTCCCAAAGAATATTCATTCTGTCGATGCTTTGTGCGGCTTGCCGCAGGGAGTATAACAGGGGGCATCGCGGGCGTCAGCCCAACGCTTGCCTGTGCCCTGTGCTGAGGCGCTACCCCCATCTTATTTATCCAGGGCTGTCTTTGGAGGAAACGATAAAGTGATGATGCCGGTGCCTTCACAGGATGAGGCGGGCTGGTTGTTTGGAGGAGGAGGGTACGGGGATGTCGACGGTTCAAGTTCGGACGTTTCGGCAGTAAGAAAAAAGTCACGGTCAACAATTCTTCATACGGCGGCTAATGGTGCTGCTTAGATGTGCTACATGCGACGTGCTTGGGGGCACCGATATCAGCAGGTGGCTGAGCTACTGTAGCGTGTGATTCCCAGCGGCTTCTGGAAACCCGTCACGACAACATGGGCTCCTTGCTCTCGTGACCGTCGGAGTTGGCAGCCGCTGCGATGTAACAGACGTCAAAACTTCGACGCTCCACTCTGTTTTGAGTTTCTCCAGCGTTCATAGGCAGAGTGAATGTTGAGTGGTTTTACGCCGGAAGGACACACTGCATGTAGACAGATCTCACGGGATTCACCAAAAACATGAACTTCCTGTTCGTGACTATCTCAGCCGGGCGGTGATGCCATGTCGGTGGTGCCCACGACATGTCGACGCGTGTCACTTCCGAGATGAACTGTGCCCGATCGGAAGATTCCAGAACACACCGTTGTTGGATGTTGTAGTGGGATACCGTTACTTTGTGGACAGGTTTGTCCTTTACCGTTCATTCACCCGACTTTAAAGGGGGGCGCTCTTGTCGCAGGATGACAGACACATCAACCAGCCGCGAAATCGCATTTCCCTTAGCAACACCATCCTGCTCCTTCGCCCGCACGGTATAACGGTTCATCTTTCCTCAAGCAACTCAAACGGTCATGATGCATGCATGTGGCTGCCTTCCCTCCCCAACCCGATCATGGAGGTGTTGTTGGCGGTTTCGTGAGAATTTCATCTTTGTCACCACACGCGGGCTTTCGCCTACTGTAACTCGTCAAATCTCACAATCCTGGTCGCTCAACTTGAACAAAAACACTAGCAATTTCATAGCAATCGTACATTTCTGTCACATCAGCTTCAACGACTCCTTTGGAACGACGCCGGAACTTGGCTTTCTAACCCACGACTCCGCAGAGCATTCCACAAAGGTCAACCACACAACGCTAGGTGCAACCTGGCGCAACATATCACTCGACCCAAGCTCCCTTCGCAAGCAGCACCCAATCATCGAAGCCCGCACAGCCGCTTCCGATCTAGCGACGAGATGCATGTGGGGAAGGGGTCCGTAGATTGTCCTTGTAGTCACGTACGTCCTGTTCTCACGGTTCAGGGCACTCGCTCGCCTGGTGGACACGAAGAGACACAACACACAGCAAACCAGCAGTGCAGACACAAAATTATGTTCTAGCAGCGTTTAGCTTTTGCAGTTTTCGCAATAAACGCCATTCATAAACCGCTGTCTGCGTTTCTGGTGTTTCTTATCGCGAGCAGTTCTTGGTACATAGGGAACAATCACACAGTCACAACCCTCATGAAAACGCATTAGAGTTGGCTTGGGTCCAGAGGGAGAAGGCATCGATACGGTATTCCAGTCGGCCCTACGGCAGGCACAGCAGGATTTCATACAATACGGCGTGCGTTCGGTACTTGCTCTTCGTCTCTGGCATGGACAACGAATATCGGACACGATACCTTGGGTCGGGTTTCCTAGGAATAAGAAGAAAATAACGAACAACGCCCGCTTAATCTGGACCGTAATCTCTTTCGAAAAATATACGTCTCATTCGGACAATGCTCCTCGACTACCTCACGCAAGCTACGCAAAAAAGCCAGTCATGGTCAACACTTGACACTTAATATACGTATATAAACATAAATATATACTCGCCTGGTCTTCATGTATTCTTCCCTCCAATGCGGAAGCCATCTCGGTCGCTTCGCGGCCAACCCTCTCTTCCCTGACGTACTGTAGCATGTAGGCCGACGCTGTTCCTCCCCCCCCAGATCCTGCCACCTGTCACACGAGGCATTGTTACTGTTTCAAATTTGCGTCCTCGCTGCTCATGATGGTTGTTGACATGCTGTTGTGGTTAATGTTCATGGCGTTGCGGTGGTCGTGGACGGTGCCAGGACGGCGAGCCGAACGAGGTCTAGCTACCGCAACGGTTAGGAACGGCGGCATGCTGAAAATCTTCGATTGCTGTTTTGAAATGCTGTGAAGTATCGAGCATCCGGTTCGTGTTCCACGGGTTTTCTATTCGTGTTCCACGGGTTCTCTATTCGTGAGTCCACGGGTTTTATTTTCGTGAGGCCATGGGTTGCTCTTGAAGGGAGTTGTGGGGCGACGAGTGACACGTGGGTGCGGCATTTCATCTCGAAAGCAGGGCAAGAGTTTGGAGGGGCAGTTGCAACGTTTCTGGCCTACCACGTTAATTTACTGCAAAAAAACACGTGATCGCTGCAAAGCCAAATACGTACAAACCAGAGCTAGCCACAGGCGACACGCGATTCACCAGAAGGCGGACCTCGTTCCGTTCCACCCTGCCAGGCACGGCATATCACTTGCACCTAACGCGAACTGGCCGCCTACTACTACGCGCCAATGCTCCTGTGCTACATGCTTTGCCACGCCTTACCTGACCGAAAAATCCTTGGAGCTCAGCCCCGGGCCCCCTGTACACCCCCCCCCCTCCCCCCAAAGCATCTCGCAACACCTCCCCCTCAAACACCTTGGTCACGCGATGGTCGTCAAGCTTAACCCATGTCGTCGATGGCGGTGCCCCCCGCTTGTCAGCAACGACCCCCGCTGTTGCTGCTGCTTCCGGTACACCGGAGCCGCTCCCACCTGCATTATCTTCCGACGGTTGGTGCGGGGATGGGGGCTCCCTGTAGCGCACGTACGCGTAGTAGTGGCCGGCTGCGGGGCCTCCCACGTGCATCACCACGGCCGACAGCTTGTACTTGTCCGCCTTGTCTTCGGCATCGGTGTGGCTATCGCTATGGCTATTGCTGCCATCCTTCGGTGACAGCGGCGGTGGTGTCACCCATGGCGACATGTCAAGCTCCGTCGGGAACTCGAATCGGTCGTGTATCTTGACCAGGTCGCCTTGGTACGGGTCGTACTCGAACCGTTTCAGGTGAAACTGCAACAACAACAAAAAACGCAACGAAAAAAAAACGCACACACACGTTCACCAAAACAGCGAAAGCAACCTAAACCTCAAGAAATCAAAACGGCCCTGAAGTGGTTGACGGAGAGTACTTCGTGGTGATTATTGCCTGGACGTCGTGCGTGGATGCCCCTCCAAGCTCTTCGAAGGTAAAACGGGGGGCCGCTGAATCAAAGTGTAACCATTATCGAGGCGTCGGCCAAAACATTCTTAACAAATACAGGGTGGACAAATAGCAAAGAAATATTTTATCACGAAGTCGGAGAATCCAAAAAACGTTGACAAAAAGCGTGTGTTCACCTGCAATACCGGCGGGAGTTGTAGGAAACGGATCCCTTTCCTCGCGTCCTGCAAGCCATGCTCGCCAGCTCTAAGGCGGTTGTCTCCGGACAAAAGTTCCGCCTCGATGAACCTGCAAAATTATCGAAATCATTTCGTGCACGCGACCAACGGTATGACCAATGGGACGTGAGGTACTTCGAAGTACAATGGATCATTTCGAAAAAACCTTTGCATCGCAAGAAGGGCAACTATATCATCAGCAGACGCCGTTAGTCTGTTGGGAGTTGGAAAGAGATTGTTTTCGTGCTCACAGGCAACAAACGTGTTCCTTTAAAACCAAAAACACACAAAAAAAAAAAACATGCAAATTCACTGCAGAAACTGTTAACAGTAAACACGGACAAACGCGTTCTTCGGCAAACCAAAATAGAAAAGTGCGATAACGCCTGGCCGCCTGGCCGAGTGCAGAAGCAACACAACACACGTGAAGGAAGGTCGAAACACAGGCCACCAAAACGCCACCATATTATTGGACAACTTGTGGTCGTTGAATGAATGCGGCTGCACTGAACCAAACAAACAGCTCACGTGACAGCATACTGTAGACAAGTAAAAAATATCGGTATTCTAGGACTACCAAACAAATAGTGTCATGACTGCTGTCCTCAATATGATCAACCAATTGCGACGAAATACTCCGCTCTCGCGTACGTCAAGAGGGAACTTCCGCGGCGACACGTACGTACGGAATGAGCATCATTCTTGTTGCAAACGAAAGATGAATATGGATTCGGGTGTGCATACCTGCGTAGAGGAGCTCAATATACAACGAACATTTCAGCAAGCTCGAACCAAGTAGCGGACACAGTTTGTTCGTGCTGTTGAGCAGACAATTAACCGCCGCATCACCACATACAGCACCCGCACCTAAGCACATGCCGAAGGGCAACAACCTTCACCGCCAAACGCCAATCTCAATCAATATTTCGCACACCTGTCGAGCGATTTCTGGAGCGTCCCGCTTCCTTTGATGTCCATGGGCAGGTCGTAAAACGCCTCCTCCTTTTCCTTCGTGAACGCCACATCCACACACTGCATATGTTTTACCAGCAGCAGTGTATGTGTTGTAGGCGGGCCGCCAGGGTCAGCAGGGAAAACAAAAAAACAGGACAAACAAACCACTCGAACCTTCTTCGGCTTTCCACTGGCAGGAACACGCGCGTTCTGCTGGCGTCGCGAGAACTCAAACTTGTCGCCATTTCGTTACCTGCGGATACTGGCGCTATGCACACAAGTCTGGATAATCTGAACCGTGGTCATCCCTCTACCCTGAAAAAAACAAAATCGGTACGGTAGGGTAACCTGTCGATGCACTTTTCTTGCACGCAGGTTGTCAGCTTCTCTCGGCAGAGTGTATCAGCTTCAGACAGCCATATCAAACGGCCACAACCTATCTCAACAGACAGAGCACGTTACGTTGAGTATCACCAACCAACAAGAAACCGAAATATTCGTCAGCTGCCCGGCAACGCATCGTCCATCACCAAACCTCGACAGAGCAGTTGTAAATAGATGAGCAGGACTCAACACAATGCTCACCTCGACGTAGCTCATCAATCGTCCCGCGAAAAGATCCTTGATGGCGGCCGAAAGCCCCCCCACTTCTTTGTCGCCCCCCGCCTCCCCTGCTGCCGTGTCTGGTGATGACCCTTGGATATCGCTCTCGCCCTCAAGAGCCATGAACAAAAACCTGATCAAGCAGCAGACAAAACACAAGGACAAATAGAAAGGATACGAGCTCGAACGCTACAGCTAGTAAACAAAGGAGCACTACTACCGATTGGCTCGAGGGTATGGGTAGGATTGTATAGGTACTAAACAAACGCACATTGTGAAAACGTTAGGTAATAAAGTATCATCATACAACGTGTAGACTGGATGAACGCACAACGACCACCAAGGGAAGGGAAGAGAAGAACACGTTCTTTGAGGATGTTGTTTTCATGAAAACCAAACGATTGCTTCGCAGCACGGGTGATAAACTTTGGTACATTCTAACACGCGTCTCAAGAGGGAGTACTGTAGGAGGGCTGCACCTACCTTTCCTACAACACAACCACCGGACTGACAAAAACACAGCCGTGGATGATGACCACCAAGGTAGAGTTTCCCGCCCCTCCCACTCTAAAACTCTTGCCTTCACCGTCCCACTTCTCATCCCAACTGTCGCTCTTACCGCACAATGTTTCCACTCTTGCCGTTTCCAAATCTCATTCGAACTCTCGCCACCAACGTCCAAACCCTCACTTTTAACGATCAAATTTCACTCTCCCTCTCACCGTCCGAATTCTTGCGCGTCTTGCTGCACCGTTGGATCCACCCCCATCGCGCGAGTCACCGGGAGCGTGGAAGCAGGCCTGCTGCCCAAAAAGAAAACGGTAACGTGTTGGAGGGGGAAGCCCAGTTGCTGCTGCGGAATGGACTTGTTTCGTTGAAGTAGTATTCTATCTTCGAGAAGCCAGACAGAGTGCGAGTGATAGCACACCCCCGGTTGAACGGCTTTCACAGATTGCTCCAAGACCGAAACGGCTGTCAATCAATGCCGAAATAGGGTCATGATGTTGGCAAATGACCTCGTCGAGCCTTACTTGCACGTTGTATCGGTTGGACTATGTACACAACCCGTGCAGAAACCGAGCTCTGAAAAATTCTACTCTAGGGTGTGTGTGATCACTCGCATGTTTACGGTACCCAAGAGACAGCAGCACCATATACCGCGACTACTCGAGCGGCGTTGAGGACAACACGAACAAGACTCTCCTTCAGAAGAACGCTTCAAGCGCCAAACCTACAAGCTTACGAGGTACATACAGGCAGGAAATGACAGCAGCGGCGGCAATATTTGACGCCAGTGTCTGCCATCACTGACGCAAACCTATACGTGCAGCAGCAACAACAACAGCAGCAACAACCCCCATTTGAAAAAAAGCAGCAGCAACAACTACAACAAGAGCAGCTCTCGCACCTCCCTCCCTGCTCCAGCTGTCGGAACACCGTCCCCAACGCCAACACCGTCTCGCTGTCCCCCCCACCAGTCAAGGCCTCAAAAACAGCCTCCCGCAGGCCCGGGGCGTGGTACAAGGCCTGCAGCAACGAGTTAAGGTAGCACGTGTTGCCCTGGTTCGCGAGCCCGTTCGGGAGCGCGCTCGCTGCTGCTGCTGCTGCCCCGCCGCCGCCCGCCTCAGTCCTTTTTGCCGCGGCGCGCTCCGCCGCCCTAGCGAGATTTCTCCTTCGCCTTGCGCGTTGGCCCGGGAACCACCACCCCCGCCCCGCCGCCCCGCCCGACCCACCTCTTGCAGTCCTGGCAAGCCTGAGGGCAGACTCGGCGGAGGGGAGAAGCTCGTCGGAACGTTCCGGCGACCGTTCTTCACGGCGAGAGAGCAAGCCAGACGTCACGTCGCTCCAGACGCGCTTGAGGGAGTCCATCCAGCCAACGCTGCTGCCGCCATCGTGGTCAGCTTTCAGGTGGCCGGGCGGGGGAGGGTGAGGTTGTCGTTGGCCAGGAAAGTCGGGCGATCTGCTAGTCGGCGAACTCTCCTGCTGCAGTGGCTGGCATGTCTCACCCCCGTGCTGACTTGTGAAGAGGGTGCCGGCGTGCAAACGTTTCAACAGCAGCGGCAGTGTGTGTGCGCGGGGGAGGGGAATTGATGGCGTGAGACTCGAGGCTGAGCTGCACAATACTGTCGGTGACTCTTCGCAGTACAGCAGTCAGCTGTGAGCCGTTGGTGGGTGTTCAAAAACTGTCGGCGCACGCCGCCGTCCGGCCTGGTGCTCCAAGCGCCCACTTCCTGACACGTGTCACAACACATCGATGAGACTCTGCTGTTGCATATGTATTGGACACGTTGAGCGCATTCATCTGAGAGCTGCACGCAAGTCAACACTGCATGCCAATCCTTACGTCCCTTTCACTGGTACGCACTCCGCAATGGTTGCCGTTTCAGAGAAAATCTACAGCACGGCAGTACTACCGTAGTCTTACAGGACACGTGCACCAGTATAGGGTACGGAAGCAAGGCAAACAGGGCTCTTACTTACAGCGCAATTCCTGGTGTCGACGCTCGGGCGAAGAACTTGAACTGGCGGAATGAAGGAGCTGCTACTAAGGCCGAGCGGACATGGATGTTTGACGAACGCGCCGACCCACGCGACCGGCACCAGCAGCAGCACTAGCATGCCGACGGCCGCCGTCGCTGCTAACCATGTTTGACAGCAGTGCCTCCGACACCGAGAGCCTGGAGAGGGATTCCTACTCTTGGATGCGGCCATAACTGCCGCCATAACTGCCGTTTGTACACACGCACAGACACACTGTCCTTGCGTGCGGGGCTTCACGCCTCTGGAAAGACAAAGCTGTCCGTGTCTGCCTACAGCTGTCGCCGCTGCTCGCTGCGAGGATGCGAAGACGCAACGCAAGGGGGCTCGTCAAGTGCACAGGTTGATGCACTGCTCCCCCCCCCCCCCCCCCCAAAACAATTTTTTCCGAAGCTTTTAGCAGTGCCTCCACCTGGGGCCTTTAAGAACCCCCCTGCGCAAAGCGGTAAGGGGGCACCCAAAAGGAAAAACCCTTTTGTCAGGGTGTTTCATTTTTTGGGGG